>CM024757.1:113742209-114142209 GCA_014218235.1 Colocasia esculenta | reverse complement strand
TGGGCTCATGCAAGGGGAGTCAGAATGTGGAAAGGACACCCTGAGGAAGGTTTCCTGCAAGTTTGGAAAAATTTGGACGCCTCTAGACCTAATAAAGGACGGATTATTCATGAATAGCAAGAGTCCAAGTCGGGTTAGGAAAGGGTACGTTGCATGGAAACCAGAACGCGACAGCCTCATGGTCGCTATCAGATAGCGACGCCTCGATACGTCGCCTTCCATAGAAGGAAAGCTTTTAAACATTTTTTGGTGAATTTTCAGAGAATTAAAAGGCCAAATGGGAACGCGACGTATCGAGGTGTCGCCTTCTGAAGGAGATCGATTCAGGCTTGAAGGCAAATCGATGTGAGGAAGAACGCGACATGAAGGGCGTCGTCTTCTGAAGTAGAAAGCGACAGGGACCTTGTCGCCATCATGAACTTTCAGCATATGGCTCATACAAAGTATCTGATCTCCTTGCATAGGTATCGGATTGGCGTGCGGCTTGAAACGTCGAACTCCCAACTCAAAGAGCTAAGAGATGATGATGAAGACTAATTGATATGACCAGGAAGAAACCACCAGGGCGATGAACTAATGAGAAAGATGCCATGATTAGAGAAAGCCAGCTAGGTGATGATGAGCCAACATGGAGCGTCAATGATATGACAAGGAACTTGGCTCAACTTATGGGCCAGAAATGGGTGTCTACATCATCTTTACAAAAGCCCTACCTGAAGAGAGATTCACCTTTCTCTGAAGGGAGCTGGGCATGTGTAATTGTAAAGGATGTATTTCTGCAATAACTGAAGACAATAATCTTTTAGAGTATCTTGGAAATGCATGACTCCTAATCATTGTTGAAAATTTCTTATTGTGTCGACACCCTCTTTGCTCAGGTTGACACATCCTTTACTCAGGTCGACACACTCTTTACTCAAGTCGACACATTCTTTACTCAGGTCGACACATCTTTCATATAGGTTGACCTATATCATCATCCTGTTGCAACATCTATTCTCTTCATATTGATCCAATATTTAATTACCACTCCCACTATTTTTTATGGGTCATTTTCATGATCTACTTTCTCTAACCAAGTTCTCTACATTTCACTCCTTCATCTCTTTAAATTGGTTTGAGCTAAGGGGGAGCCTTGCCCTGAGGGGGAGTCTTGAACTGAGGGGGAGACTTCATTTATCTTTCCCAACACCTTTCCTTTTTCATCATTACTATTCCTTAGACCTTCCTTTTGGTCATTGACAAAAAGGGGGAGAAATACTCTGAAACACATACATACTCTGATTAAATCTTATCATATCCTTTTTAGAGCATTATGATTTTGGTTAGTTTTGTCATCACCAAAAAGGGGAAGATTGTTGACTCCTTTATCCCCATGACTATATATTTTGGTGATAACAAAACTTATTAGAATATTTTTTGTATTTAGCTAAATCATGTGTAATTACCTTAATATCATTTTGGTTAAGTCTGTCAACAGGAGACTCAAAGGAAATAAATTATACTTCAAGGATCACCATTGTAAGTATTCCAAATATTTCTAAGTTCACTAGATGGTTCAATTGCTTGTAAGTCCTTGCTGTCATTCATAGTTTCATTCATAAGTTCATATGTTTCATCACTGATAATCTTTTCACAGTTTCAATCGAAGTCAAGTTTCATCTTCTATTGCTTTAAACTTCATCATCCGAAGTCATGCATATGTTTTGTCATGATCAGTTCAAGCTCTACTTCGTCATATACGAAGCTAGCTTCGTCATATCCGAAGTCCACTTCGTCATATACGAAGTTCAGTTTGTCTTATCCGAAGTCTTATATGAAGTTTCACTTCGACCGACAGCGTTATGATCTATTTTATACGAAGTCCACTTTGTCATATCCGAAGTTCACTTCGTCATATAGAAGTTCACTTCGTCATATAGAAGTTCATTTTGTCATATTCGAAGTTACACTTTGTCATATCCGAAGTTCCACTTCGACCGATAACATTATATTTTGGCCAGTCGAAGCTTTCACTTCGACCGTTTATGTTGTTTCCTTGACATATCGGTTGCTAAACATTCATATCGATTGCTAACCTTTGTAAACATCGATTGTCTTTATAAATATCAACTGCCTTCACCAATCAATTGCATCTCATATCAATTGTCTTCAAACATCGATTGCCTTACATTGAAACATCGATTGCCATCTGATATCAATTGCCTTCAAACATCGATTGCATTCATGGATTGTCTTCAAAACATCAATTACCTTTCTAAACATCGATTACCCTTAGACATCGATCGCCCTTAGACATCGTTTGTCTCAAACATCGACTGTCCTACTTAAACATCGATTACAATTATACTCAAACATCAATTGCTATTTAAACATCGATTGTTCTTGAACATTGATTGCTCTTGGACATCGATTACTATTAAATATCATCTATCTTTTAAACACGATTGGGATCATATTAATTATTGCTATTTTAGATATATTATTTTCAATATCTTGCTAATTATCTGTGCAATAACCTTATTGTTTGTAGTTGCAATTAAATTATATTGATTGACCTTATGATTAATCTTTGTTATGAACAAATCTTGGTGCGCAATATTTTTCAAACTATCTTTAAAGATGTGCATTTCAAATTTACCACATATGTTGTGTATCTTCATATGTATGGTCTGTCAATGGATACAATTCCCATGCACATCATCGTCTACATTTTGTCATTTCCCTGATATATCCTCTGTAGCCTTAAATGATGACGCTATGAGCATATCCTCTTTGGTAAATCTTATTACAGTATGACTTTCTGACTAACTACTATTTTCATTCAAAGTCTTCTAATGCTTTATAAAATGAGAGAAGAAACTTGTCTTTCTGGAAATGCATCTCACAGATCCAGCTAGCAGAAGTTGACTAACACTAAAGTTGTCTTATGACTTTTCTCTCTCTTAGCATTTAATGTCTGTAGGTTTCCAGTAGTCACACATTTCTACAATGTAAGATTTGTTGCGACTGCATGGAAATGAGCACCAAGGAATGAGAGACAGCAGACACTTCAATGGACACATCTGAAGATAGCCAAAGTGCTTATAAGGAAGAAGACGAATGGCTGTAAACATATACATCGAAGGGAACCAAGAAAGAAATACACAAGCCTTTACAACCACTAGAAGAGTAGTGCGCCCTCACTCCAAGTTCATCTGCTTAGAGCTCTCTTGAAGCCTTCACTTCTCTTTTTCTTTGGAGAGCCTGTTGTTCCTAAGAGAGTAGCACCATTGCCCTATTTTTCTCTCTCTCTCAGTTCGTGCCTCAGATCAAGTGCTACATTGTTGTATAAGCTTGGTCTAGGGGCCATCCCTTCAACTCTTCTTTAAGAGTGCTCATCTTCCTGTGAGAAGAGAAGACATGTTGTGGGTAGGTGGTTTATTCCCCTTGTTGAAGGGAAGACCTATTGCTACAGGTGGTTGTATTGCCTCTTTGTGGGTTGAAGAGAAGGCTAGCGGGTGCTAGATGTGTAAGTGTCCTTGAGGGTGACTGTACCCTTGGTTAATGGAATCCCAAGTAGTTTCTTAGGGACTGGACATAAGACTCTTGGTGATAGGAGGTCTAAACCAAGATAAAAATCCTTGTGCATTTTGTGTGATTGCTTTTATCTTATTTCCACTACTCACTAACTCTAACACCTGCGTTTAGTGTTTTTGTTTGAAGTTATTTTTAACAAGAAAATTTTAAGATATAGTTCAAGCAACCCATTCAAAAATAAGTCCCACAAAAGGCAAGTATCATGCGGTGCTGGAAAATCTGATAGGGACTAAAAAATAATGTCATTCCTCTCCGAGTGAGCAATTATTAATTCTCCCTAAAAGAATATTAATACACATGTGTATTTGCTTCAATGCTTTAACCAAACAAATGTTTGAAAAAATATTTAATTAAATATATTTGTTTTAAAAGCGTTGTGTCTTTATTTAAGTTATATCATCCCTGTCAGGGTTGTGTACCTTGGAGGCTTAATTAGATTGGCTGGTATCATCAAAGTAAAGCTAGAAATCATATCTCATCAGCTGAAATGAAACAAATTTTGAGCTTATTTTCAAAGCATGTCATTACCTTAGAAAGTAACATTCTATAAAGGATGATAACCCCTTTGTAAGAAAATCCCTTTTGCATGACTGCTTATTTGTGTATCAAGGAATGAAGGAAGGAAGGCTGTAAGGTGCAAAAGATAAAACTACTCTAAGAACTTTCAGAGAATGTGCAGACCTCAAAGGGCTCAAAAAATTTAATCAGTCACAACATATGGAGAATATTAAGACCTGAAGACCATTATGCTCCAAGACATCGAAGAATGAAACAGAAGGAAGGCAAGACCGTAAAGATTGTAAAGCTCCATTAGAAAGAAGATTAATTTGAAGACTATCAAGTCGCAACTCTTATTAGTCACAATGATTAAAAAATTTATCTAGATGCACTGAAGACCTCAAAAAAAAAGTGCTAAACATACAATAGTCTAAAGATTAACCTGGGGAATGCAAGAAGAGCGCATGCATAGAAGACAAATACATGGTCAAAAACCTACATGTCTACATGTTGAAGACCAACCAATGGATATACTATCGAGTAAGCTTTAACAAATAAGAAGGCTACTAAAGACCTCAACCAGAGCTGCAATTCAAATTGACTCAAATGCATGCTTTCATGCATGGAAGACTACTGGTTAAAGGAGCTCAATGGATAGAAGCTTGACATGCTCAAGACGTAATGGTTAGTACTGAAAGAATCCAGCAAAGGAAAAAGCTTCAACAGTCGACTGAAGACTCAAGCAACTATAAGTACAAGACCATAATCAATGAAGAAGATGAGGCTAAGAGGTTAAGAGTTGAGCCTTCGAGCTGGCCTTTGGGATTGACCCAATGCTTGCATCATATCCATCACTCCTATCTATCAAGGAAGCAACAAAATGTAAATGGATAGTGCTATGATGAGAGAAGGAAAAAAAAAAAAAGATCAATCCATGAGAGGAGACGAGCTACCAATCCTATCCGCCATCAAGTGTCTCCAAACCTCAAACCACATGTTGCATCGTGGGAATGTTGTAGTACCTCCAAAATAAATAAAGTATATGCACAATTTAAAATAGCTTGGGGAAAGGTATATATAATTACTAAACATTTAGGGTTTAAATTGTAATTGACCAATTTTTCAAGGACTCTAGTTAAACTTCTAAAAGTCTCCAAAACTGTCTCTAGAATCTCAGATGAAGGCCATTTGAGTAAAGATTAGCCAGATCAAGAGGTGGAATGGGTGAAATTACAATTTTTTAAAATTTGAGGGTTAAAAATTAATAGGTAAATTGTATGAGGGGTTAAATGAAATTTATCATAAGATTTATAGAAATTCCAAGAGAACTCTGGAAGGCCCTTCTTTTGCTCTAGAAGACCCTAACCCTAGTCAAAAAAATTCTAGCCCTAGCTTTAACCCAACCATGGTTAACCTAACCTTAGTTTAACCCTAGTTAAACCATATCCCCAATCGTTCCTCCTGTGACTGCCCTAAAGCCCTATAAATACCCCCTTGGGCTTCCATCCTCTCTCCCTCAAGCAAGCTTGGCCAAGCTCAAGCAAGGGGAGGAGAAGGAAGAAGAAAGAAGGCCCTATGGTAAAAGAGCTTCTATAGACTTCAAGTTTAGATAAGTTCCTCAAATCTTCTGTAAATCATGTGTTAGTATGTTTGATGTTCTTAGTTTAAGTGTGGTTTCATGTATTTTCCTTCCCATGTTCCTACGAGTCTTTTCATGTCTTTGTAACTAGGGTCTTGTACGGCTTCTAATCTGAGTGTGATTGCATGTTGATTTCTTACTATTTCCTTAGTTAGTAGAGTTAATGATCTTCGTTAATTAAGGATTAAGTGAGTTCCTATTCAAGTACACTTGTAAGTTCTTGATTAATGTCTTACATGGCTTCCTTCTCGTTCATGTTCTCTTGTTATTTCATGTTGTTACTTCCTTGATCTCTTTTTTGTATTATGTTAATCCCTTAATGTAATACCCAGAAAATTTATTAATTAAAGATTATAGATAAATTTAAATTTTTGTCAATTAATAAAAATCAAACTAGTTAAAAAAAATACGCATCATTATTGCATGCGTAAAAACTCATATAAAAATTTTGTAAAATAATAATTATACCTTAAATAATATTCTCTCATGACCCATTAAGAAATTTGGGCATAGAAAAAATCATTTGGACCAAGTTTTAGTATTTATGTGACTTATTATTGTAATTAAGGAATATGTAGGAAAAATGATTATTTTATGAGCCAAGTGAGTTAAAAATTAAAGTAAAATTATGGGTAGACTTCAAACAAATCCATTGAGAATTTGGACCAATGGACCTCTCATAGCCTATGAATAAATTCAAGTTCAGAAAAAAAATACAAAATCTGTAACTCTATATTCCCTAATTAAAAGGAGAAATTCTCATAAATTAAAACCCATTAAATGAAAAGAAGTGATAGGCTTTGTTAAATGGATCATATAAAATTTATTGGACCAAAAATGGGATTTTTAAAAAGATGAATAAGGAAAAATACCCTAAATTTAAATATTCCCTAAAAAGAAAAGACTATTAAATCATTAAAATAGCTAATATGTGTTGGGATTGAACTCCTAACCCTACCCTAATTAGTGGCCACGAAATTGCAACCCAACCTAACCCAAATAGGAGGTGGAAAGCTTGGAAGGTAGAGAGAAATTAGGAAATCTCAGAATTAAAGGGGAATTAGAGTCATAATAGGAAATGGAAACCAAGAGAGCTTAAATACTCCCCAATCTCTCCATGGCCGGCCCTAATGCGTGGCTGAGGGTTGTTGGGCATGGAGAAGAGGCCAAGAAGAGGAAGAACTCGTGGGGAGAAGGATTGCTCAAGCCCCGACCTTCGTTCTTCAAGTTCTAAGCCCTATTAGACAAAACGACTCAAAGGTAGGCATTCTCACAAGCTAAACTCAATTAAATTTGTCTGTAGATTATTCCAACCATAAGAAACAAAAGCCCTCTTGTTGTTCTATTTTTCATCGAGCCAATCTTTTGTTCTTTATTTTGAAGTTATGCAATCACCTTTACCCCGAACCCTCATGTTAAATCTAGATCTCCATGTTCTGTTAATCCCATGCTACGAAATTTTAACTAGAGATATTGATGGTTGTTAGGCATCGTTTTCCCCTAAAAGCCCCAATTTCATCTAATATCCTACTCGAATTAAATCTTTTACCTTCACTGTACAATGTTCTATGTTTATCATGCATGTTCATGTTTAAAACCTGTCCAGAACTTGATGATTTACAAATTCCCATTTATTGTGCATTCTTTAGCATGTCTAGTTTCATTTAAAAGTGGTTTCGCGATTTTCCATCCACTGTACATCGAGTTCTCGATTTTTGAATGAACCTGTATCAAAACATGGAAACCTTGGACCACAATCCAAGGTAATTCCTTTTCCTGCTTGGACTCAGGCGCAGGATCTGAGAACGCGACGGCCCGATAGGCTGCATTCTCAAGGCTAATCTCGACATAGCTTCCTATCACGTTCTGAACGCGATAGGCACTGGCGTCGCGTTCTGGCGACCTGCCTGATCGACCCGTCGTGACCCTTGATTGACCCTGTCATGTTCTGTTCGAGCCCTATCGCGACCCTTGAAAGGGTATGTCATGATCTAGATTTTTGCATGAAAACCCTGTATTTTTGCTAATCTTGACTTTCTACAGTAACCTCTTACCTTGTTAACTATCTTAAACACAGTAACCGAAGTTGTTAAACTTGGCTATGTAATTGTTAATTTAAAAGTCATTCACATGATCTTTTCATATCTATGATTCTCTTTATCACATGCACATACTTGTAACCATCCAATATGACTCGACTTGGCATGAAAATATCTCATGATATATCTGGTAAATTACTTTTATAACGCTAGTAAATTGCCCTATTTTAAATGGACTTGTCTTCGTTTCTTACGTTATTTTGGGAATACTGTTACTGATGCTCCACTATTCTAGAATTTCTCTGGAACGTCGAGCACTTGTTTCTATATATACACTTTCTCTTGACTTGGACAAACTCTCCGTCGGATATTCCTTCTGCTAGACTAGTGAATCCTTGTTCAAGGCCTCTGTAAGTCTCCTCTATCCATGGATTCCCACATGGCCGATGAGCTGGTTGTACCCTAATACCTATGATACCCTTTAGGGATCAGTAAGATCCATACGTCCTTAGAATGCTCTCTTGCTCTTATCTTGAATCACACTGGACCTCTGGACCTGTGCATAACATGGCCAGTGGAAGGTTAGTAAATTCCACCTGACTGCCAACACCTATCGCGCGTGTTGTGCAACTGTTACTATCGCCCGTTTATTCGACGTTTCATGTGCAATGACCTATAGTTCTTATATATACTCTACTTGTTCACCTAATCACGTTCTCTATGCACTCGTCTATTCATCTAGTACTCTCATCTCTTCTTGGTACTCTATTTGGCCATCTATTGATTGTCTAAGATAATAAAAATAACCAATGCCAGGCAATAGGGCCCGATCTGGTCCTGGGGGGAGCGCCCGAAAAGTGTCATTTGCCCGCGGGAGTTAAAATGATCAGGATGTCAGCATTACATCCAAGTGCCATACTATCAAGATTAATCTAAGACAATCAAAACAAAGTGCTATATTCTCTCGTTGTCTGTTGACAAAACAAAGTGCTATATTCTCTCGTTGTCTATTGACAAACAAGTGATATACTCTCTCTCGGCTATCTACAGATAACCAAAGTGCAATACTATTTCGATTGACGAAAGTTAATCAAAGTGCTATACTATTTCGATTGATGAAAATCAATCAAAGTGCAATTTACTCTCTATATGGCCAACTACTTTCTCTCTCCTTAGTATACATGTTACTTGCTATTGCTCGACAATGACGTTACTTGCTATCATGTGTTATCATTTTCTATCATGACTTGATCATATTCATTGCACTATACTTGATTCATGTGCTATTCGAACCATGTTACTTGTGCTATTACTTTCTCGACTTTACATGACTCTCTCTACCATTAGTTACTCTATTCTTTAAAAGCATTAATCATTTAAAGCATGCTTGGTTCACGAGATTTAAGTCCTACTGAGCGTTATCGCTCACCCTTCGTTATTTGTTATTATGTCTCAGGTAAGTCGGACGATGATGTTACAAACACCAATGGGACAGGACCAAAGTGTTGAGCGACCTGGAGTCAACTGATGAAGTTACCCTAGTACCATGGCGTCTAGTAAATATTGCTTAGATTTCTTTTTCAATGTAATGATGTCATGGAGCCCTATGTATTGGCTCTGAATTAGTGGTTGTAATAGTCTTTGTGAAATTTCAATGAAATGAAGACTTTATTCCAATTATTGTTCATTAGATGCTTTGAATTACTTAACTGTGGTGCAATTTACACTACTATGCACTTTGCTAACGTCTCCCCGATTTATTCCACTACTAAATTGGCGGGACGTGACACTTAATGAGTTAGTGTCAATGTTCGAAAGCCATGATCAAATGTCTACTTGAGCTTTAGTTCAAATCATTTCTTGATCTCCTCTATCATGTTCTTATAGAAAGATAGAAAACTTGTTATAAACCCATTTCTTTTAGGGCCTAATTACTATAGATAAGTGTTATCATCTTTTAAATCTCCAACATTAATCCTACATTGTGTTCCTTTAACCCAATCATAATCTAGATTACTTCTCACTAAGCACACTAGATGTAAACTGTCCTTCTTCCAATCCAGTCATTGCTTGCTTACTTCCTTGACATTCCTACCTATGCTCTAAGCTAATCTTTGGAACTCTTGGTCAATTACGTGCTTAAATAAATTATCAGCAAGAGTGTTAAGTGTGATCTTAAACCCAAGTTGACCAATGCCAGTTAGGGGGCCCTAGTCTGATCCCAGGAAGATCCCGAACACTTCTAGTGGCCAATTGGTACCAACTGGGAAGTGATGGCCCGATGTTTTGGCATGACACCTCACGTGTTATACGTGCGTGCTATATTTACTTGCTTGACGATTCAATCTTGTTTATTTACTTGCGTGAAAATCATGCGAAATGTTCAGTAGCCAACCTCTTGGGATTATGTAGTTTCATTCCAATCATACTTAATATCATGATAATATCGTGTATTCCTATGTAAGTGAATTCTTGTGTGTAGTACTCCTATGATCTATACCCATTGTTATTGAATTCCTATTAATGTCTTCCTTATATTTCAATTAATTTTGTTAACTGATAGCATATGATTTTGGATTAGAGGGTAAATCCTACCGCACTTTTAGGCTCATTCAATATTTATTAACATTTTTCAAGTGAAGAGTTAGACAATGCGAGCAAGTATGATATAGTTGAGTCTTATAGAATAGTGTACTTGTGTTTATTTACTTTTGGATAACATACTATAAGATTTTAGTGAGTATACGTAGATATGTATTTTTGTAATCTTCAGTTAAGTAATTAATGAATATTTGAATTCTAAATCTTGTGTACTAATGCAATCGTGTATATATTCATGTTTATCTATTGCATCTTGATATTTTCGATGTTTTTGGGATGTGACAAATACAGTGGTATCAGAGTCCAGTTTGGAGATCTAGAATCTTAAGATTATTGATCTTGAACATTCTAGGTTAACTGGTGAGGATGGGTAGGAAGTCTTGAGTAAGCTAGAAAGAGTCTAGTTAATAGAGTCTATTGAATCAACCCAACCATCTTAAATTTCTAACAGTACAAGATAAATTGAGACTTAACCTATGAAGAGCAATCAGTGAAGATCTTAGACTATAAGATTTATCAACTAAGAAACAAAAGGATTCCAATAGTGAAGGTTAAATAGTATAGAAGGGGTCAAGATGAAGCCACTTAGGAATTAGAAGAAACTATTAAGAACAAATATCCGGAACTATTTGAAGGTAGCATCTTATTCCATAAAACTAATTTGCATTGAACTTGGAGGACCAAATTCTTATAGGTGGGGGAAGGTATAATACCCCCAAAAATAAATAAAGTATATGCACAATTATAAATAGTTTAGAGAAGGGTATATCCATAATCCCATATGAAGCCCATTGAGTAAAGATTAATCAGATCAAGAGGTGGAATGGGTAAAATTATAATGTCTAAAATTTGAGGATTAAAAATTAATAGGTAAATATTATGAGGTGTAACATGAAATTTATCATAAGATTTCTAGAAACCCCAGGAGAACCCTAGAAGGCCTTAGCTCTATTCTAGAATGTTGAACCACTGTCAAAATATATATTGCATATTCTTAGTTCCAACCATAACATATAATAGTTTTGAAGATGACAAAATAAACTGATATTTATTGATAACAAAACATGTCAAATCCTACATTCTCTCTCTTACATATCACACAGTAAAATCTCAAAAACATACTTCGTTATACAAGTTATTCTTCTTAAATATCCAAAGTATAACTTGAACTGCCTAAGGAATATCCGAAGAGACACTTCGTCACATGTGAAACCTCAACTTCAACTGACTACGTTATATGCGAAGTTCACTTCGTCATATGCGAAGTTCACTTCATCATATGCGAAGTAAAATACGAAAGTCTCACTTCAACTGATCATGTTGAAATCATAATATACGAAGTACACTTTGTCATATCAGAAGTTTACTTCGTCATATCCTAAGTTCACTTCGTTATATGCGAAGTAAAATACGAAAGTCTCACTTCAACTGATCACGTTGAAATCACAATATACGAAGTACACTTCGTCATATCCGAAGTTCACTTCGTCATAGCCGAAGTTCACTTCGACATATGTGAAGTAAAACATGAAGATCTCACTTCAACTAATCACGATGAAATTGTGATATATGAAGTTAACTTTGTCATATCCGAAGTTCACTTCATCATATGCGAGTAAAACACGAAGATCTCACTTCAACTGATCACGTTGAAATCGTGATATACGAAGTTCACTTCGCCATATACGAAATTCACTTTGTCATATATGAAATCCTCTTTGTCATATCCGAAGTGCCACTTCGTCAAATTACATTTTATCTTTACCAGATAAAATAAACACACACAATCTATATGATATCTTTGCATCATTAATGTTGTTCATCATATTCATGACATTCTCTATTTATGGAAAATTAAATTCATGAATGTATGTCTGGTTACAATATACACTCTTGATTTTAACTATATCTTGAAGAACGAGTTTTTCATACAATTGATTAAAAGTCAATCGTTCTCTGAGAATATTTTATTTCATTCTCCTATTATAAAAGCTCTCAAATATATTTATAGCTTTGCCTTATAAATCTAAAAAATTTTGTATCTTGAAGTTTTAGTCAAAGTCTATGAAAAAAGTATTTTGACACCTGCCACAAAAGACATCCACTTTGTCCCTTGTCTGACCTACACTACACGATCTTTACCTACTACATATTCTATGATATCTTTGTAAACTTGTGCAGAATTTTGTTCACATAACATTAATTGTTAGTGCACAGAAGATAGCCATCAATATTTGAAATATCTCACAAGTACCTATGATCATATCCATAGATAATGTACTAGACCTAGTCTATTATATCTCTTGGAACTTGTTTCATTCAGGAAAAAGACAAATAGTATTAGCATAAGAACTGACTGATCAATGTGAATGTAAAAGACATGCACGTCGCCCTCTAAAGAAGACATGCAATGACTATCCCTCCAACGGATATATTCAAACGGACCAAGCAACGGCTACAAAGATGAAGCCTATAAAAAGGACGATATTTGAAGAGCACAAGTAATGCATGAGTGTGGGAGATAACAAGCCATATACAAGAAAAGCAAGAGAGATACAAGCACATACACATGAAGAGGTGAAAAGTGCAAGTGGTCTGCGTCAAGCTTTGTAAGGCCCTCAAATTTTGTCATATTATGCTTACTTGATTTTGTGCATATTATAATTACTTATTTATATATATATATATATATTTCTGTGCATAGAAGTATTTAGTTAATTCTGTACATAGTGTATTTATCAAATTCTGTGCATATAATGTCTATTTATCTTTGTACATGTGTGTTGGTTTAATGTATTTAGAGTTCTGCTGAAATCCCTGGTTAACGTCAACATCCATTGACATTAACATCAGGTTGAGGGCAACCAGTGCGCCGTTGACTTCGTATTGACGTCCAGATCGATGGACTCCTCCTTGTTAACGGCAGCAAACTGGTCGTTTACTTCTCCGGTTATGTTGCGATTCCATATATGAAAACGGATGCGTTTCTCCGGGTTCTTGATTAGGAAAGTATCCCCAACGGTAGGAAACCTAATCCTAGGCGTACCCCGACCCATTAGCCCTATAAATATCTAGTTTTCGGCAAAATTAGGTCTTTTGGCTCAAAAGAAAGCCTAGGGTTTGTGGAGAGAAAAACTAATTTTTGCAAGGCTTGATCCGACATGTGTGGGTTCTTCCGGTGATCTACTGCGACTGGAAGGAGCTATTGATATTGAGGAATCTTCCCTGACTCTGGAGATCCATCTGCATCAGCAAAAAGACCGAATTTGGGAGGGGATTCTGCACCTTCTTGGCTTGGTCGAGGAGGGCTTCTTCGACAAGATTTGATCTTATTAGAATTTATTCCAGGCAAGTAATCGAGGGTTAACATCCCTAGACATGTCCCTAGGTCCTAGCAATTTTTCTGGATTTTATTCGTGTTCTGGAACCCCCAATTCATCTTTTTATTTGCGTTATGTCTGCACTTTCTGCAGACAGGAAATTGATGGCAAACTTGTTGCCGCCAAGATCCTGAGTTGACGGCAACATCGTGTGCCGTTAACACACCTTGACGGCAAGGTCCTTGCCGCCAAGTTCATCTGTTTTCACAGAATTATGGTTATCATGTATGTGTGATGATTTTCAGACATTTGGATATCTGAACATGCTGTAAAATTTTTGGTTGGTTGGATACTGTCCTTAGGTCATATCATGAGGTTCTGTCGAATTACTGAACAGGGTTTTATTTAATATAAATTTTGTATTGATGAAATAAGCATGTTATGACTGTGTTTAATTCTGAATAAATAGATTTGTTGCATGTTAGGGTTTCAGAAAATTGCCATGATATTAGGGTTATTGTTTTTAGGTTTTAGAACTATTGGAATCGACTGTTTTACTGTGGACCATGTTAAAGTGAATTTCTTGTTAAATTTGCATGAAAACTGTTAAAATAGTTTTAAATAGTTTTACAGCTGCGAAAAATCTGAAAAATTAGACATGTGATATATTACCTGTATGAAGCCTGTGATTAAAAATTTATAATGTTTTGATGTCAGTAAGTACTGTTTGTACTTTAACAAGGGTAATTGACCATGATAAGTATGTTTAACTTAAATCATGTGAATTTCAATGTTTAGCAGCATGTTAGGACTCTATTATGATTTATTTACCACTGTGAAATAGTATGGTTAAGTTCTATAACTTGAGATATGAATGTTTATTTAAAGTGCATGTAAAAGGGATTAAATTGTGCATATAAGTGAATAATGTAAACCATGTGATTAAGTGTAAATGTGTAAAGTGTGCCGAGATTGACACTGCTACCATAGAAGGCTGTGGAGCTGTACTATAGTAAAGTCCCTATGGGAAGGCTCAATGTGTATGTGATATCCTATGGGCATTAGGATGAAATCCTGGAGGTGGACAAGTACCACTGGTTAGGTGGAGAGGGCTTCTCCCAGTCTGCGCAGTTACCAAGATTCATCACTGTATTGCCTAGGTGACGGGTATGTGTTATGTGAATGTGTGTCCTTCTTTATGGTGGTTCAGACTATGTGTCAGGGCAAATTAAGTGTAAAAGTGTGAAAAATATGAATATGTGCAATGTGAATATGTGAAAGTGTTATGTGAATGTGATAGCATGTGAAAAGATGTGAAACCATGTGAATGTGATATATTTATGTTAAAACAGCAAGCTTAAGATGTGAATAAGTGTTATAAAAATATGTGAAAATGATTAGATATCATGCTAGGATTGTTAGTTACTATGTGCATGATTCTATGATCTAATTGTGTAGAATTGCGAAATAATATGAATAGAAATTGAAACCATGAATCTTGTTGCATATTATGTGTAGAAACCATGTCTAGGTTATTCATGTGTAGTTGTATAATTAATATGAATCATGTTACATACTATGTGTAGAAAGCATGCTATAGGTTGTTTATGTATATTTGATAATTGTCATAAAGCATGTGCCATGTATTTCTTTTATTGTTTAAAAAGATAGCATGTGTGTGATATGTGTAAGGATGTACCTTAGGTTGCTTGTTGGGTCTTGTTGAAAGACTCATACTTGCTTTAACATACAGGTGAGACAGGTGTCCTCGTACTTGAGGAGGACATAGTGAGGAGCGACTCTGAGCGCAAGGAGTACCTACACTTGTGGAGATTGCTGCGTAGTTGCATTTCTTTTCATTAGTAGGTGAACAATGGCAATGTATTTCATATGGACATGTATAATGTGGACATTTGTTATTTACTTTGTTATATAGACTGTGGAATTATGTGAATGATGATGGAATAAGAGTTACTTTCTATTTCCACTGTACTTTCCTTGTTATTTATGTACATCTCGACCTATTGTGTAGTGTTGGGTAAATGTCCCACTGTAATGACGCCCTTTATATCGATTTGGATTGGTATAATCGTACCGATATAAAGAGGGTCATTACAAGCTTCCTCTCCATAGGCATTGCAGGGGTGCTGTGTTGAAGCCTTGCATGTGCATGTGTTGAAGCACATGTTGAAATCTCGCCTTGTAAAGATTCTCTCCTTAGACTCAGGAAGTCTTCCTTCATACTAGAATACCTTTGCTATATTCTTCTAGTCTAGAGTACCTCTGAGTCTAGTTTCCCACACAAGAAGCTCATCATAAGTAAGTGTACCCCTTGAGAAGGGAAGACATGCTAAGCAAGGTATTTACCCCTCTGAACGAGGAAAGGCCAAAGTAGTCTTGGAGGTTGGTTCTGTTGAATCACTCTAATATTCTATCTTTTTATTTTGGTGATAACAAAACCTCATGATTATCATAAAGAACATAAATATATTTATTACCATTTTTCAAGCTTATCTATGCATAAGTAATAACATGTTTTATACAAAGCTTCACTTCGTCACACATGTTTTTATCATGTTTAGTCGAAGCTTATTTCGTCATATACGAAGCTAGCTTCGTCATATCCGAAGTCCACTTCGTCATATCCGAAGCTGGCACTTTGTCATGCATGCTTTTGGTCGTGATCAGTGATAACTACATAATTTTTAGCGTTAAATTTCATACATGTAGTTAAGTTTAGACATCCGTTGTCTGTAAATAATGTGCAGTTTGATTTTAATTCTCATTTCATCCAAGAATAGATTTTTGAACATATTAGTTGATAATGGGTTAAAATACACATGTTGGATTTTCATCTCTTACAGATTGACTAATTAGGTTCATTTTGAAAATAAAAAAATCTTTTATAAATAAATGTTGTAAATAATTCTTGTCGCAATAATATTTTTGTAAATATCTTTTAGTAGTAAATAAATATAACTTTGTAAATAAATAAGATTTTTTTTTACCCTACCCAATCTCATACAATCCATTTAAAAGTCTTATTACTTTTCTTTCCCAGCTGGAAGCAGGAGAACCTTCGTGAAGCAACTGGAGGCTCTGCTCGGTGCTGTGCATCTGCAGCTGAGGTGGCACGTGAGGCTGAAGCAGCACGGGTGGCTGGAGATGGAAGCTGATGCGGCGGTGCGAAGCAGCAGCAAAAGGCTGTGCGGTGTGGAGCTTGGGCAGGCGGTTCGTGCGCAGCGGGAGTGTGAAGCGGCAGGCTGGTGTGCGATGGAGCCCGGGCGGGTTGCTGCAGAGGCGAGCGCTGCGGATCTGAGCTGGAGCTGGTGCTGCTGGGCCGTGCGCGGCAAGGTTGTGTACAGCGCGCTGGACCTGGGTCTGAATCTGGCAGATCCGCAGCTGAGGTGGCGCGTGAGGCTGGTGGATCTGAGCTACTGTGCGAAACTGGCCGTGCGGTGCACAGCAAGGCGGTGCAGAGCTGGCGATCAAGAAGGTGGGAAGCAGAGGTGCCTGGAAGAATCCTAACGCCTATAAAAGGACCCCAAGGTCCTTAGATTGGGGGGGGGGGTCGTTTTTTGAGGATTTTTAGCTTTTTCCTTTCTTCGGGAGTTCGACGAGTTGGGGGGCTAGTTCGATATTTTGGGTTTTCTTAGTTTTTATTTCTGTTCTTCCGTAGTTCAGGGTTTTCTCCAGTGAGATTTGAGGGAGTTTTATTTGGCATTTTTACTGTAATTTTCATTTCAGCATCTGTAGGGAGTTCGACTCCAGGGGAGAGACGGGTTGGCTGGTTTGATTTCTTTGGGTTTTCCTTTGCTGTAAACATCTGAAGGAGTTCTTCTATGAGATCTGTGAGAGTTAAGAGAGCTGTGAGAGATTGAAGGCTGATACAGAGTTCGATCCAATTTAGTTTCCATTTCTTTTGTTTAGATTTTACTATTTCTTCTGTGCTGTTAAAGAAATCAGATTGTGTGATTTGTCTATCTCTTCTCTGTTCTGGAGATGTCGATCCAGTAAGGTGTTCCATTTATTTCTGTGTTGATGTTTCTATCTCTTTTGTGTTCAAGAGCTCAATCCAGTGAGTTTTCTTTCTTCATTTGGTTCTGTTCAAATTTTTGAGATTATCTGTTCTTTATTTTCTTCGGTGAAAATTGTTGAGAGATTCCTGGGGTTGGGTTGAACTGTGAGGGTTTTGGTTCGGTGGTCCAGAAGTGAGAGTTGTGCTTGGCTGGTGGTGATTTTTGGGAATTTTTTGGGGTTTTCCTGTTTTCATCTCCGTTCGTTGTGCAAATTTTCTATTCAGATGTTTGGGGTCTTTTCAGTTCTGTAAGGGATTCGGATAGTCGAGTGGTAGTGGTAGACATCTTGAATTTTTCCTTTCCTTGATAGTTTTGTTGCTGTGGGGAGAGGGTTGAGCATTTTTAAGGAATTTTTAGTTCGGAATTTGTTCTTTCTCCTATGATTGTTCAGATCTGGGAGGCTCAGCTTTTTCTTTTGGAATTATTTCATCTCTTCTGTGAGGGGATCCCAAGGGCGACTGCAAGTGTTTGGGTTTCTCCTTCTTTGCTGAAGATTGGGCTGGGAGAGATGGTTCTGTTGTTTTCTCCTTTAATTTCTGGTTGAGTTCCTTTTCACTGTCTCATTCTGATCTTTTCATTGTTTCATTCTGATTTGATGTTTGTGGAGAGTTGAGAATGTTGATTGTTCATCCCCTGAGCTGTAGGGGTACATTGGTTTGAAAATTCTCTGTTTAAGATTCTTGTTCTGTCATCTTTTCATTTCCTTTGAGCTTCAGATTTATGCAGAATTAGATGTGCATCCTTGTGTAATGTTAGTTTAATTACTAGTTCAGATTTCTGTCTGCTTATTTGATCCCTCAATTGAGAGGGTACAGTGATGCTAATTCTCTTTTAATTTCAATTCAGCTCGTTCTTTCATCATGTTTGATTTGTCGAATTGTGAGGGATTTGATTAGAGTTGTTTACACAATTGAATTTAATGCAATATTATTTTAGTGAAAAGTATCTGTTAGAGTTGTTTCAAGTCAAGGTAGTTTAAATCAAGCTTTATTCAACCTCTCCGTGGATATGACATGTTCTCACCACTTTGCTAGTTCATCTTTGCTATTTTATGTTTGTGAGACAGTTTAGAGAAGGTGGGCATTTTGACGTGTGCAACGAACTCTAGACAATGGAAAATGCACAGTCAACAATGCCGCGTTCATCTTGGCGCCGTTGCCGAGGAGGCATTAGAGTTTGATTTGAATTTGCTTTTGATTTTATTTAATTTGCATTGGGCTTCTTATTGATTTGTTATTGGGCTTTTAATTTCAGATTTGCACAAAGAAGTGGAGCATGGAGATTGGGCTTGACATTTGAAGCCCATTGGAGGAGGAGAGCTTGCGGATTTCCTTCTACATTTGTTTTAAATTCAGAATTTTAGATAGAAGAGTGTGAGAGAATTTTGTAGTGAGGATTTCATGTACTCTCTATGCATGTACAGAGATTTCTTTCTAGTTTGCATGTAATAATTGGCCTTTTGGTGGTTTGTGTGGTTTGAAATTAGTTTATAGTATCACTTTATATTTTCTTAGTTAAGTTTTATTTCATTTAGTTCAAAAAAACCAAATAAAAAATAAAATCTAAAAAAAAAATTTCCAAATCGCTCTTTCATGTAAGCCGTTTGTTTTGCAATTAAAAAGTTCATCTTCTTAAGATTAGAATCACTTGTTTTAGGGCATTCATCATTTTAATTGTCATTTAAATTCCACTTCTTTTCTTGCATTGAAGAGTGCGGGGGAAAGGTAAGGTTTCTAACTCTTGTTTCATGCATTAGACTTAGCATTAGAAAATCCGTGTTTGGACTTGATTTGTTGCATTTCATATTTGTAAAAGGGACTGCTTAAGGGCATCACCTTTTAGAAATCATAAAGATAAGGTGAGGGATTTCATCACCCTTTCCTTTGCCCAAAAATCACAAAAAAAAATTCACATTCTTGCATTTGCCTAAACCTATTAATAAAAATCAGTAGACTTGGCCCTAGGGTTCATAATTAGATTTATCCTTTCTTAATTTCAAAACTTCTCTTTAAGTCTGGTGTCTAGGATTAGAGGTTAAAAAGCTAATGCTTAAGTGAGCTAGTGGTTATTTAATTGGGTCCTTGCGAAAGCAAGGGGGGCCTCCCTCTACTCCACCTCTTACCTGGCCGGCACAAGAAGAGTTAGGATTGGATTTAAGCAAGTATAAATCCGATTTTGAGAAAGATAGCATAGGTCCAAGGAACACTTAGTGTTTAGGTTAATTTGTTTTGAAAGTGTTTGTTTGTTTGTGTTTGTTCATAAAAATTCAAAAATCAATAAAATTTTAAAAAGTTTAAAAATCATAAATAGAAGACTTTTCAACTGTGCATGCTTGGTAGACGTTCCCTGAACTTAGATTTGGCTCAACCTATAGACGAGATTGAAAGATTCTTTCATAGGATGGCCAACCAAGACCGAAACCAAGTTGGTAGGAATGTAGAGGAGGTCGCACCCAGACAAATGAAGGAGTATTTTATTCCTTCTGACTATCAACCTGCTACTTGCATCAGGCCAGAAATTCCTGCAAACCACTTTGAAGTCAAGCCAGGAACCATTCAAATGTTGCCATCCTTTTATGGCAATCCCAATGAAGATCCCTATAAGCATACAGATGAGTTCCTAGATATTTGTTCCACTATCAGGATCCAGAACTTTACTGAAAATGCCTTAAGACTGACCCTATTTCCATTCTCTTTGAAAGATAAAGCCAAACATTGGTTAGGAACCATAGGGAGAACCATCAGAACATGGCCAGAAATGCAGCAAGAATTTTTGAAAAAGTTTTACCCCATTGGCCGCACCAACACCATGAGAAGAGCTATAACCGGATTCTCCCAACACCCGGGAGAGTTAATGCATGAATCGTGGGAGAGATTAAAGGAGTTGCTTAGAAAATGTCCCCACCGTGGTCTGTCGAGGTGGCAAATTGTCCAAGCTTTTTATGAAGGTCTGACAGAATCGAATAGGCAGATGGTTGATGCCTCATGTGGATGAGCATTCATGACTAAGAGTGAGGATGAGGCATATAATCTGTTTGAAATATTGAGTGAGAATTCTATCAATCATGCATCACTCCACTCTTATGAGAGAGCACTAGGACCTGTAAAGAAGGCAGGGTTGTATGAATTGAGAGAGAGAGAAGAGTCAGATTCGAGGGTAGAAGATCTGATAGCTAGACTTGACCAGAGATTGGAGCAGAAGTTGGAACAAAAATTCGATCAATTACTATCTTTGACTGGGCAAGCCACACCCAAATTTTCTCAACCACTTGAAACTTGCTCTATGTGTGCTAGCTCCGCTCACTCCACGAATGCTTGTCCCACTACTGCCTAATTGCCTCCTTTTATTCAAGAACAAGTCCAAGCTGCCCAAGGTTTCTACAAACCCTCTTACAATCCATATTCTAACACATACAACCCTGGTTGGAGAAATCACCCGAACTTTTCTTGGAAAAATCAATTTGAACAAGTGTCTCGGCCTTCTTTTAAGCAATCCATGTATGGTCAATCCTATCCCAATCAGAATTCAGGATTTGGCCAATCTTCTTATTCCAAACCTCCACAAGTCCAAGAAAATTAAAACTCCAATCAATTTGCTTACACTAATTTTCAGCAACCTTCATATCAACCACCACCTCCTCAGTCCAATTTGGAAGATAAAATAAATCAACTCCAAAACATGATGGCGACTCTATGCCAAACTGTGCAAGAACAACAAAATCAATATCAAACTCAAAATCAAAATTTTCAACAAAATTTGACAAGGATAGAGTCCCAGATTGCTGAAGTATGTCAAAGGAGGGAATCAGGTCAGCTGCCAAGTCAAGCTGTAGCAAACCCAAGGAACAACCCTCCCGGATTTTATCAGAATCAGCAATACCATCAAGCCCAGGGGTACAGACCACCTGCTCGCCAAAATGCACCTCCACCATCAAACACACAACAAGATTTTGTCCAGAACATTCCAGCACCACAAAACCTGAATCAACCTATACAACAGGATCATCCTCCTGCCCAAAGCTAGGGGCCCCCAAGTAGAAAATGTTAAAACTGTGTCAACCTTGAGAAGTGGAAAAATCAGAATAAATCCTCACCCACACATGTCAACATTGCATGAGGATAAAGAAAATGAAATTGAAACTGAAATTGAAGAAGAGATTGAAGAAAATGTTGAAAAATCCAAGGGAAAAGAGAAAATAACTGAAGAATCTCGTGACAAAGTCAAAATGAATGAAGATCCAAGCTGTTACATTCCAAGAGTCCCTTTTCCTGAAGCCTTAAAGCCAAAATCCAAAAACAAACCTACTAGTAATGAAGAACTCTTGGAGCTCTTTAAGCAAGTTCACATCAACATTCCTCTATTTGATGCCATTAAGCATGTGCCTACTTATGCCAAATTCTTAAAAGAATTGTGCACTCCAAAATGTGAAATGAGAAATAAAACTGAAACAATCACTCTCCCAGAAACTGTGAGTGCCATTATCTTGAACCAACTCCCTAAAAAACTTAAAGATCTAGGCACTCCACTAATTCCTTGCACCATCGGTGGAGTCACTTTTGAAAGCAACCTTTTAGATTTGGGAGACAGTGTCAATCTCTTACCTTATGCTATTTTTGAGAAATTCAAGTTAGGAGAATTGAAACCCACTTCTGTTGTCCTTCAACTAGCCGATCGTTCTGTCACCACTCCTAAAGGCTTAGTTGAGGACGTTATTGTGAAAATCAATGATTGTTACTTTCCTTCCGATTTTATCGTTCTGGACATGAACACTCCTCAAGATTTAACTCAGTCCACCATCATCCTTGGTAGAGCCTTTTTGGCCATAACTAAAGCTAACATTGATTGTGCTACCGGGATGATGGATATATCATTTGGGGATAGGCGGGTTAGTATCAATATTTTTAAGGCATCTGGGCATCATGATCAAGGAGAGAGTTGTCTAGTGGTAGATTCCTTGGAAGAATCTTTTGTGAAGAAGCAGTAGACCAACCCTGTGCTCTAGGGTTTGAGGGAGAGGAAGGATAATTTAGTTCTATGTTTCAGGATAATGATCCATCATTTCCATTAGAGTGTCCTCCTAAGGTTGATCTAAAACCACTCCCTGCTAGTTCAAAGAACATCTTTTTAGGAGAGAATGAGACTTGACCCATCATAATTGCTAGCAATCTTGTAAAGCCAAAGCCAACTCCAAAAATCTACAAAGCCAAAGCCAAAACATTCCATGATAAACACATTCATAGAAAAACTTTTCAAGTGCATGATAAGGTTTGGCTATTTAATTCTCGGCTTCGTCTGTTTCCAGAAAAATTGAAGTCTCGATGGGATGGTCCTTACACTGTTGTCAAAGCTTATGACAATGGTGTTGTCATTGTTCTTGACAATAAAACTGGGCAATCATTCACTGTTAATGGGCAGAGATTAAAGCACTTCTTTGAAAGCCCATCTTCCTTGAAAATTGATTCTACCAAGTTAGCTGAGCCAAATGGAGCCTAATTGCGTCCGGCTGAAGACGATAAACTTAGCGCTTTTGGGAGGTAACCCAAGTGTACAGATTTCTTTTATCAGGTAATTCTTTGTCTTACTTTCTTTTCCTGTAAATAAGTAGGGGGGAGAGGTAGAATAAACATGTATTCATAGTCCTCATCCTAACTAATGCTTCATTTTCTTTCTTTATATTGAGCATGTGCAAATAAAAAGAAAATTTCACAATGTTTCATCTTTGAATAAAAAATGTTTGGCATTGCAAAACACAGACTATGTGTCTGATCTTTAACCATTAAAATTGTATAGTTGTCACATTCCTTTGCAAACATCCATGTTAGATAGCCTCTAGTAAAGGATTACATGTACTTCTTGTCTACCTTATGTAAGGATTTATGGCAAGAAGTTTTCAACACACACTACACAGCCACTTAGACTAGTTGAACCCGAATGTAGCAAATTTGTCAAGGCTAGTAGGAGAGAGGTGATTGGTTTTCTCCCTTCCCCTTAAGTGAATTGTGAAGGAAGTGAAGGCATGTGATCAAGGAACCTAACTATCCATCCTTCCTTTAAGAGAAAAAGAAAAGAAAAGGCAAAAGCAAAAGCAAAAGAAAAATAATATATATATATATATATATCCATAAAAATGCCCCGGATCTGAGTAAAGTTGGACTCACTACTCTTGAAAAGTGATGGGTTGTGCAGCATTATGGATAAAAAGAAAGAAAATCCTAAGTGCACAAAGTGCAAATAAAGAGGCAAAGTCCTCAACTCAGAGAAATAATCATCAAGGAAGTTGGGCAGAATGGAACTGAGAGAACAACCCAATCTGACTGAGCAAGGATCTTATTCCATAATTCTTTTCTTCTCCCTCGAATTAATCTAATCTCAATTACTAGCTGAGGCTGAGAAGCTCCATGAGGGTGATGTGAACTCTTAAGTGAGCTATCATTTGTGCACTAATTTCTTGTCATAAGCCCTTACAATTAGGAAAGACATATCTCTACATTAATCTTTTACATGATGGCTATTTAGCATGAGACATTGCATCTTCTAGTCCTACATTTGGAGTAGTTTTTATTGCTAAGGGACTAGCAATGTTCAAGTAGGGGGGGAGTGATAACTACATAATTTTTAGCGTTAAATTTCATACATGTAGTTAAGTTTAGACATCCGTTGTCTGTAAATAATGTGCAGTTTGATTTTAATTCTCATTTCATCCAAGAATAGATTTTTGAACATATTAGTTGATAATGGGTTAAAATACCATGTTGGATTTTCATCTCTTACAGATTGACTAATTAGGTTCATTTTGAAAATAAAAAAAATCTTTTACAAATAAATGTTGTAAATAATTCTTGTGGCAATAATATTTTTGTAAATATCTTTTAGTAGTAAATAAATATAACTTTGTAAATAAATAAAAAAAAAATTACCCTACCCAATCCCATACAATCCATTTAAAAGTCTTATTACTTTTCTTTCCCAGCTGGAAGCAGAAGAACCTTCGTGAAGCAACTGGAGGCTTTGCTCGGTGCTGTGCATCTGCAGCTGAGGTGGCGTGTAAGGCTGAAGCAGCGCGGATGGCTGGCGATGGAAGCTGATGCGGCGGTGAGAAGCAGCAGCAGAAGGCTGTGCGGTGCGGAGCTTGGGTAGGCGGTTCGTGCGCAGCGGGCGTGTGAAGCGGCGGGCTGGTGTGCGATGGAGCCCGGGTGGGTTGCTGCAGAGGCGAGCACTGCGGATCTGAGCTGGAGCTGGTGCTGCTGGGCCGTGCGCGGAAAGGTTGTGTACGGCGCGCTGGTCCTGGGGTCCGGATCTGGCGGATCCACAGCTGAGGTGGTGTGTGAGGCTGGCGGATCTGAGCTCCGGTGCGAAACTGGTCGTGCGGTGCATAGCAAGGCATTGCAGAGCTGGCGATCTAGAAGGTGGGAAGCAGAGGCGCCTGTAAGAATCCTAACGCCTATAAAAGGACCCCAAGGTCCTCAGATTGGGGGGGGGGGTCGACTTTGAGGATTTTTAGCTTTTTCCTTTCTTTGGGAGTTCGACGAGTTGGGGGCTAGTTTGATATTTTTGGGTTTTCTTAGTTTTTCTTTCTGTTCTTTCATAGTTCAGGGTTTTCGCCAGTGAGATTTGAGGGAGTTTTATTTGGCATTTTTTTCTATAATTTTCATTTCAGCATCTGTAGGGAGTTCGACTCCAGGGGAGAGACGGGTTGGTTGGTTTGATTTCTTTGGGTTTTCCTTTGCTGTAAACATCTGGGGGAGTTCTTCTATGAGATCTATGAGAGTTAAGAGAGCTGTGAGAGATTGAAGGCTGATACAGAGTTCGATCCAATTTAGTTTCCATTTCTTCTGTTTAGATTTTACTATTTCTTCTGTGCTGTTAAAGAAATCAGATTGTGTGATTTGTCTATCTCTTCTCTGTTCCGGAGATGTCGATCTAGTAAGGTGTTCCATTTATTTCTGTGTTGATGTTTCTATCTCTTTTGTGTTCAAGAGCTCAATCCAGTGAGTTTTCTTTCTTCATTTGGTTCTGTTCAAATTTCTGAGATTATCTGTTCTTTATTTTCTTCGGTGAAAATTGTTGAGAGATTCCTGGGGTTGGGTTGAACTGTGAGGGTTTTGGTTTGGCGGTCAAGAGGTGAAAGCTGTGAGAGTTGTGCTTGGCTGGTGGTGATTTTTTGGAATTTTTTGGGGTTTTCATGTTTTCATCTCTGTTCGTTGTGCAGATTTTCTGTTCAGATGTTTGGGGTCTTTTCAGTTCTGTAAGGGATTCGGATAGTCGAGTGGTAGTGGTAGACATCTTGAATTTTTCCTTTCCTTGATAGTTCTGCTGCTGTGGGGAGAGGGTTGAGCATTTTTAAGGAATTTTTAGTTCGAATTTGTTCTTTCTCCTATGTTGTTCAAATCTGGGAGGCTCAGCCATTTCTTTTGGAATTATTTCATCTCTTCTGTGAGGGCATCCCGAGGGCGACTGCAAGTGTTTGGGTTTCTCCTTCTTTTCTGAAGATTGGGCTGGGAGAGATGGTTCTGTTGCTTTCTCCTTTAATTTCTGGTTGAGTTCCTTTTCATTGTCTCATTCTGATCTTTTCACTATTTCTTCTGATTTGATGTTTGTGGAGAGTTGAGAATGTTGATTATTCATCCCCTGAGCTGTAGGGGTACATTGGTTTGAAAATTCTCTGTTTAAGATTCTTGTTCTGTCATCTTTTCATTTCCTTCGAGCTTCAGATTTATGCAGAATTAGATGTGCATCCTTGTGTAATGTTAGTTTAATTACTAGTTCAGATTTTTGTCTGCTTATTTGATCCCTCAATTGAGAGGGTACAGTGATGCTAATTCTCTTTTAATTTCAATTCAGCTCGTTCTTTCATCATGTTTGATCTGTCGAATTGTGAGGGATTTGATTGGAGTTGTTTACACAATTGAATTTAATGCAATATTATTTTAGTTAAAAGTGTCTGTTAGAGTTGTTTCAAGTCAAGGTAGTTGAAGTCAAGCTTTATTCAGCCTCTCCGTGGATATGACATGTTCTCACCACTTTGCTAGTTCATCTTTGCTATTTTATGTTTGTGAGACAGTTCAGAGAAGGTGGGCATTTTGACGTGTGCAACGAACTCTAGACAACGGAAAACGCACAGTCAACAATGTCGTGTTCAATCAGTCGAAGTCCTACGTTGTCATATGCGAAACTAACTTCGTCATATCTGAAGTTATATATGAAGTTCACTTCGACTAACTGTGTGTTTCAGCTTCGACCGACAACATTAATTTCTGTACATCCAAAGTCTTTGTATGAGTCCTACTCCAACTCCTAAAAAGTCGAAGTAGTCATTACTCCGACTCTCAAGAAGTCAAAGTAACCAGTCAAACTCCGATTCCTGGACAGTCAAAGTTATACATCGATTAATGTTTTAACGTCACATCGATTACTGAACATTATATATCAATTATTGTTTTAATATCACATAGATTACTATACAAACACATCGATTATAGTTTACTTAAACATTGATTATGTTCAAACATCTATTGTCTTAAACATCGATTACCTTAGACATTGATTTCCTTTAAACATCGATTACCTTTCTCTTAAAACATCGATTACAGTTATACTCAAACATTGATTGTCTTCATGGATTGTTCTTGAACATCTATTATACGTTCACATCAATTATTCCTTAAACATCGACTGCATGAACATCGATTGCATAAACATAGATTGCACCCAAACATCGATTACTATTACACTTAAACATCGATTGCCTCTACATTTCAAATGTTTTAAAATGTATTTGGAACCCAATGATAATTAAAATACACTTCATATGCTTATCTTATTATTTCTATAACTGAAGATCTTTTTGCATAGGATCTCTTCCTTCCTGCAACAAAAGAAAAGCACCTACATTTTACTTCTAGCTATCTGCAGGAAATACAGACAGAAGGCAAAAGTAGGTATGAGACACTTGACAAAAGACTTCATGAGTCTGATCATCTACCTTGCATTTAATCTCTGCAAGTCCACCTCTACACACAGTCAACATCTTGGACCTGCTGCTGGCATCCTTGAAATTGCGCACCAGTTGAAACATCTTCCTCCATTCCAAATAGCTAGTAGACTCAAGAAGACATTCGTTAGACTCAACAGAAGGTGAGAAGAAGAAGAAGAAGAAGATAGCCAAGAAACTCCAACGGCCGTCTGTCAATGGATCTATTCAAGATGCTCCATAAAAGGGAGAAGCAAGAGAAAAAGAAATACAACAGTGTGAACCTGAAGATCAGTCAAGGAGTGTACATTCAGTGAGCATCAAACTCCATACACACTCAAAGCAAGAAAGGAAGAGAGCTCGAGCCCGTTCAAGCTAAAGCATTCAAGCCGTCTTCCTTCTTCCTCATTCTCTCTCTATGTGTCTCTGTGTATTTGAGAAAGAGAGAGCTGGGGTTTTAGCCTAAGGAGAGTCTTGTCCTATAAACTCTTTCCTTCTTAGGCTCAGTCTCAGATCAAGAATCTCATTGTGTATCTTGAGTTTGATCTAGGGGCTTTAAGTCCTAGCTTTTGTGTTCAGATGTGTTCCTCTACTTTGGAAGAGAAGGCTTACAGTGCAAGTGTTCCCCTTGTGTTAAAGGGAGAACCACACAGGGGTTTGTACCAGGAGGTTGGCTTCTTGACCTGTAAGAGAAGTGGGTTGCCTTATTGCTCGAAAAGAGAAGATGTAACGACCCCAAGAACTCGACCCTCAGCCCATGCTGAGGACCCGATTTTCGCAGTCGCCGCCCACGGATCTAGAGATCCAAAAGGGCTATAATATGAATCTAACACGATATGTAACGGAAGTAAACGTCAACTGCAAAACTAGAAGTGCACACGTGGAAACAGAAAGAAGAACGAGACCGCTGTGTACTGCTCTAAGTACAGTCCCAACACACACACACTAGTACAAGTAAAGGCAGGGGATAACAAGTCCCTTAGGGGCATACCCCGAGGGTGACGTACACTAAGAAGGGAAACCACTGCTAGCTACGGGGACCTCCACTACCGCCCCGTCTCATCCGCCCGGCTCGCGCCCTACCGCTGCTGAGAAGTCTCACCTGGGAAAGAAAGGGATGAGCTTCACAACAGAAGCTCAGTAGGGACTACCAATCTCCTACTGGCTCTAACAGGCAAAAGAATATATATATATATATATATATATATATATCAAATGAATAATAGCAGTTATATCTTCTACCTACGAATGGAAGTGCGGAAGCAAAGCTACAACTAGTGCGGTACGGAAGTATAACAGGGTCGGAAACTCCGTACGACTGTTCGTCGTGACCACCACACAGCTAGCAAACATAGACAAAGGAAACTCCATCTGAACAAAGAACACTAGCTACGGAAAACACTACCACTATTCAACCGGTCAGGTGCGTCCACCGACGTCTTATCCTCTACCCAAGTCCAAACCTCCACGTCTCGTCAAAGTGAGGCAGGACACAAAGTAACACAACAGTAACTGTCATAGTCTGGCCAGACTACGGCCCCACGCCTGGCCTCTCCAAGTGGTTTTGGGGCCACAAGGAGTGAGGCAGTGAGAAAAGGAAAATGACCTCAGCGTCCCAGACCAACTATGAGAGCTCTACAAACGACTCAACGTCGCTGTCCTAACCACCTTTTTCCCCTCTGCTCCAGAGTCCGCCTACTCGGCTGCCAACACGAGCACGCTCATAGCCTGGAGTACTCCCTCAACAGGCTCCCGAGGACGGGGGTCCCAGGCAATGGTAACAACCTCTCTCACGGGACAAGCCCTCAAGTGCCGAGCACTGGGCGACGACTAGTGTAGGACCGTACTAGAGAACTAGCACAGGTGCCATGGGTATAGTAAAAGAAGCGAAAACGGTGAAGACTTAACAAAGCACGATACTTCGCAAGACCATAACCTGTCTCTCGACCGTTGCGATAAGATCAAGACCTCTATAGTGGTCGCGTCTTCATCCGAGGGGGGTTCCAGAGCAATCCTCCCGGGAACCACCCCAAAAATACGATACACGCATTTCCACAAGGGGGAGGGGAGCATGTGCAACATGTATGAAAGTTGTAAATCACTCAAGCACCCCACAAACATGGATTCATGAGAATCTACGCTCGATGGAAACCTCACTCAAGCACGAGCATGATCCTCACACTCCCACAACCCCAAACAACGAGGAAACACCATCTCTAGAGGGAGGGGATCATGCTTAGGGTGAGAGGATCAAGGGTCCCTACCTCCACAAGAAGAGCCGACCTATTGGGGCCTTCACGTAGGAATGACCACCTCCTCCTCGCTCCAAGCACCACGACCACGTCCCCTGCTCAAACGGGACGTCACCACCTCAGTACGAGCACCACGAGCAAAAGAACGGGCGAGAAACCGCAAGGGAGCTCAAGAGGGAAATAAGGGGGAAGGAGGGGAAGTGAGAGGGCGAGAGAGGGAGAATGGGGTGCGCCTTGGGTTTTAAACCGACGGCCCCCAAGACGCGACGGGTCGACCCAGCGCGACAATAACCATGTCGCGGCACCCCTAGGCGTCGCGACCATGTTGCGGCGGCCACCCCCGGCACGACCCCAAAGGCAGTCAAACCTCGAAGATCGGGAAAAGCAAACGCGATGGCTGGCCAGGTCGCGTCAACGTTGTATGCTTCTCCCACCCGACACGACCATTCTGACAGACAGGACAGTGGTCACGTCTGTCAGAAAAGCAGTCGTGACGCCGTCAGATGCCATGACAAGGACGCGACAGCCACCCCCGTCGTGACAAGAATGCGATGGCCGGGTGCGGCACGTCACCAAGCCCATCGCGGCAGGCCTCTCTGGCGTGACCATGTCGCGACTAGAGCGCCTGTCACAACCCTGAGGATGGGGCCATAGGGCCCAAGGGGGCCGGGTCTTACATCCCACCCACCTTAAAACATTTCGTCCTCGAAATGAAGACAACTCGGTCTCAGCCCAGAAAGCCGTACAGGAAAAGATGACATACCAATCAATCAAACAAATAGGGAAACTGCTCGCGCATCTCATCCTCGAGCTCCCAGGTGGCCTCACCACCCACGCGGTTCTCCCAGACGACCTTCACTAGCGGAATCTACCTCCGGCGCAACTGCTGCACTCTGCGATCGACAACTTTGACCGGGTACTCTGGCACTGACAAGTTTGGCGCAACCTCAAGCTGTGAGTAGTGATAGCCCACGAATGCGTCGCTAAACACGTGACTAACAATCTCAAAATTATTGGCCTACACTAATTATTTTGACAATAGTTGAGTGGTGAGAGCCGAGTCGAATCCACGGAGAATTAGATTTTAGAGTTGAAAACATTGAGTTTTTAGTTAGAAAAATAACGTGGTGATGTTTAAACTAAGTTGCGTTAAATAAATCTAAGCTAAGTAAATAAATAAAGAGAGAGATAGAGAGGGAATGAGAGAACACAAGATACAACTTAAAACTATAATCTATTAAACAATAACAAAAAGATTAACACAAAGAGTGTATTCTAATCCAAAGCCATTAACAAGTACACTGAAATATAGAGAATAAGAGAGATGGAAGGAGAGAGAAAAGAGAGAAGAAAGAAAAGAGAAAGAAGAGAGAGAGAGTGATAGAAGAGAGAGAGGAGAGAGAAGAGAGAGACGAGAAAGAGGAGATAGAAGAGAGAGAGCGGAGAGAGAAGAGAGAAAAGAGATAGAGTGGAGAGAGAAGAGAGAGAGGCGAGAGAGAGAAAGAAGAGAGATAGAGACGAGAGATAGGAGAGAGAGACGTGAGAGAGATAGGAGAGAAGAGAGAGAGAGCAGCGGCGAGAGGAGAGAGAGAGAGAGAGAGCAGCGCGGCCGCCGCCTACGTGCATGCAAAAGCATGCACGTAGGAGGGGCGCAGGGTGGCCTGGGCGCTTGGGGCGAGTGGCAGGTAGCGGCGAGCGCGGGCGGGCGGAGGCGCGCGGGCGCGGGGGCGGCAGGCGTGTGACGGCTGGGGCGCGCGCGCGGGCAGGCGCGTGGCGGCTGGGGCGCGTGCGCGGGCAGGCGCGACGCGCGCGCGGGCTGGCGCCTGGGCGCGGGCGGGCCAGGCGGGGGCGACCGAGTCCTGCTGCTGCTGCTGCTGTCTTCTGAGAAGAGGGAGACCGGGAGTAAGAAAGAGAAGAGGAAGGAGAGGAGGAAGAAGAGGAGAAGGGAAAGAAGGAGAAGAGGAAAGAGAGAGAGAAGTGAGAATAGGGAATAGTTGTGTGCGGGAAAGAGAGGGAGAGAGAGAAAAGTTATGTGAGGATGAGAGGGGGGGTTTTATAGATGAGAGGAGAGAGATTTTAAAATAGGGAGAGAATCTTGAGGAAAATGGAAGGAAGAGAGAGAAAGAAAAAGCAGGCGGCTAGGTTTTTGCAACAATATAAAATGCCAGATTTGCCCCTGTTGGACTGCTTGGTCCATTGGCCCAATATGAACTTCATTAAATGACCCATTAACCTGCAAATACAACGTGTAATTGAATTTAATCAATTATCATCCGTGACAATAGAAATCTTATGGATTAATCGCATATCAATCAATAAAATGGCATGATTTATTTATGATAAATGTGATATTATCACATCCCCCAACTTACTCATTGCTAGTCCCTTAGCAATGCACCCATGTGAATAATTAGGACTAACCGGAACTTCAAACATCATTTTTCATGTCAAGAAAGCAGAGACAAGATTGATCAACAATAAGTATTTCCAGTTCTAGTAGCATGTGTCAAAGACAATCATGCAGTTCATGTTATTAGACAGTTCCTCAAGATACAGTTAAAATTATCATTTCCTTCATGAATGCACTTATGATCAATAAGCATTACTTAAGACAATGTATGAGTTTTTGATCCATTACTTAGAGATGATATCAACTCTACACTCCTACAATAAAATCCTCGAATTACAGGTAGCTTTCACTCTGCCTTTTTATTTTCATCCTTCAGCATCATTTTTTTTTTTTTTGGATATTCGTTCACTGTTTGACGCGAACTTCAACACTTCATGAGGTGCTGAAGCCCGGTTACTAAGCTAGAGATTTCCTTCTTCATTTTATCATCATTTTCATTTTTTTTTTCATAACTTGCAGGCATGTAGCTTTTTCCCCACGATTAATTTTCAATAAGAGTGTAGAATATCAATCTTCATCATGAGTATTAGGTAAAACTCTCATCACCCTCTTGAAAGACACTTATTCATCATCTAATACATGTGTGAAGGTTTCATCAAATTTCAAATGTAGTTTGAGGAAAATGCTAAGAACATAACCACAAACTTCATCCTTTAGCGTGCCACTAGCACAAGTATATACTTAGAGTAAAAATCATTCTAGACTGAGGTATTTTTTCCATGAGAAATGATATGTGGAGTTAATGAGCACAGAATAATGCATGGGATGTTTCAGCAAGATTTAAAGATTTGAAAGACTTGCCCTCCCCCAACTTGAATGACATTGTCCTCAATGGCATAAAAGTAATGAACATAGAATACAGCCAAAGTAAGGTAAGAAAGGAGAGATGCAACCTGATGATCACATGAGAGTGGTGGCAAACTGGCTTCATTAAAGGTGATGAGTTGCCCACTAGCCTTCCAAATACCTAGAACACAATAGAAAAGAAAAAATAAGTTAAATGCCCTAAAAATATTGGGTTGCCTCCCAATAAGCGCTAAGTTTAATGTCTTCAGCCAGACACATGGGGGTAACAGGGTCACGTAACACCCCCAATCAATTGACGCCAAATTTTTTCCTTGTAAGGCATCATTAGCCAAGGTGGGTCAAGTGGTCTCCACGTACCTTGTAGATCAGTAAGTGATAGATAAACTGAGGCACTCAAGATCATATCTTCAATTAAGAAATTTTCATTTGTACACTTAAGATCTTTGTATGTGTTGAACACATCAATGCGGACTTGATTATTTTCACCCTTTTCACCCACAACTTTCATTTTCAGATCCTCTTTTATGATATTGAGGTCAGATTGAATTGGATGCTCAGAGGATTGCTTGAACTCCACAGGCTGACTTGAGTCAAAATTAGTAGCATGATCAGGAATGAAATGGATATGACTTTCAACACAAGGATGCTTAAAAGGTTCAAGTGCAGTTGACCCATCAGCTAGTGGTAGCATGTCCACGAATATATTAGATTTACCAAAGTCAGGGAGGGGTAAAAGATCCACATCCTCCCCTAAATCAAGAGATGTCGAATCCGAGTTAATTTCAAACGCAATCTCCAACTCCTCTCTTAATCATGAAGAATGGTTGACAACTTCACTCAATCCCATCTCTACACCCACCTTTTCTTCATCCCTCACTTGGGTTACGGTCACCTCAAACTCAGGAAGGGAAAATAGTGGAATTTGATCATCATTTGACTTATCCACTTCCTTTTCTTCTCCCCCCAACTTAAGATTAACACACTCAACACATCCCATCTGAAAAGTAGAATTGGGCTTGAGTTGCTCTGGTTGCTCCTGACTGATGTTGGTTCTGACATCCCACTGATATGAATCCTCAATACCCCCCAAACTATTTGGGCCAACAATGATATGAGTGTCTTCAAGTTGGAGAATCTCAAGTTGACCACATGGGCTTGCATGGTGGTCAAATCCAAGTGAATGATTTTCAGAGATTGCATTAGAGTAACTAGACAATTGGCCCAATTTTATTTCCACTTGCAGGGTGGCTTTAGCAAGCTGGCTTAGTTGGTCTGTCATCATGGAAATGGATTGACTTTGAGTCAGGATTATCTGCTCCATTTGATCAAGCATTTCCTTTTGGAGATTGGTTGGGGCAGGAGATGTGTAGGTGGGCTGGGAATCAAGCTGGGATGAATAGAAATTTGGGGAACCCTCAGACTGATGGTAAGGTGACTGGGAATGTAAAGGTTGTCCTCCACATTGGATTTGATGAGAAGAATTGTTGGAATGTGAAGTCCAATTCTGAGAATTTTGAATAGGAGGGCTTTGGACGTGGGCTAGAATAGGTTGATCTTGAAGTGTCAAATGTGGCATTACTTCCCCAAGTTGTTGGAAAGTTGTGCCGTCTAGAGCATCTGATAAACACAGAGACAAATTAGTACCATAGAACCCTTGATCAAACCACGATATGATTTCACTACCTAGAAAGGGTCCTTGAACCTCTCCTTGTGGATCTTGGTAAAACAACTCAAATTTTCAGGAGAGACACCCAGTTCAACTTTTGGATAGGGAGTAGGTGTGGAAAACTCTTGTGCAGTTGGGGCTTGATCATGGTTGACAGATGGCCATTGGCTAGGAATGGAATACTCATTATCATAATGAGCATGGTCAACCCACTTGGTACTATGGGCCTAAGAGGATGGAGATGAGGTGTGATGTGGGTTAACATATTTCCTCAGTCCTGAATCAAGTATGTGATTTGTATTTGGGTGATCATGAAGATGATGGACTTGAGTCCACTTGGAACCATTGGACTGGTAAGTGGAGGTTGATGGATAAAGTGGGTTAGTTTGAGAGTGAATACCATAATGGGCTGATCCAATTTGTCCAAATGATGTGCCCATTTCATAACCATGATTGTCAACCCACATAAATTCTCTTTTTTTCTTTTTAATTTTTTTTGTTGTTTTGAAATATTGATTTTTTTTTATATTTTCACACAAGTTAGCAAACAATTAATCCTATGACACCTAAGGTTCCCTAAAATATAAACATTTGATTTCTCACTAATCAACTGAGGCCTAGCTCAAATCCACTCTCAAGCCCGTTAACTGGCCAGGTAAGTGGTGGGAGAGTGGGAGGTTCCTCCTGCTCTCGCAGGGACCTAATTAAATAACCACTTGTCCACTTAGGTGTTTGCCAATAAACCTCTAGCCTTAGACACCAGTCTCCAAACTTGATAGTGGGCCCAAGTGGGCCTAAGTCTCAAAGCGAACCCTAGGTCAAGTTTCTACTTTCTTTTATTGGGCTTGGGAATGCAAAAGATGCAGAAAGTTGTGGTTTATGGGCTAAGGAAGGGTGATCAAATCCCCACCTTATCTTGTTAAGGAAACTGCCCTTAAAATATTTAGAAATGATATGCACACCACAAAATCAAGCAAGGGGTTCTATGCAAGCATGGCAATGCATGATCATGCGTTCTAAAAAAAAATTCAAATTCTCACCTTGCCTCCCGCAATCTTCGACAAGAAAGGAAACTTTTCAAAAGAGAGAAATTACCTAAAGATGGAAATCTAAATGATGCATGTCCTAAAGATGGAAGGTTTCTAATCTTGACATGACATCTTTTATTGGATTCAAGTGATTGATTTTTTTTTAATGAATTATCTAAACATGGCAACTAAAAAAAAGAAACTCAATCAAGAGGATTTTAAGGGTACTTACCTCCAACGCAATCCCTCGTTCTTTTGGAAAGTAAAACAAATAGAAAGAGTGAGAGAGAGAAGGAAACTCACCTCACTTACCATTTTTTCTGTTTTTTTTTTTGTGCAATTTTCGGATTTTTCTTTCCAAACCAGAACTTTTTACCAACAGATTCAACTTTCAGCGACAGTTTTCTGGCAGATTCTTTAGTTTTGCAATTTTCAGGATTTTTTCACTTTTATTTGATACCTACAAAAAGAAAGAAATTTGTTAGCATGAATATATACAAATAACACCAAGATTATCAAAACTAAAAATCTAATTCCCCGGCAACGGCGCCAAAAATTGATAGCCCACGAATGCGTCGTTAAACACGTGACTAACAATCTCAAAATTATCGGCCTACACTAATTATTTTGACAATAGTTGAATGGTGAGAGCCGAGTCGAATCCACGGAGAATTAGATTTTAGAGTTGAAAACATTGAGTTTTTAGTTAGAAAATAACGTGGTGATGTTTAAACTAAGTTGCGTTAAATAAATCTAAGCTAAGTAAATAAATAAAGAGAGGGATAGAGAGGGAATGAGAGAATAACAAAATGATTAACACAAAGAGTGTATTCTAATCAAAGCCATTAACAAACACTGAAATATAGAGAATAGAGAGAGAATAAGAGAGATGGAAGGAAGAGAAAAGAGAGAAGAAAGAAAGAGAAAGAAGAGAGAGAGATAGAAATAGCGAGAGGAGAGAGAAGAGAGAGACGAGAAAGAGGAGATAGAAGAGAGAGAGCGGAGAGAGAAGAGAGAAAAGAGATAGAGTGAGAGAGAAGAGAAGAGAGGCGAGAGAGAGAAAGAAGAGAGATAGAGAGAGAGATAGGAGAGGAGACGTGAGAGAGATAGAGAAGAAGAGAGAGAGCAGACGAGAGGAGAGAGAGAGGAGAGAGAGAGGAGAGAGAGGGCAGCGCGGCCGCTGCCTATGTGCATGCAAAAGCATGCATGTAGGAGGGGCGCGGGGCGGCCTGGGCGCCTGGGGCGCGTGCAGGCAGCGGCGAGCGCGGGCGGGTGGAGGCGCGCGGGCGCGGGGCGGCAGGCGCGTGGCGGCTGGGGCGCGCGTGCGGGCAAGCCGCGTGGCGGCTGGGGCGCGTGCACGGGCAGGCGCGACGCGCGTGCGGGCTGGCGCCTGGGCGCGGCGGGGCCAGGCGGGGGCGACCGAGTCCTGCTGCTGCTGCTGCTGCTGTCTTCCGAGAAGAGGAGACCGGGAGTAAGAAGAGAAGAGGAAGGAGAGGAGGAAGAAGAGGAGAAGGGAAAGAAGGAGAAGAGGAAAGAGAGAGAGAAAGTGAGAATAGGGAATAGTTGTGTGTGCGGGAAGAGAGGGAGAGAGAGAAAAGTTTTGTGAGGATGAGAGAGGGGGGTTATAGATGAGAGGAGAGAGATTTTAAAATATGAGAGAATCTTGAGGAAATGGAAGGAAGAGAGGGAAAGAAAAAGCAGGCGGCTAGGTTTTTGCAACAATATGAAAATGCCAGATTTGCCCATGTTGGACTGCTTGGTCCATTGGCCCAATACGAACTTCATTCAATGACCCATTAACCTGCAAATACAACATGTAATTGAATTTAATCATTATCGTCCGTGACAATAGAAATCTTATGGATTAATCGCATATCAATCAATAAAATGGCATGATTTATTTATGATAATGTGATATTATCAGTAGTCCAATATGTGCGCCGGATCTACGACGTACCTCCTGAGCTGCAAAACGTGGAAAACACTGTGCACACTTGTCAGCTCTGTCGGAAGACTCAACCTGTAGGCCACCTTGTTGACCCTCTCTGTGATAGGGAAATGCCCAATGTACCTGGGACTGAGCTTTCCCTTCCTGCCAAATCTCATAACACCCTTGGTCAGCAAGACCCGCAAGAACACAAGGTCATCCACACTGAACTATAATGGCCTCCTGCGGACGTCTGCGTAGCTCTTCTGTCTGCTCTGCGCTATCTGAAGCCTCTGCCTGATAAGTCTGACTATGTTTGCACATTGCTGCACCATCTCTGGTCCCAAAAGCTGCCTCTCTCCGACCTCAAACCAGTGAAGTGGTGTCCTGCACGGGCGACCATACAAAACCTCGTATGGTGCCATTCCGATGCTCGAGTGATAACTATTGTTGTAGGCAAACTCTACCATCGGAAGGTGCGACTCCCAGGTGCCACTCCAGTCCAAACAACATGCTCTCAGCATATCCTCCAAGGTCTGAATCGTCCACTCTGACTTCCCATCTGACTTTGGATGATACGCTATGCTAAGCCTCAACTCTATGCCAAGAGCCCTCTGCAAACTGCGCCAGAATCTAGAAGTAAACCTCGGATCTTTGTCGGAGACGATCGAAACTGGGGTTCCGTGCAACGGAACAACTCTGTCCACATATAGCTTGGCTAACCTGTCCACTGACCACGACATCCTGTCTAGAAGAAAATGTGTCATCTTGGTCATCGATCCACGATCACCCAGATACCATCGTGCCTTTGCGGAGTCGGGGGCAAACCAACCACAAAGTCCATGGTGATGTCGTCCCACTTCCACTCGGGATGGGCAACGACTGCAGCTCACCACCAGAATGCTGATGCTCAGCCTTCACCTGCTGACAGGTAAGGCACCGAGTGACAAACTCTGCCACACCCCTCTTCATCCCTGGCCACCAGAAGAACCTCCTCAAGCTATGGTACATCTTGGGAGAACTAGGATGAACAACATACCTCAACCTGTGAGCCTCTGACAATAGTGCCTGGTGCGCCTCCTCAGGAACGTACAAGCGGCCTCTGAACCTGACCTCGCTGTCCTCGTCTAGCTCAACATCTGGCATCTGCAGGATATCTGCCAACTCTGAGTCTGCCTACTGCGCCTGCAACACTTGCCGGTACACTGACAGACGAACTGACAAGCTGGTCATCACTACTCGGTCTCTGCACCTTGACGGGTAGAGCACTCCTGGGATAGCTCCTCAAATAGCCTCCACTCCCTGACCATCATCGAACTCAGTGAACGCGCCTGCTCAAAGCATCGGCCATGACGTAGCCCTTCTGGGTGATAGGAGAGGGTAAGGTCGTAGTCCTTCAAATACTCCATCCATCTGCGCTGCCTCAAGTTCAAATCCCCTGAGTGAAAATGTACTGCAAACTCTGATGGTCGGTGAAGATCTCGAACGCCTCTCCGTATATAGTGCCTCCACACTTCAGAGCGAACACCACTACTACCAACTCTAAGTTGTGGGTAGGATAGTTCTCCTCATGCTTCTTGAGCTGCCGAGAAGCATAGGCAATGACCACACCATGCTGCATCAGCACGGCACCCAAACCTGATCTCGACGCGTCGGTATAGACCACGAACCTTCCACTCCACTGCCCGACGGCAAGACCAACATTGGCGCTGAAGTCAACCTCGTCTTCAGCTCCTGGAAACTATGCTTACAGTCCTCTGACCAAACAAACCTGACGTCCAGCCTCGTCAACCTGGTCAAGGGCTCTGCAATTCTGGCAAAATCTTGGATGAATCTCCTGTAGTAACCTGCCAGACCCAAGAAGCTGCGAACCTCTGACACTGATGTGGGCTGCTCCCACGACAACACTGCCTCCACCTTGGCGGGGTCCACTGCCACACCAGAACCTGAGATCACGTGCCTGAGAAAGTGCACCTCTCACAGCCAAAATTTGCACTTGTCGAATTTGGCATACAGTCGGTGACTCCACAGGGTCTCTAGCACGATTCTCAGGTGCTCCTCGTGCTCCTCCTCATAAGCCGAGTAGACTAAGATGTCATCCACAAAGATGACCACGAACCAATCTAGCTACTCACTGAACACCCTATGCATCAAATCCATGAACGCTGCGGGTGCGTTCGTCAGCCCAACACATCACGACGAACTCAAAGTGATCATACCTCAAACGGAAAGCCATCAAGCCAATATCAAACTCTCTGATCCTCAACTGGTAGTAACCAGATCTCAAGTCAACCTTCGAGAACACCCTGGCTAACTGCAACTGGTCGAACAAATCATCGATCCTCGGCAACAGATACTTGTTCTTCACTGTAACTTGGTTCAGCTGCCGATAATCGATACACAAATGCAGACTACCATCCTTCTTCCTCACAAACAGAACAGGTGCTCCCTACGGCGAACAGCTCGGATGAATGAAGCCCAGCTCAAGCAACTTCTGCAACTGGCGCTTCAACTCGCGCAACTCCGCCGGAGCCATCCAGTAAGGTGCCTTGGACAAAGGCATCGTACCGGGCAAAAGCCCGATGGAGAACTCTACCTCCTGCTCAGGTGGCAACCCAGGTAGATCCTCCGAGAAGACATCAGAGAACTCACAAACAAAGGCACATCAAAAACTAATGTTCTGCTAGGATCCAAGGAACAAATAGAAGCAAGGTACGCCACACAGCCATCATGGATCAAACGACGAGCTCTACAGAAGGAAATAAAGGGTCGACGGGTAGACCAGATACCTCAGAAGCATAGAACAGGCGCTCCAGGTATCTTAAACCGAACGATCTTCCGCTGACAATCAACCACCGTTGAGTGACCCTCCAACCAGTCCATGCCCAGGATGACGTCAAAGTCACGAAGCTGCAACGCGTACAACCTGGCCGGCAGCTGGTGTCCCTCAACCTTAATAGTGACGCCCTCCATGTAATTGAAAGAACACATGTAATCACTGGATGAGATATCGACCATCACGTCACACTGCCTCTCAGGTGTGTAACGAACCAGAGACTCGTAAAACTCCTCGGAAGCAAAACACAGAGAAGCATCGGGGTCAACCAAAACACGAGTGTAACACCCCGGAAATTTGGTAATTGGAAAATTAGAAATAAATCGAAAACGATAAATCAATATATGTGAAATAGCAAAAATGCACGTGTCATTATCATACATACAAAAACCCATTAGAAAATTTCATAAAAATCATAGTTCAACTCTAAATAATACTCCCTAATGACCCACCAAGAAATTCGTGAAAAGGAAATTGGATGGTCCAAGTTAAGGCATTTTGCGACTGAGTATCGTAATCAGGGAATAAGTAGTCAGAAAATCATTATCACACATACTTAGATGAGTCAGAAATTTATAGAAATCATAGATGGACTTCAAATAATATATTCTAATGATTTATCAAGAAATTTGGGTCAACAAAAGTCATTTGGGGTAATTCAAGAGTTAGTATGACTTATTATCGTAATGAGGAAATAAGTTGGACAACCCATTATCAGGTGTATAAAATGAGATCATAAACTAAATGAGAAATTTATGAAGACTCCAAACAATATGTGGGGTAGTCCATAAAATAAAATAAATGGGATGAACGGACAACTTATGACCCATGAAACAAATCCAAGTATGAAGTTAGTAAATAATAACTTCTGTATTATCAGTAATGATAGAACTTACGTTCCACTATCGTACGTGAGAAAACACATTGGAAAATTCCGTAAAAAATTATAAACTAACCCCAAATATTCCCTAAGCGTTCCACAAAGGAATTCATGCAACGGAAAATCTGATTGGCCGAGTATATGTCACCGTGACCAAGTTACCCGAATTAGGAAACTAAGTCGGAAAATTGTTAACACGAAAAATAACCCAACCATAAATTAAATAAACATGTTGGAGAGACTCACAACATTATGTATTAATAACCCATTAGCAAGATTGGGTCAATGGAGTACTTTTGGCCCAAGATATGAATGAACTGGGACAGGGAATACCCAGAAATTCGTGTAATAATTGTGTCATAATTAGAAAGGGCAATTTAGGGTTAAAAGCTAGGTGATTAGTCATGTAAGATAGCCAAATCGAACCCAACTCTAAGAGGAGGTTTCCTAAACCTCTGCTACCTCTTTTGGGTAAGGGAATCCCAGATTTTCTGGAACTAGGAAACAGAGCTCGTACCCCTTTCCTAGTATCGTTAGGACTCTTAACAACATCCTAAAACTATAAGAACTCGTCCCTAAACTCTGGGAAGGTTTAACAACGAAGTTTGGGTCGTTTGGAGGCAGCAAGAACTTCTGAGGAGCAGGAGAAAGGCTGGAGTCCGTAGCTTCATCCCCTGCATCTTCTGTTGCAATCCAGAACATCAACGGTTTTAGATCTTCCTAAAGGTAGGTGTTCTCTCGGCCAAGATTAAAGAAACCAACCCATCATGTAATCTCTGAGTCTAGGATCATTTGCATTTGGTTTGACTCAATTTCATGGAGTATACGTTGTGTTTTCGTCGTTTTTGAAGTCTTGCACAGTTAGGGCTTTTCCTGTTCTTCTAGTTATGCACACGATTCGAGACTGAATTTGACTAAACTTTATTCATGAAAGTTCTTTCCACTTGACATCAGGATCATCTTCTAGTTGGACGTTTTGTCCAAAATCCTTCATTAGAGAGTTACGAGCATGATAAGAGAGTCTCTGCATGATACTGTGATTTCGGGCTACTAATGACTTTTTGTTCTTCATATGTTTCTCGAGATTTGAGACCGAATTAGATCAAACCCTCAACATCAAAGTTCTTCTACTCGTTGTCCTCTTCCTCTTCATGTGAACATTTTGTCTAAATGTCACTTGTTAGAGAGTTATAAGAGGTGTAATGGATCACTGCACTGTAGTCATGTGTTTTGTCTGGAAGGGGCACTCGTGTCGACCTGACCTGAACTCGTGTCGACCTGCTGTCCCAAAACAGCCCAAAAAGTGTTCTGGGGACCCTCTAGTGTCGACACAGTCCCATCTCGTGTCGACACACTCCCCCCGTTTGACCCAGAAAGTGCTGGAAGCTGATCTAGTGTCGACACCACCTATGCTAGTGTCGACACCACTATCCCATATTGGTTAGGGGTTTCTGGAAGTTGTCTCTAGTGTCGACACTACTTGTCTCGTTGTCCGACACTACTTGACCATTTTGCATTATTTTGCCTTGTTTTTGAAGCATCGTGTCGACAACTACCTTTGCCAGATTTTGCATATTTTAGGTCGATCATTCATGATATCTCCAAGCTTGTGTATGGTGTTATATCGTATGCATGGACCTAAAATGAATCAACCCATTGAAGAAAATGGTAATGACGAATATGATTCTAATGTGTAATTTTGATTGTTCTTATGTTCATTGGATTATCTTGTGATCTTGCTTGTTGTCAATTGATAAGATAAGAATAGATATGAATGTGGAGATGAATACATGTTAGCATGGACATGTTAGTGGTGTTAAGGCCATGATTTGCATATAAGTTTCAATAGTTACATGATTTCCGGTGTTCAATTAATTGTTTGTCATATGCTACATGCTAGGAAAAATCCGTGATTCATCACTTACACTTTTGCACGAATAGGCACACCCTTCTTGGGAAATTGAAAGCACATGTTCTACCTACGATCTGTCTTTAGAAACACCCTCATGTCAAGACATGAATTATGAAACATAAGATATGTCGTTATCCTGCCTTGTTCTTTTGAGCTATTTGTCATTCCTTGACTCTATGAATGATCATGCCCTTTTTACTATGAGCTTGTCATTGAAACTCTGTGGCCATAATATGAATATGTTTGTTCGGCACATCGTGGGACTCCGGTCCAAAACTTGATACAATGCCTGTGCAATAGGGCCCTGTCCGGTCCTGGGGAGGAGCGCCCCAACGTACTTGTTAACCGAGGGAGTATGGACTCTTGGTGCTTGGCATAGCACACCTGACATGCAAGATTTGTGAATATGTGCCTCCTGTTTGACTTGATAAGTTTGACTTGACATGATATAATACGTTTGTTCTTGTGAACACATGAACTCTGCTTGAATATGGCCAATCTGATCTTCTGACATGATTCTATTCTTGAAATATCTGTTCATTGAATATGCAACTTGACATTTTGATCTGATACGATATCCGTTCTATTCTGCTATTCAATCTGTTAGTATTGCATACATTGTCATCATATTCATATGCATATCTACCTACTTAAAAATGTTAATCATGTATACTAGTGCCCGCACGTTATTGAGATGTAAATCCTACTGAGCTAGTTCGCTCACCCCTATCATCCTGCCCTTTTTCAGGTAGTGATGAAGAACCCGTGGAGTCAGATGGGATCGGGCAAGAGTGACGAGCACCCGTCCTAGAATAGATGACAGTTTAGAAATAGAAATTGAGTAGTCTATGTAATAGTGAAACTTTTCTGGAAGATTATTTGAATAATGGACCCTTTGGTTAATTCTTCTTATATGAGGTTGTATCTAGTTGAAAGAAATGAATTAAAGTATACTATTGGTGACCATATTATAGTCTTGAATGTGTTGTTATATCTGAATGTGACTCTGCACTATTCAACTGTGATACGTCGGTTTGTATCGTTCACGTCCCCCTGTATTTATTCCGCTGCTAAATTCGGGGCGTGACAACGAGCAGCTCTACCAAGGATAGGCAAGGTACCTATAACTAGGTTCGACGCCTCGGCCTACTCTCTGGTGAGTGCCATCACACAACCACGACCGCGCCCACGCTGCGGCGCCTGCTGGGGCTGCTGCTACGGCGGCAGCTGCTAGTGCTGAGGGAACTACTGCTGCTACTGAAACTGCGGGAACTGCTGAGGCTGCTGCTGGTACTACCCCTACTGCTATTGACGGGGTTCTTTCTACTGGGGAGGGTACTGGTACTACGGTAGCTGCTGCGGCTGCTGAACTTGCCCCATCGGGCAATCCCTCCTGAAGTGGCCCGACAAACCACAAGTGTAGCAGACTACCTCCTGCCTGCTCTGTTCAGCTCCTTGTTGGACTGACTACTCCACAAACCTCGACTGACACCTCTGCTGCCGGCTCCATCCACCCCTGCGAGTAGACAACTGCCTGAACTTCAAGCAAATCCCGGAGCTACCGGAACTACCCGAGCTCGAAGAAGAAGAAGAAGTCGCGCTACCGTGACTGCCTACGGGACGCTGGTACGGCGAGGACCTGGAAGAGGCTCCTCCCTGCTGTTGCTGCTATTGCTGGGGTTTCCAGGTCTCTCTCTCTAAGGCGGTGACCTTATCCACGGCCTCTCCTAAGGTGGTACACATGTGAGCCATCACACCCCACCTCAACTCTGGCCTCAGTCCTGCAATGAACCTCTCTGCACAAGCCTGCTCACTGCTTGCAACATGAGGAACATGCCTCAACAACCAGACGAAGCTCTGGTGGTACTGAGTAATTGTGAGATCGCCCTGCACCAACTCGTGGAACATGTCTCGTCTCTCACGTCGAGCGTAGTCGGGAAAGTACTCGCTGTGGAAGACCTCAAAAAACTTCTGCCAAGTGATCTAATCCAAACGATGCCCCTGGAAGTGAGTCTGTTGCTGAACTTTCCACCACTCATGGGCAGCTCCCTTGAGCTGATACACCTCCAGTCTGACCTGGTCCTCCTCGGCGCACTCCATAGTCTCGAACGTGCGCTCCATCTCATGCGTCCAGCTCTCTGCCTTGTCTGGATCATACTCACCGAAGAACATCGGTGACCGGAGACACAAGAACCTCTCCAAGAGGGCGGTCCTATCCTCCGTGACTGATGTCCTCATCCGACTGGCCCGGGTGCTCCCAGAACCTGACGCCTATTGAACCGCTGGCTGCTCCACCTCTAGATCTGCTTGATGCTCCAGTACCGCTAGGGGAGGTACCGAAGGCTGACTTGCTGCTGCTGCCTGCCTGGGCTGCCATGCTCTCTGGTACAAGTTCTTGAAGAACTGCTCTGCAAAGGGAAACCAGTCTACGTACTACTATGGCTGAGGCTGGTACTCCTGCTGCCCACCTGCCGTTGCTGTTGCTGCTGCTCCCTGAGGTTGTGCCACTGACTCCTCTGCTGACACCTCCTCCTGGACCTGCCCCTGCGCGGGCATATCCGACTCATCCTGCTGCTCAATCAGCTCTCTGGCCTGCCTACACCTGCGCGGAGCCATATGCTGCACGGCACACAACCAACAAGGTTAACAATACTAACTCGGGCGGCTAGCAGTGTACTTGTACTACTACTGGTACTTCCTGTTGCAATTTAAATCCTCTACAAGTCCTGTCGGACTCTCTCTTTGATACCAACTATAACGACCCCAAGAACCCGACCCTCGGCCCATGCCGAGGACCCGATTTTGAGACCCAGAAGGGCTATAATATGAATCTAACAGGATATGTAACGGAAGTAAACGTCAACTGCAAAACTAGAAGCGCACACGCGGAAACAGAAAGAAGAGCGAGACCGCTGTGTACCTCTCTAAGTACAGTCCCAACACACACACACTAGTACAAGTAAAGGCAGGGGATAACAAGTCCCTTAGGGGCATACCTCGAGGGTGACATACACTGAGAAGGGAAACCACTGCTAGCTACGGGGACCTCCACTACCGCCCCGTCTCATTCGCCCGGCGCGCGCCCTACCGCTGCTGAGAAGTCTCACCTGGGAAAGAAAGGGATGAGCTTCACAACAGAAGCTCGGTAGGGACTACCAATCTCCTATTGTCTCTAACAGGCAGAAGAATATATATATATATATATAAACAGCAGTTATATCTTCTACCTACGAACGGAAGTGCGGAAGCAAAGCTACAACTAGCGCGGTACGGAAGTATAACACGGTCGGAAACTCCGTACGACTGTTCGTCGTGACCACCACACGGCTAGCAAACACAGACAGAGGAAACTCCATATGGACAAAGAACACTAGCTACGGAAAACACTACCACTAGTCAACCGGTCAAGTGCGTCTACCGACGTCTTATCCTCAACCCAAGTCTAAACCTCCATGTCTCGTCAGAGTGAGGCAGGACACAAAGTAACACAACAGTAACCATCATAGTCTGGCTGGACTACGGTCCCACGCCTGGCCTCTCCAAGTGGTTTTGGGGCCACAAGGAGCGAGGCAGTGAGAAAAGGACTAGCTGGACTGCGCCGGGAAAAACTCCTCAAAACGACCTCAGCATCCCAGACCAACTACGAGAGCTCTGCAAACGACTCAATGTTGCTGTCCTAACCACCGTTTTCCCCTCTGCTCCGGAGTCCGCCTACTCGACTCCCAACTCGAGCACGCTTGTAGCCCAGAGTACTCCTTTAACAGCCTCCCGAGGACGCGGGTCCCAGGCAACGGTAACAACCTCTCTCACGGGACAAGCCCTCAAGTGCCGAGCACCGGGCGATGACTAGTGTATGACCGTACTAGGGAACTAGCACAGGTGCCACAAGTACAATAAAAGAAGCGGAAATGGCGAAGACTTAACAAAGCACGGTACTTCGCAAGACCATAACCTGTCTCTCGGCTATAGTCGCGACGCATCGGGCCGTCGCGACCTTGTCGCGATGCCCTACCCTATCGCGACAATGTTGCGGCGGCCCTAGACGATGCGATCACATCGCGACGCCCAAGAGCGTCATGATCATGTTGCGACTGGCCAGGCCGTCGCGACAAGATCGCGACCTCTATAGTGGTCACGTCTTCAGCTGAGGGGGTTTCGGAGCAATCCTCCCAGGAACCACCCCAAAAACACAATACACGCATTTCCATAAGGGGGAGGGGAGCATGTGCAACATGTATGAAAGCTGTAAATCACTCAAGCACCCTTAAAACCCCACAAACATGGATTCACGAGAATCTACACTCGATGGAAACCTCACTCAAGCACGAGTATGATCCTCACACTCCCACAACCCCAAACCACAACGAAACACCACCTCAAGAGGGGGGGGAGCAGGCTTAGGGCGAGAGGATCAAGGGTCCCTACCTCCTTAAGAAGAGCCGACCCGTTAGGGCCTTCACGTAGGAATGACCACCTCCTCCTCGCTCCAAGCACCACGACCACGTGCCCTGCACGAACGGGATGCCACCACCTTAGCATGAGCACCACGAGCAAGAAGAACGGGCGAGAAACCGCAAGGGAGCTCGAGAGGGAAAGAAGGGGGAAGGAGGGGACGTGAGAGGGCGAGAGAGGGAGAATGGGGCGACCCTTCGGTTTTAAACCGACGGCCCCCAAGACACGACGGGTCAGCCCAGTGCGACAACAACCATGTCGCGGCGCCCCTAGGCATCGCGACCATGTCACGGCGGCCACCCCCGATGCGTCCCCAAAAGCAGTCAAACCTCGAAGATTGGGAAAAGCAAATGTGACGGCTGGCCAGGTCGCATCAACGTTGTATGCTCCTGCCACCTGACACAACCGTTCTGACAGACAGGACAGCGGTCACGTCTGTCAGAAAAGTAGTCACGACGCCATCAGACGCCGCGACAAGGACGCGATGGCCACCCCCGTCGCGACAAGAACGCGACAGCCGGGTGCGGCACGTCACCAAGCCCATCATGGCAGGCCTCTCTAGCGTGACCATGTTGCGACCAGAGCGCCTGTCGCGACCCTGAGGATAGGGCCAAAGGGCCCAAGGGGGCCGGGTCTTACAGAAGAAGACCAGCTTGTGTCTAGTGGTGTAACCACGCTGGCGTTTGTTCCAACAAGTTTGCTTTTGAGCCTATAAAAGAAGTGGGCTGCCTTCTTGTCCGAGAAAGAGAAGAAGACTAGCTGGGGTGTTGGGTGTTGTATGCCCCTTGTTTAAGGGAAGACCAAGGTTACTTGGTGGTTAGTGAAATCCCAAGAGTTTGCTTGGAGACTAGACGTAGGACTTCCATTTGGAAGGGCCGAACCAAGATAAATTTATGTGTTCCTTGTGTGCTTGCTTCCGCGGTCTTAACTTCCATTGCATACGTTTATTTATCCTAACCAAACATTTTCAAGTGGTGATTTTTGTTTCAATTTTTAGATTTCCTATTTACCCCCCCCCCCCCCCCCCTCTAGGTTAGTCTTGCTGCCATATCAAGAGAGCCAACAAGTGGTATCAGAGCCTTGGTCTCTGAATATCAAGAAGATTTAACGATCTTAAGGCAAAGATCAAATGTCAGTTCAAGAATTTGCATAAGGCCAATCCATCTTCCTGCCTCCACTCTTTGATGACGATTACACCTAGTGGGGGATAAGGATGGAATTCTTCCTACAAGGCTACGACTATCTACTCTGAAGCATTATTGAAGATGGTGACTTTGTAATATCAAAGCCGAAGGGAGAATGGTCAGACAACGGCAAGAGAATGATATCATTAAATAGCATGGCTAAGAGATTCATGTCATATGCACTATCCAAGCAAAAAATCAATTGGATATTAGTGCGCAAAATAGCCAAAGATATGTGAGACAAACTGAAGCTCACATATGAAGGAGAACCCATTATGGTTGAAGTTCAAGACAAGGAGGACACTAGTGCTCAAATTTCTGAAAAAGCTAAGGACGAACGAATTAAGAGTGCGGCAGAAACTGAAGAAGCCAAAACTCATGGTCAAGAAGAATCAGGACAAGAAGCTTCTCAGGTAGACATCCTTCCACATGAAGAAGAAGATATAAAGGAGGAACCTCAGATTTAGGGGGAGCCTCAGACTTTTCTCAAAGAGAATATCCCTGAAGAGGTAAGTGTTAAAGAAGTTTCTGATGAAGGAGAAGCTGAGGGTAAGGCACATAAGCTCCAAGTAACACCTCAAAAGATACCTTCAGTAAAGAACCATTCAAATAGGTCAAGCACCAAAGAAGAAGAAGAGGATGTCAATCTGCTCTTGATGAACAAAATAGTAAGAAGGCATTCAAATGGGTATGGTTAGGTATGCTCAAAAGCATCCTATTAGTGACTACCAACTCCTCACTTCATTCCAATATGAAGAGAAAGTATTCACCCTTAAATTCTATTTTTTTTTCTTAAATTATATTCATTTTTTAGCATTCTACTAATATCCTTGCAAGCATTTCTGTCTCTTTTATAGATCAATGCAGGGAATCTTAGTGAAGACTCACCAACCTCACATTAAGGGGGAGTATCACATTCGGGGGAGCAAACACAAAGGGGGAGCAATAATCACTGACAGTTATAAACATATTGTTGAACCCCTCTCCTTCAAAGTCAGAGCATATTGGCAACCAGTCCTTAAAAAGGGGGAAATGCAAATGGTAAGATCCTTCCTTTTTGGTTATTGACAAAAAGGGGAGAGTATTTTATGGTATGAATTTTCTATTCATTAATTGTATTGAATACTTGTTGAAAATTCACATGAGTTTTGTCATCTCCAAAAGGGGGAGATTGTTGAATCACTCTTATATTCTATCATTTTATTTTAGTGATAACAAAACCTCATGATTATCATAAATAACATGAATATATTTATTACCATTTTTCAAGCTTATTTATGCATAACTAATAACATACTTTATCTGAAGCTTCAATTCATCATGCATGTTTTTATCATGTTCAGTCGAAGCTTATTTCATCATATACGAAGCAAGCTTCGTCATATCCGAAGTCCACTTCGTCATATCCGAAGCTGGCACTTCGTCATGCATGCTTTTGTTCATGATCAGATGAAGTCCTACTTCGTCATATGCGAAGCTAACTTTGTCATATTCGAAGTTATATACAAAGTTCACTTCGACTGACTATGTGTTTCAGCTTCGACCGACGACATTAATTATTGCACATCCGAAGTCTTTATATGAGTCCTACTTCGACTCCTGAAAAGTTGAAGTAGTTCATACTCTGACTCTCAAGAAGTCAAAGTAACCAGTCCAACTCTGACTCTCAAGAAGTCAAAGTAACCAGTCCAACTCTGACTCCTAGATAGTCGAAGATATACATCGATTATTGTTTTAATGTCACATCGATTACTGAACATTATACATCGATTACTGTTTTAATATCACATCGATTATTATACAAACACATCAATTACAGTTTACTTAAACATTGATTATGTTCAAACATCGATTACCTTAGACATTGATTTCCTTTAAACATCAATTACCTTTCTCTTAAAACATCGATTACAGTTATACTCAAACATCGATTATCTTCATGTATTGTTCTTGAACATTGATTATACGTTCACATCGATTATATCTTAAACATCGATTATACTTTCACATCGATTGCATAAACATAGATTGCACTCAAACATCGATTATTATTACACTTAAACATCAATTTCCTCTACATTTCAAATGTTTCAAAATGTATTTGGCGCCCAATGATAATTCAAATACACTTCATATGCTTATCTTATTATTTCCCTGACTGAAGTTCTTTTTGCATAGGATCTCTTCCTTCCTACAATAAAAGAAAAGCACATACATTCTCTTTCTAGCTATCTGTAGGAAATACAGACAGAAGGCAAAAAGAGGTATGAGCCACTTGACAAAAGACTTCACGAGTTTGATTATCTACCTTGCATTTAATGTCTGCAGGTCCACCTCTACACACAGTCAACATCTTGAACCTACTGCTGGCATCCTTCGAATTGCATACCAGTTGAAACAACTTCCTCCATTTCAAATATCTAGTAGACTCAAGAAGACATCTGTTAGACTCAACAGATGGTGAGAAGAAGAAGAAGAGTGCTAAGAAACTCCAATGGCCATCTATCAATGGATCTGTTCAAGCTGCTCCATAACAGGGAGAAGCAAGAGAAAAAGAAATACAATAGTGAGAACCTGAAGATCAGTCAAGGAGTGTATATCCAGTGAGCATCCAACTCCATACACACTCAAAGCAAGAAAGGAAGAAAGCTCGAGCTCATTCAAACTGAAGCATTCAAGCCGTCTTCCTTCTTCCTCATTCTCTCTCTGTGTGTCTCTGTGTATTTGAGAGAGAGAGAGAGAGAGCTGGGGGTTTAGCCTAAGGAAAGTCTTGTCCTGTAAACTCTTTCCTTCTTAGGCTCAATCTCAGATCAAACATCTCATTGTGTATCTTGAGCTTGATCTAAGGGCTTCAGGTCCTAGCTTCTGTGTTCAGAAGTGTTCCTCTTCTTTGGAAGAGAAGGCTTGCAATGCAAGCGTTCCCCTTGTGTTAAGGGAAGAACTGCACAGGGGTTTGTACCAGGAGCTTGGCTTCTTGACCTGTAAGAGAAGTGGGTTACCTTCTTGCCCGGAAAGATAAGAAGACTAGCTTGTGTCTGGTGGTGTAACCACGCTGGGGTTTGTGCCAACAAGTTTGATTCTGAGCCTGTAAAAGAAGTGGGCTACCTTCTTGCCCGAGAAAGAGAAGAAGACCAGCTGGGGTGCTGGGTGTTTTATGCCCCTTGTTTAAGGGAAGGCCAAGGTTACTTAGGGGTTAGTGAAATCCCAAGAGTTTGCATGGGGACTGGATGTAGGACTTTCATTTGGAAGGGCCGAACCTAGATAAATTTATGTGTTCCTTGTGTGCTTGCTTCCGCGCTCTTAACTTCCATTACACACATTTATTTATACTAACGAAACATTTTCAAGTGGTGATTTTTGTTTCAGTTTTCAGATTTCCTATTCCCACCCCCCCCCCTCTAGGTTTGTTTTGCTGCCATATCAAGAGGGCCAAAAGGTTCCTGTCTTTAAAGGGAAGGCTAGTTACAACTAGCGGGTTATTTTTCTCCTTGTATAGAAGGGAAGACCGATAAATATTGGGGTGTTGTATCTTTGGAAAAGATAGTGAAATCTTAAGTTGTTGGCTTAAGGACTGGACATAGGACTTCCATTGGTAGGAAGGTCCGAACCAGGATAAAACTATTGTGTCCTTTATGGTTTGACTAAGATAACTAACATGTGATATTAAGTTTTTGTTAAATTAGCTTCCACAACAAAAAACACCTATCACCCCCCCCCCCCTCTAGGTGAAAAGCTCTATCGATCCAACAAGTGGCATCAGAGCCTTGTTCTCTCAAACAAGAAGTCCAATGATTTTGAGAAGATGGCAGCTGAGTTCGGACAAGAAGGTCAATCAATCAATCACCCTCCTCTCTTTGATGGACAAGATTACAACTATTGGAAAACATGCATGGAATTTTTCATACAAGGTATAAATCTTGATCTTTGGTTAGTTATAGAAGATCGTGATAAAAACCCCAACACAAAAGATAAAACAGAATGGCTACTAATGATAAGAAACTAATATCTTGAAATTATCATGCGAAAAGCATCATATGTTGTACATTATCTAAAAGAGAATTTAATCATGTTTCAACATGTAAAACCATTATGTGGGACACTTTAAGAATTACTTATGAAGGAACTGACAAAGCCAAAGAAACAAGAATTGATATACTTATTACTAAATATGAACAATTTAAAATGGAAGAAATTGAATCCATAACACAAATGTACACTAGATTTACTGATATAATAAATGGGTTGAATGCATTAGGTAAGCAACTTACTCAAGGTGAAACAGTCAAGAAAATATTACGATCACTCCCATTAAATGGACTCCTAAAGTTTATGTAAATAAACCTCCTGGCTTTGAGAATATAGAATATCCTAATCATGTTTTTAAATTAAGTAAGAAACTATATGGTTTACAACAAGCTCCACGAGCTTGGTATGAGAGACTGAGCGCCTTCCTTCTATCACATGATTTTATAAGAGGCAAAATAGATAATACACTATTTACTAAGACTATCAAAGACAATATAATTATCATTCAAAGATATGTTGATGACATAATATTTGGTGCTACCGATGAAGTCCTTTGCAAAGATTTTGAAACATTAATGCAAAGTGAATTCGAAATGAGTATGATGGGTGAACTCACCTACTTTCTTGACCTTCAAGTAAGTAAAACTGAGGATGGAACTCACATTTGTCAAGGTTTGGCTTTGATAAATGTAAGGCTCTAAGCACCTATGAGCTTATCCACTAAGATAGATAGTGATTCTCTTAAAAAACATGTTGATCAGAAATCCTTTAGAGGAATGATTGGATCACTACTCTATCTTACTGTCAGTAGACCAGATATTATATTCAGTGTATGCCTATGTGCTAGATATCAAGCAAACCCTAAAGAATCTCATTTAAATGCAGTAAAACATATTTTCCAATATTTATTTGGTACATGTAACATAGGTCTCTGGTTTTCTAAATATTTGATTTTAATTTAGTTGGTTATAGTGATGCTGACCATGTTGGGTGAAAGTTGGATAGAAAAAGTACCAGTGGAACATGTCAATTTCTTGCAGGATGTTTAATCTCATAGTCTTCCAGAAAACAAAATTCAGTAGCCTTATCCACAGCCGAAGCTGAATACGTAGCAGTAGGAAGTTGTTGTGCAAAAATCTTATAGATACAACATCAACTGGAGGACTACGGCCATAAACTTAAAAACATCTCCTTGATGTGTGACAAAACAAGCGCCATTAACCTAAAGAAAAATCCTATTCATCATTCACGCACCAAACACATTGAGGTTAGACATCACTTCATCAGAGATCATAAGTTCTGGAAACATTGTTATTAATTTTGTTGACACTTTACATCAATTAGCAATATTTTTACTAAACCATTAACTGAAGATAGATTTTCAACCATTCGTAGAGAAATTGGTATATGTAATTTATAATTAACACATTTAACTCTACACTAACCCTATCACAATACTAGAAGCTCTATTTTGAACAATCTAAAGTCAATTCTCATTTAAATCATAGCATCGTGCTCATTATTAGCTTCGTCATATGATAGCCCTTCTCGTCCCAATAAAAGCTAACGGCTTCGTCATTCCAGTCAAGACATCTGATATATCCTTCTATTGACGGTAAAAGTTCACTTTTTGGAATATAAAATAATTTCATTTACTCCTCTCCTTTATATAAACTTGAAAAGTCGAAGACCCTACCATCTTTCTCTTGCAACCAGACTATTCCTCTTCCAGCGCTCATCTTCTGCTCTATGCTTCCCCCTTTCGAAAGAGGACATTCCCATCTCTTTGGTAAGCCTTACCTAATATTTTTTTTCTCTCATCACTTTATCATCTTGGTATCATCTCTCTCTCTCTCTCTCTCATCACTCTCTCAAATCATTCCCTCATTCCTACGAACTCAGCGATGGCTGGTTTGGAAGCCTCCAACCCTAGTTTTTTCACCCGCAAGTAGTACAAACTCTTTAAGGATACTCTTGTCACCTACAGTGGTTGCAAGTATGTCAAGTTTGATGAATTGCAGCAGCACCATCTAGAAGAAGTTGAAGACATCACCCGTCAAATGAAATGACTGCTTGTTTGTTCAAATCAACAACCTCTCTACCTAGATGTTGTGAAAGCCTTCTATACAACCCTAATGGTAGACCCTGCCCAACCAAATACTATCATTGGAAAGGTCAAGGGGATGACAATCATTATTACTCCATCCCTACTGGAAACCCTCTTTGGTATTTCCACTTCTGGTCACACTATTTCTGAAGTTGTCTCTGAAGAACAACGGAAATTAGGTATTATTGGTCCTCTGTGCTAGATGAAAAGAGGAACAATTGATATTAATCAACTTACAGTAGTTAAACGTCTCCTTCACCTCATGATTAGCCACATCCTACTCCCTCTCCAAGGCAATCATGTTGTAATTACTCAGCGGGATGGCATTCTGTTATTTTGGGCAATTCAAGGGCATCAAACAAATTTCGCCTCCTTCATCATTCAGAAGATGCAAGTAGCGGCCCAACTAGCTATAACACTACCTTATGGTCCAATGCTTAGCACCATTTTCTGGCATTTTGAAATAGACTTAGATAATGAAATGCTTGTTTCTCAGATTGAGCCACTAGGGATATCAAATCTGAGAAGAACTGAGTTTAAATTGATAGATGGGCATTGGACCAAGGAGAGCATTCCTTCATGCTCACATCAGATTTTTTAGGATCACCCAGTGGAAGCCCCCATTCAAGCACCAGTTGAAGTACTAGCTGAAGGTCCTATTGAAGCACTAGCTAAAGCACCAGCTAAAGGTCCTAATGAAGCACCAGTCGAAGCCCTAGCTGAATGATCAGTCGAAGTCCCAAATGTAGAAACATAGGAAGCCACAACCTCTACTGAAGTCCCCTCAGCTGAAATCCCTAGTCAAGCAAATGTTTCTGCTGAGGAAGGAATTCCCTTTACAACCTTCCAAAAAATATCCCACCTCATTTTAGAAGCCTTTTCTAACTTGGCCTCAGATTCAAACCCTTAGGGGGAGCCTAGGAACTCTCCTGAGCAAATACCTTCAAAAACCCCTCATCAAGACGAGCCTGAAAGCTCTCACCAACACCCACTTGATGATCCCTCCACATCTCAGGGGGAGCAACCTCAGGACACTGAAACTGGATTGAATCCTGATCAGACAAACAAAGCTCAAATTTATGAACAATACAGAACAGAGGAGCCATCCAATCAGGAACCTTGGAAATAGGAAATTGCTGAAATCAAGGTTGAGGTCACAAGAATTGGAAACCAGCTAGAGTCCATGAGATCAAAATTCTCCTCTAAATTGGGCAGCTTACACACTGCCATAAGAACTCTCACCAATCTAGTCAGAGAGACTCTTTCCTCCTCTACGATATCAACCCCTCATATGCCCAAGACAATTCTTCGAAAGAAATCCACTACCAAAAGGCCCCGTCCTACTAGGGAACATGGTGAATCCTCTTCAACCCATCCAGACACCTCTCACCTCGCAAATCCAGAACCTCATCACCCTCCCCACCTCCACCTCCACCTCCTGAGCCCTCACCACCCTTGGCTTTTAAGAAACCACTACCTTCACCTCCTGAGCCCTCACCACCCTCGGCTCTTGAGAAATCATCACCTCCACCCACTAACCCCTCACACTCTCAAACTAATGAGAGGTCACCACTACCAGTCTCTACACCTCAAAACCGACCTGCTCCGACGCCAGTTACCTCTCCTCATCCCTCATCACAACCAACCTCCAACCCTCTGCCTCAACCTGAGATCAAACTTGAAGATATTTTGTTTGATGCTCCACTGGGTCCTCAAGCCTCCTCCTCCAGGTCTCCCAAATCAAACGCAAAATGTTGTGTCCCTAGTTTTGATGATGTCACACTTGAAGTAAAAAGTATAGATATTTGACAAACAACATTTGCTTTATAGGTACAATTTATTTACAACAAGGAAAATTCAAATAAGGTCGACACTACCTGGAACATAGGTCGACACTAGTGGTCTATCTGTGTTACGCCGAGAAAATGTGATCATGTGTGATCAACGCTATTCAAAGAGTATGTCAACACTTGAGATGGTTACAAGTCTTACTGAGGAGATGTAATCTGATAAGGTTGACACTCAGTAATGATAAGGTCGACACTATATAAGGGCCAAGTTCATTGTGAAGACAATTGGAGCTAAGGTCGACACTAACTGTACCCAAGGTCGACACCAACTGTTTATCAGGCTATCACAGAAGGAAGATCAAGTTGATATCTTGGAAATCTCAGGTTTGTCACGTGTCCTCGTTTACTGAAATCGTGTGCTTCACTTAAGTCTAATGTGTGTGTGTCGACACTAGACCTTGAAAGTGTCGACACTACTACACTTAGAATTTTCAAGAGGACAAAAGTCATCAAGCGAGCACGTGATCCAAGGCCCAATGACTGGGATCTTTTTTACATGTCAGCTGTTCTGGAAGGTGCCGATGCTCAACAGCAAAAATATTCCTCCACTTTTTGGTGAATCTGTTAAGGGGCCCAATGCATAGAATCTCGCGCAATCAGATAACAAAAAGGGGAATGCTTCAGTTCATGCGTAAGGAGAGCTTGCGGAAAACAAGAATTGTATAGCATCAATAAGTGAGGAGATCAGAGGCTCTGTATTCAGCACGAAGATGCAATTCCAAGTTGGAGCTGTGATCAGATGGATGCATTGTTGAATTAAGCTTGAATTAAAGCTTCGAAAAGCTGGTGTTGAGTCTTCATGAACAGAGGATCATGAAGCTTCTCCAAAATTGATCTCTGTGATCCGATTGGAACAAATTTCAAGAAGAATTCATCTGTAGAAGAATCAAATCTGAAGACTGGAAGTGCTGCAATTCAAATCTGGATCCTGAACAGGGAGTTTGATGATCCCCAATCATGTTCTGGCATCTTTTCATTTTTCATCTTTTTTATTTCTTCTGAGCCTTTGAGTTGTGTGCTATCTGCTTCTTTGTGAAGTAGATTGTATTGATCATTCACGAGCTGTGATTGGATCAATTGGGTTTAAGCTGTGTATCAGCAGAGTGTTCAAGCTGTGAGTCAGCAGATGTGAAGAAGCTGTGAATCAGCAGGTGTTGAGGATTCTTCACAGTGGTTCTCATAGTGGTACCTCACTGGTTTTGTGAGGGGTGGATGTATGTCTCCTCATTGGAACCGAACCACCTTAAAATTTTCCTCTCTTGTGTGCGGTTTGTTCCCTCTTTGCTTTGTGTGTTGATTGTCCAATTGGTATTGTCATATCGAAGCTTTTAAATTCTGAATTGTCATAAAATTCTGAAGATTCTCTATTCACCCCCCCCCCTCTAGATAATCTCTCTACACACAACACGTGGTATCAGAGCCTGGTTCTCAAATTTATTTGGTTTCACGATCAGGAGAATTTAGTGTGTGATGGATTCTAGGGGCTACATTGCTTAGGGTCATTCTGTGAACCAACCACCCTATTTTGATGGTACTAATTACGAATACTGGAAAACTCGTATGCAGGTTTTCTTGCGAGCTCAAGGCCATCAAATATGGAGAGTAGTGAACAATGGACCTTATGAGCTGTCCGAAGATGAAGAGAAGTGGACTCCAGAAGAGATCAAGAAGTCAAACACAAATTGGAGTGCAATGAATATAATGCAATGCTCACTGCATCCAACAGAGTTTTCTCGAGTCTCCTCATGCTCAAGCGCAAAAGAAATCTGGGATCGCCTTATGGTAATTTACGAAGGCACATCAGAGGTAAAAGAAACTAAGGCCAATATGTTAGCTTTTGAATATGAGGCATTTCGTATGAAGCATGATGAAACTATCTCCGAAATGTATGGCAGATTAACTTTGCTGACAAATGGGCTAAAAATTTGGGTAAAGTTTACTCTGATAAGGAATTGGTTAGAAAAATTCTTAGGTCTTTGACACCCATTTGGCATACTAAAGCTACTGTTATTGAAGAATCTAGAAACTTATCCACAACTACTGTAGATGAGTTGATAGGTTCCTTAATGACATATGAGTTGGGGTTAAGAAGAACCGAGGATGATCTAAAGAAGAAGAAGTCTCTTGCTCTTAAAGCAAGTCCCTGCATAAAAGAGGCCACTGAAGACAGTGAATTATCTACCTCTGAAGATGACTCAGGTGAGTTTGCATTAATCACTAGAAAATTCAGGAAATTTCTGAGAAAAGAAGGTAAGGGTTTTTTAAAAAAGAAATAGTATAACAACAATCTGTCAAAACCCAAAGTAAATACAAATAAAAAGACTGACAGAATTGTTTGCTACAATTGTAGGAAACCAGGACATGTCAAGTCGGAATGTCCTGAGGCTCAGAAGAAAATTCAGCCCAGATGGAACAGGAACAAGCAAAAGGCTATGGTTGGAACATGGAGTGAAGAAGAAGAAGATGAGAGCTCAGATGTTGAGGACACTCACTCAAAGTTATGTCTGATGGCCAGAGAAACAGAAGAAGAAGAGGAAGAGGTAATCTCTTTGTTTAAAGATTTTAATTTGGATGATTGGGAGCATGTTTACTTTGAACTTTTGGACCAGTATGATGCTCTTAAAAAGAAAATAAAATGCTTAAAGAGAAACTGAAACATTCTTCTCAGAACATCTTAACAGAAGAAAAAGAAAAATAATTCTCACAAGAGATAAATGCTCTAAAAGATGTTGTAAGTGAACTGAAAAGTCAGAATATTGAAAGTCTTGATGAAATAGCTCTTGTCTCTGAAAAAAATGCTGCCTTACACAGTGTTAACATTGAATTAAAAAAGGAAGTTGAAGTTCTGAGAAATGAAATAAACAAAAGGCAGGGAGTTCTTGAAAAATTTGTAAGTCGCAAGAACAATCTTGAAGTCCTTCAAGGCACGAGAGAAAATTTCAACAAAAAGGGGTTAGGCTTTAATCCCACAAAGAAAAAGGAAGTAGGAATGAAGACCATAACATTTGTTTCTTCAAAAACTTCAAAAGATTCTACTTCAAAAGGACAGAGAAATGAGAAAAATGGAAAAGATACAAGACAAGATGGAAAAGCAAAAATGGTTGTCAACAAAGAAACAAATGGAGGAAAGAAAACAAATGCTGAAAATGAACAAATGTTTCAAAGGAACCAAAAGCTGAAATCACCTGCCTGGCAAGGTCGATGCTACACTCATGATAGGTCGACTCCATCATACAAAAAATCACAAAATTTGGGAAACTGGACAAATAACAAGTCAACTTTATCACAGAACTGGTCTCACACCAGGTGGGCACATGGGAAATCAAGATCCACTTACTTCGATACTCAAAACTGGTCGAAATGGAATCAATTAGGTTGACACTATCCCTTCAGAGTGTCGACACATGTCTATGACATTGCCAAATGTAATGAAACCCAACATCCTGGAAGACTAAGAAGTCAAATCAAGTTCAAATCTCTTTCTGAAAATGTTGAGAAAAAGCTTAACAGAAAATACATAAATGTAAATGATTCAAAACACAATGAAAATAAGAAAAAGAGAAAAAGCCAGCATGATTTCAGAAAAAAGGAAAACTTAAAAGTGAATAAGCAACTGTGGATTCCAAAAGACTTGCTTTCTTATATTCTTGATCTGGGAGGCATTGTGGGACCAAATGTACTTGGGTTCCAAAGAATCTTCTTTGATTGTGTATGCAGGTATGTCTTACAGCCAAGAGGAACATGTGGTACTTAGATAGCGGCTGTTCAAGACATATGACAAGAGATAGAGATAAATTCAGTCTTTTATCTGAAAAGAAGGTTGGTCATGTTACATTTAGAGGCAACAACAAAGGTAAGATCATTGGTTCAGGTAAGGTTGGTAGGAATCAATCCAACTCAATTGATGGAGTTCTACTGGTGGAAGGTCTGGAGTATAACCTCCTGAGCATAAGTCAATTGTGTGACAAAGGTCACAAGGTAATCTTTGATTCTTTGGGATGCACAATTTTTGAACCAAACTCTGATATTTTTAAGTTTACTGGAAAAAGATCAAATAATGTATACATGGTTAATCTTGATGAATCTGAAAACACCAACATGTGCTTAACTGCAAATAAAAATGACTTGGCTAGCTTGTGGCATCGTAGACTAGGTCATGCTAGCTACCATATTCTTCATAAGTTGGTCAAGTTCAACATGGTTAAAGGCTTGCCTGAAATCTCCTTCAAAGAGAATTTGAAATTGTGTGAAGCATGTTCCCAAGGTAAGCAAATAAGAAAATCCTTCAAAATTAGATCAGAAAGTCAATCCACCAAACCTTTTGAGCTCATTCACATGGATTTGTTTGGACCCACTAGGATAAATAGTCTAAATGGAAAAAGGTTTGGATATGTTCTTGTTGATGACTTTTCTAGATTCACTTGGGTTTTCTTTCTTGCTCACAAAAATGATGTATTCGCAGAATTTCATGAGTTTTTCAAGAAAGTTTCACAGCAAGGGATATTTAAAATTGTTTCAATCATGTATGATCATGGTGGGGAATTTGAGAATGCTGATTTTGAGACTTTCTCTAGGAAAGAAGGAGTCTTCCACAAGTTTTCATCACCAAGAACTCTTGAACAAAATGGAGTTGTGGAAAGAAGAAACAGGACCCTTGTGGAGATGGCAAGAACCATGTTGATTGAAAGTGGTCTGCCAAGGAAGTTCTGGGCTGAAGCAATAAACACTTCGTGCTATATTATAAACCGTGCAATGGTAAGGCCTTTCTGCAAAAAGACTCCTTATGAACTTCTGAAAGGTAAGAAACCCTCAATTGCACACTTTAAAGTGTTTGGAACGAAATGCTTTATCTTAATTAACAACAAGCATGATTTGGACAAATTTGAGCCCAAAAGTAACTTAGGAATATTTCTAGGCTATTCTAATCATTCAAGAGCTTACAGAGTATTCAATGTGAAAGATCAAATTGTTAAAGAATCACCTCATATCACTTTTGATGAATTTAATGTTGATTTATGCAGAGAAAAGCAAGATGGGGAGTTTCTAGAAGGAGAAAATTCTAAAGAGCAAGAAGAAAAGAAATATGCAACCAAAAAGAGTTCAGACCACAGTGAGGCACAGGAACCATTCAATGAATTCAGGGAAAGAGATGGAATGAATATAAGAATGCCAAGAGACCATCCACAGGAAAGTATCATAGGTAATTTGCTTGACCCTCCTAGGACAAGGTCTTATTTTAAGGCAATTTTTAAACTTGATCAAATAGCTCTAGTGTCTCAAATTGAACCTAAGAACATAGAGGATGCTCTGAAAGACACTTTCTGGATAGATGCAATGCATGAAGAATTAAATCAATTTGAGAGAAATAAAGTGTGGCATTTAGTTCCAAGACCTTCATCTCAAGGTGTCATTGGAACTAAATGGGTTTTTAGAAATAAAATCAGTGAAGATGGAAAGGTAATAAGGAATAAGGCTAAACTTGTAGCAAAGGGCTATAATCAGGAATTTGGAATAGACTTTGAAGAGTCTTTTGCTCCAGTAGCTAGGCTTGAAGCTATCCAAATTTTGCTTGCCTTTGCTTGCGCTCATGGTATTAAATTGCAGCAAATGGATGTAAAGAGTGCATTTTTGAATGGTTTGATTAAGGAAAAAGTTTATGTTGAACAACCTCCTGGTTTTGAATGTACTAACCATCCTGACCATGTGTTTAAATTGGATAAAGCTTTATATGGTCTGAAGCAAGCTCCCCGAGCTTGGTATGATCAGTTGAGCACATTCCTTACAGGTAGGGGGTACTCAAGAGGTAAAGTTGATCAAACACTCTTTACAAAAATTCAAGAAAAGGATATTGTCCAAATATATGTCGATGACATTATCTTTGGATCAACAAAATCCTCCTTATGTTGTTCAATCAAAAGAAGGGACTTTCATAAACCAATCCAAATACATCCAAGATTTGCTGAAAAAGTACAAAATGGAGAACACCAAAGCAGTAGCTACTCCAATGAGCACCACTGTGAGTTTAGATGCAGATCTAAAAGACAATCAGGTAGATTCAAAAGTGTACAGAGGTATGATTGGCTCCTTACTCTATTTAACAGCATCTATACCGGACATTCAATTTTCAGTGTGCCTGTGTGCTAGATTTCAGGCTTGTCCCAAAGAATCCCACATGAGTGCAGTGAAAAGAATTTTCAGGTATCTTGTCGGAACTCATAAGTTGGGTCTGTGGTATCCTGCATTTAGTGAATTTAATTTGATATCCTATTCTGATGCGGATTTTGCTGGTTGTAAGTTAGATAGGAAGAGCACGAGTGGTTATTGTCAATTTTTGGGAGGATGTTTAGTTTCCTGGGCTTCTAAGAAGCAACACTCTGTTGCCCTCTCTACTGCAGAAGCAGAATATGTTTCTGCATGAAGCTGTGGCACACAAGTGTTATGGATTAAACATTAACTCCAAGACTACCAAGTAGATCTTGGATGTGTCCCAATTTTGTGCGATAACACGAGTGCAATTTGTTTGGCAAAGAACCCCATCTCACATTCTAGGATAAAGCATATAGAAATCAGACATCATTTCTTAAGAGATGAGGTAAGCAAAAATTCCTTTGAATTGCACTTTGTTGAAACTTCAAAGCAAATTGCTGATATTTTTACTAAACCTTTGTGCAATGAAAGATTTTCCTGTTTAAGAAGAGAACTTGGGTTGTGTTTGCTTGATCCATGATTGACTGTGGTGAAACTGCTGTGAAAATGTGTTTGAATGGATGCTAAAGTTGAAATAAGTTCTTGATGTTTGTTGTTACATATGTGATTTTTGTCAAGTATGTGAGAAGGAAATTTGGTCGAAGTCTATGTTTGTTGGATCAGGTTGTCAGTTGAGATGGTTGGAATGCAATCAGTGGTTGTGCAGTTGGAAAAGTGAAAGTTTCATTGTGGTTCTAAGGTGTCTTTTGTGTCCAAGGTCAACTCTATTGACATCAGAGTCGACACTATTTTCTTTCACACCAAAAGCTTTTGCCATTTTTATCAATTCATACATCTTTGTTTCTATTAAGCAAATAAATCCCTCTTCCTCAAGCAAATAAAATCCTTGATTCTTTCTTTGCATTGGGCTATGTGGTATATAAAATGGTGACTTGAAGAAGGACAAGTTAAGCTTGTCTGGAATCTTTCACTATGCGTGAGTATATGTCTCCGCCAACTACCAAAGGTCTTCATGCACTTGTTGAGGGGGAGTTCTTCTTTTGCTAACAATCCTTCTTGGTTCAAGAATTCATTTTCTGAGAGGAAGTTGTTTCATTATGAGAAGCAAAATTTCTAGGTATTTTCTCAGGGGGAGTTAATCTCAATTTCACATTCTTGGAAAACTCCTTGATCTCAGAAATTAAAAGATTGTGGTTTGAATGTTATAAATTTCTGGGTTGACTGTGAAAATTCTTTAAAGAATTCAAATCAATTAACTAACAGTGTAGAAAGAAATTCTTTTAGTGAGAAGTGCATCTCTATTAATCCTTGAAAATTCACTGGTAACTTGGTTTCATTGATCAGGTTTTCAAGGCATCTGAATTCATTTGATTTGAAAAATCTTCTTGACCCAGAAACTAATTGTTTGATACAGTCTTTACAAATGACAGAACAATGACTATGCTCTGAGAAACTGCAAATCTCTGATAAAAATCAAAAGTATCATTATATGTCATGATGAGCTAGTTAATTCTGTTCAGGATGTCAAAATGAATTTGATGAAGTCCGAGTAATTGGGGATTCTGGTGTTTGATAGACATGTGTCCTCACATGAAAAGATGCATCTTAATTTTTTCTTGAAGTAAAATGATTTCCTAAATAAGTAATCAGGAGCTCTGGTGTGTACAAAACATGGGCTCTTGCATGAAATATGAGGGAGATCAGATTGTTCATTTGTATCAAATTAAAAAAAATGATATGCAAGAGATTCAATTTTCTGGAAGAATCAAGACAAATTTATCATTTTCAACACTTTTTAGCTTGCTCAAATAATCTTCCAATGTCACCCTGCTACATGTGATGAGTAAATGGTTTCATACTGATGCAAATTCTCTATCTGAAGAATTTTCCTCTTATCTGTTATTTATTCTCATGAGTTCTTCAATTTCTTCTTTAATGGTTAATACAAAAAATTATATTTTTCAAACCATTAATCTGCATAATAATGAGAAAGAGTGCAAAAAGTGCGTAATTGCTATTAACTTCTCTAGGATCTTCAAGGAATTTAGTGGATCATAGTGAAATGACATCTCCTCAAATTTATTGTAGTCTGGCCTCAAACTCAGATTCACTAGTGTCGACACTATTCACCATAGAGTCAACACTACTCAACCCTGTGGCTTGGATCACGATACATGTTTATTGTTCCGCAGGACCACTATACTTTCGGGGAAGGTCGACCCTTTTAAAATCGCGTCTCTTTAGACGTCACCATTCCCAAAAGCTGTTCTGAAAACCTCTTCTTCCTCCTCAACCCTTTCCAGGAAAACTGGCTTCCCTGCCACTGCATCTCTGTTCCTTCTCCTTCCCGATACTCTATTCCTTCTCTTATGGCTCCTAAGTTGCAGCCTCATCGCAGCGGGAAGAGGAAGCAAGATGAGTCTTTTGGTTTAGAACGGAAAACCAAAGCTGCGAAGGGCATTGTGATTCGTGAAAAGAAGCCTGTTGTTCCTGCATTTTCGAGCCGTAGATATTCCCATCCTCAAACTGCCAAAGAAAAGACTTTTTCCAAGGGTAAGAAAAAGTTGGAATTTGTGGATTTGAGTTCTAATGAGAATGCCTCAAGCCAGCAAGGGTCTAAGACGTCACTAGGAGGAAGCCCTAACTACCAAGAAACAGATAATGGCTCTGGCAGTCAACATGTGTAGGAGGAGTTATCTAATCCTTCTCAAAGATTCAGTGACAATGAGACAATGTCGTCTGAGAAAACTAAGGATGACAATTTTGATCAGCCAGTGGTCGAGAAAGAAGATGAGGGTTCCAAGCTCTATGAAGAGGACATGAGTGATAATGTTGTTAAAGAGTCAAGTTCTGAAGGGCAGGCACAGAACATAGAGCAAGAAGAAGAAGAGTCAGAACATGAGGATGTCGATTCTGATGATGAAGAAGTTCATATTCCATCTTCGAAAGCAAAAAGAAAGGTTACTGGGAACAAGCCTCTTCTACATCCAAGGATCATCAATATTCACGATGAAGGTATGAAAAATTTGGTGCTAGAACTCCTTAGTATGTTAGAATTTCAGAGATGGACTGACTTTGTAAGTGTGCATAGGACACACTATCCTCTTTTGGTTCAAGAGTTTTTCATGAATCTGGTTAGCAAAAAGCACACTCTTGAGTCCAGTGTAAGAGGGGTTCACATTGTACTCACAAATTCTATCGTGAGTCAATTATTGGGGATACCAAATGAGGGTTGCAATCCTCAGAATCTCAATTTTTGTGCACATGAAGCCTTTTCAGTTCTGACTGGTCAGCCACACAATGTGCTTGATGAAAATCAAGCAAAGGTGTCTCATTTGAATGCCAACAGATTTCCACCTGCACATCGGCTTTTGCACCATTGGTGTACAACTATTCTAACTCCTCAAGGAGGAGGAAGGCAGAGAGTAACAAGTTTACATAGATGCATTATCTTCTGTTTGACTAAGAAAGTGAAGATCAATCTGGCTACTATCTTCTTCCAGCAAATTCATGAAGAGGAGAAGTCTGCCCTATGCAGCTCATTTATCTTAAATTTTTGAGTTGTTAGGTGTTTCAGTTGCTGGATCAAAAGTTCAAAAGATTGCCAGATTCCACATATATGATTTAGACCACATTGTAAAATTCATGAAGCTTAATTTGGGTCCTCAGGAGAACACCAATGCAGTAATGGAATTAGAACAAGCACATCTAGCTGGGGAAGAACTTCAAGGTCAAGATCATGATATGCCTGAGGAGAATTTGCCAGAAGAGTCACTTCCTATCCCTTCTCCTTCATTTGTTACTTCTTATGATGTTCCTGAAGTTGATCCTCCACATATCTCCCCTCCTCATATTCCATATTCTGATTATGCTCCATCTGTGCATGATATTCCTTCATCATCCACTCCAGCAGCTTCAATTCCTCCCACTCTTCACTTTTCTAGAGGAGCAGTTTGCTTCTGTCCATCAGTCTCTTAACCTTCTGAACACCAAGATGGATGAGCAAACTTCAAATTTTGACAGTCGACTTGAGATGATTGAGCAACATCTGTAGGCAAATGTAGACAGGCAAGAGCAAATTCATAGTTTTGCAAAAATCAGGTCTGATCAGTTGGTTCATACTATTAGATATGTATTTGACCAAGCGGCCTTCACTCAGGCCAAAATCTTTGATAAAGTTGAAGCAATTGCCCATGACCTTCAACAAGGTGCTGCTCAGTTCCATGCTATTCCTGGACTTATTCAATATGTTCAGCAAATTCTTGACAGAATGAAACTGAGACGCCACAATGAGGACATCTCCAAAGAGCTTCAGTACATGAGAGATGAATTTAACAGAGTCTGGAGATTGCATGACATTAATGAGTCTGATGATAGCAATCAAGCCACCTCCTTAGCTGTGGCACCCACCATGCCTCATGGGGTTGACAACATTCCAGTGGTTGTTGAACACTAGTTTGAGCAGTTAAAAGATTTCGTGAATACCAGATTCAATGCTATTCAAATATATCTTCAGGACAACTATGATGATCTGTACTTTCGCTTGACAAGGATGGAACACAGACTTTTTCCCTCACAGCCACCACCTCCTCCTCCATGATGTCCTCTTTTTGATTATGTCAAAAGGGGAGAAGGGTTGATGTTTGATCTTATAAATGTAATGTGGTTGAATGTTTGTGTGTTGATTTCTTTTTGTATGTATCATTTTGGTTGTTGAACTATTATGGTTGATGTCTTTGTGTAAAAATCTCAGTTCTTGAAATGAAAACATCAGAGAATGACTTTTGCAAATGAAGTTGTTTACTTGTCGTCTGTCTCACTTCAATGGATTGTATACCTGTGTGAATAGGTTGGATAAATTTCTGTTTCTCAACTTTAAAGAGTTCAAGCATCTATGACAAATTGTTGCCATCATCAAAAAGGGGGAGATTGTTGTGTCCCTAGTTTTGATGATGTCACACTTGAAGTAAAAAGTATAGATATTTGACAAACAATATTTGCTTTACAAGTACAATTTATTTACAACAAGGAAAATTCAGATAAGGTCGACACTACCTGGAACATAGGTCGACACTAGTGGTCTATCTGTGTTATGCCGAGAAAATGTGAACATGTGTGATCAATGCTATTCAAAGAGTATGTCAACACTTGAGATGGTTACAAGTCTTACTGAGGAGATGTAATCTGATAAGGTCGACACTCAGTAATGATAAGGTCGACACTATACAAGGGCCAAGTTCATTGTGAGGACAATTGGAGCTAAGGTCGACACTAACTGTACCCAAGGTCGACACCAACCATTTATCAGGCTATCACAGAAGGAAGATCAAGTTGATATCTTGGAAATCTCAAGTTTGTCACGTGTCCTCGTTTACTAAAATTGTGTGCTTCACTTAAGTCTAATGTGTGTGTGTCGACACTAGACCTTGAAAGTGTCGACACTACTACACTTAGAATTTTCAAGAGGACAAAAGTCATCACGCGAGCACATGATCCAAGGCCCAATGACTGGGATCTTTTTTACACGTCAGCTGTTCTGGAAGGTGCCGATGCTCGGCGGCAAAAATATTCCTCCACTTTTTGGTGAATATGTTAAGGGGCCCACTGCATAGAATCTCGTGCAATCAGATAACAAAAAGGGGAATGCTCCAGTTCATGTGTAAGGAGAGCTTGCGGAAAACAAGAATTGTAGAGCATCAAGAAGTGAGGAGATCAGAGGGTCTGTATTCAGCACGAAGATGCAATTCCAGATCGGAGCTGTGATCAGATGGATGCGTTGCTGAATCAAGCTTGAATTGAAGCTTCAAAAAGCTGGTGCTGAGTCTTCATGAACAGAGGATCGTGAAGCTTCTCCAAAATTGATCTCTGTGATCCGATTGGAACAAATTTCAAAAGGAATTCATCTGTAGAGGAATCAAATCTGAAGACTGGAAGTGCTACAATTCAAATATGGATCCTGAACAGGGAGTTTGATGATCCCCAATCACATTCTGGCATCTTTTCATTTTTCATCTTTTTGATTTCTTCTGAGCCTTTGAGTTGTGTGCTATCTGCTTCTTTGTGAAGTAGATTGTATTGATCATTCACGAGCTGTGATTGGATCAATTGGGTTTAAGCTATGCATCAGCGGAGTGTTCAAGCTGTGAGTCAGCGGATGTGAAGAAGCTGTGAATCAGCAGGTGTTGAGGATTCTTCACAGTGGTTCTCATAGTGGTACCTCACTGGTTTTGTGAGGGGTGGATGTAGGTCTCCTCATTGGAACCGAACCACCTTAAAATTTTCCTCTCTTGTGTGTGGTTTGTTCCCTCTTTGCTTTGTGTGTTGATTGTCCAATTGGTATTGTCATATCGAAGCTTTTAAATTCTGAATTGTCATAAAATTCTGAAGATTCTCTATTCACCCCCCCCCCCCTCTAGATAATCTCTCTACACACAACAAAAAAGCCTGAACCAAATGAACCTAAATACCCCCCACTGTCCCACCACTTTCTTCATCACCCAGGTGCAGATATTCTCACATAGTATCTCAAAATTTGGAAGTATCACCTAGCTCTTGGACTACCAGCACTAGACCCCAAGGACTGGCTATTTATTCTAGTAGATTTGAAACAAATGGACATACAAGAAATTCAGCATATTCTGGATACAACTAAGCATCTGACACAGGACCAGTGGCTTCAGCAAAATCCTGATGATGCCAGATCATTCTTCAAAATCAATGCCAACATAGCCCCACAGGCAGACCAGCACTTAGGTTGCATGAATGGTTTCAGCAACAAGCTCACTCTATCCATGGTGATTTTCTTCATCAGATGACAACATTTTGTGATCACCTGCTCAAATTCAACAAACAACGGGTGGCTCTTAACCTCCCTCGCCTCTCTTATTATCAATATGAATGCCTTCTTAAATTCTGTGCTCATCCTGATCCTTCCACTTCTCATATTCTTGTGAGTGACAAATATCCCTCCCTCATCGGAGCCATTACTGCTAGTCCCAACTCCTCTCAAATTCTCACTATGGCCATTAGAACTCAATGCCGAAAGCTAGTCAAATACCAATTCTCTCTATCACTGTTTGAATGTCTTCTTATTATTGCCAAGAAATACTCCTCTCTTACTCATTCCATTCAACTCATTCTAGCTTAAATGGAGAGACTATCTCTATATGATTGGCACCGCAGTTATACTACCCTTTCTGATGATTACAATTCCTTTGAAGGTGATATTGATGACTTCCTTGCTCACAAATATGCCATCTTAAGGAGACATTGCACTCCTATTTGGACTAACATATTCAACCTTTACTATAAAGCCAAGCATGATGCTCAGGAAGAATGATACTTATGAGCTATGACATCTACCTTTTTCTTCCTTCAATCCAAAAGACAACAACTTATATTCATCAGAGTTCATCTCCAACATCCAACTATCCAACTAACACCACTATTCACACCCTTTATCAAAGGCATCTTACATTTCTCAAACGCAATCTAGGTCCAAATGCTCATATGGACTTCATTCTCTTTGAGCGATGCATGCAAAGTACTGAAAAAATCTTCACAACTTTCTCCTTCCTTATTATCAGGCTTTTCCCTCTAACTTGTACCTGACTGATGATGAGTTAGCACTCCCTTTTCGTTGATATGACAAAAAGGGGAAGAGATGTAAATGCACTCTGTAATGTGAAATGGGGAGTCAAATTGCGACGGCCCTCATTATACCGGTACGGTTATACCAACCCACGTCGATATAGCGAGAGTCCTCACAGTGGGACATTTACCCAAACGATACTAACAGCTGAGAAACACGCGAATATACAACAGAGTAGAGGAAGTAAAAGACAACTGTCTCCATTCATTCATCATCCACATTTAACATACATGAAGTTTGAAATTTACAATAAGAAACTAAAAGTTCACATAATTTAAATTGCTGAAATTTAAATACATAATGTCCACACTTATACATCCTTTTCATGATATTTCTAATACAATTTTCAAATTACATACTATGGAATGCACACGTCACAAGAACTCCAAAGACTAGCTAATCTCCGCGCTCGGAGTCCGTCTCCACTGTCTCCTCCAAAGGTGCCACGTCACCAACTACACCTGTACGCCGAAGCAAGGAGTGAGTCCAAAGACTCAGCAAGAAACACTACCCATAACGTACACGCATAAGTCTTAGTGGTTTCTACATGCACATTTACACATTTTCAAAACATGTCATGTTAGTCATTTTAAAGTTTCAACCTATCATGAAAGTTTTACAATTTTATACATGGATCATGCTTTCGGATTTCTAAGAATAAAATTTGCATATCACATGCTCTCTATTCAATTTACTCATGAAACTTTGTCTTTAAAGAACCAGGACATGAGAGCTACCAACATGAACATTGTGCATACATGAAAAGAAAACACGACTAGCATGGATCTTACATGTTTTTAAACACATACATAAACGTTTTCACATGCTTTAAGTTGCTGATTTCACATGGTTTCATGGCTGAAAACCTATACATGAGAGCTACAATATTGAGTAAAGCATATCATGTGAACAACCCATCATACTATCTTGTACCCGTGTTCACCAATTATCCCTAACATGGATTCTAGGCATCTTTGCACATATAAACATGATGATAATAACATGAATTTACTGATTCACATGATTTTAGATTTGTCTCACATGGGTTTCAATATCATAACCTCTCATTTAGAATTTCACATTTTCTTTACACAAGTTTCTTCTTTCACATATTTGCACTTTACACATACACATTTCACATTTGTTCATTTACACATTTACACATGAACACATACGCATTACACATTACACATTTTAGGTGCCGTGACACATAGTCCAAACCACCAAAGAAGGACATATACACATCACATTACACATAGACTCCATCTAGGCATTTCAATGGCGACTCTTGGACTGCGCAGACCGGGAGAACAAGTCTCCACCCTAACCAGTGGTACTTGTTCACCTCCAGGATTTCCCCGTAATGCCCTTAGGGTCACTTACACATTGAACTTTCTCAGGGGGACTTTTCCCTGATACAGATCCACTGCCCTCTACGGAAGCAGTGTCACATTGGCACAGTTACACTTTACACATTTTACCGATTTACACATGGTTTTACACATAGCACTTTTCATCTCATTCACTTTCTCACTCACATGCACATCTCTATTTTTCCTAACATGGCACTACAGATTTCAGGAGCTTAACACACAGTAATTTCACCATTCAAGTTAGGTTTAAGCACTATCTAATCACATTACGATATCATACATAGATTTCTATAATTCACATGGAAAATACATAAATACTGATCCAAATGAACTGAAATTTTAACCACATGCTATTTTCGGGTTCTAGATCATACACTCAATTTTTCAGATTTTTTCTGAACTAAATGGATGAATAGAGAATCGCGATCTATGAGCCTCCGCTAACACATGCTCACGGACATCTACTACATCAGGGACACAAACACGGTGCTGAAATCTAATCACACCGTCCTCATCACGAGCAATGCCCTCCTTACCCACTAACTCTAACAATCTAGGGTCGGCTTTCTGCTGCTCAATCACCTCATCCAAGACTGAGGATATAAGGGATAGCTGAGCTACAAAAGCCTAACACAACGATGGCTCTAACTCGGTCATAGAGCACGCTGCAGCCTCCAACATCTTCCAATCCTGCTGGAGCGAAGACCTCTTTCTACTAAGAGCATCCGCTACGACGTTCGCCTTTCCAGGATGGTACTGAAGGTCGAAGTCATAGTCCTTCAAGAACTCAATCCATCTCCTCTGCCTCAGGTTTAATTCCTTTTGGGAGAAAAGATACTTTAAGCTCTTGTGGTCGGTAAACACCTCAAATCTGACACCATAAAGATAGTACCTCCAGATCTTTAGTGCATGAACCACTACTGCGAGCTCCAAATCATGAGTCGGATAGTTCCTCTCATGCTCCTTCAACTGACGAGAAGCATAAGCCACTACCCTCTCTCGCTGCATGAGCACACAGCCTAACCCGATCCGAGACGCATCCGTATAGATGGCAAAGCCCTCTAGACCACTAGGCAATACCAATACCGGAGCAGAAGTAAGCTTAGCCTTCAATAGCTGAAAGCTACGCTCATATGCCTCAGACCATACGAACTTCTCACCCTTTCTGGTCAGCTTTGTCAAAGGGGCGGCGATGGATGAGAAACCCTCAATGAATCGCCGATAGTAACCAGCTAACCCAAGGAAACTACGAATCTCCGAAGGGGTCCTGGGAACCTCCCAATCCATAACTGCATGGACCTTTGCTGGATCAACAGCTACACCAGCACCGGAGATAACATGCCCGAGGAAATGAACCTCGCGCAACCAAAAATCGCACTTGCTGAATTTTGCATACAGCTTGTGCTCACGAAGAACCTCTAACACTAACCTCAGATGCTGACGGTGCGTGGCCTCATCCGGAGAGTAGACCAACACATCGTCAATAAACACTACGACAAAGCTATCTAAATACGGACTAAACACCCGGTTCATGAGATCCATGAACGCTGTGGGGGCGTTGGTCAATCCGAAAGGAAGGACCAAGAACTCATAATGTCCATAACGGGTTCTAAATGTCGTCTTGGACACATCCTCACTCCTAATCCGCAGCTGATGATAGCCAGATCGCAAGTCAATCTTAGAGAAGACTGATGCATCCTGCAACTGGTCAAACAGATCATCGATCCGAGGTAAGGGATACCTGTTCTTCACAGTCACTTGGTTTAGCTTTCTATAATCGATACACAACCTAAGTGACCCGTCTTTCTTCTTGACGAACAATACAAGTGCGCCCCAAGGGGAAACACTAGGGCGGATGAATCCCTTATCAAGCAACTCCTGCAATTGCTTCCTCAACTCGGCTAATTCTGCAGGGGCCATCCGATATGGGGCCTTCGAGATAGGAGAGGTGCCTGGAAGCAACTCTATAGTGAACTCTATCTCCCTATCCGGTGGCAATCCAGACAAGTCATCGGAAAAGACATATGGAAATTCCTGCACCACATCGATCTCTGCAAGAGTCAGTGACGAACCAGCATCGGGTACTAACATAACGCTGGCAAGAAATGCGTCACAACCCTTGTTCACCATGCGCATTGCCTTCATGGCAGAGATAACTAACTTTCCCGCTAAGTTCTTTGGCAAGGAATGAGAGAACTCGTCCTCACCAGGAATGCAGAAAACAATCCTCTTCCTACGACAATCCACTAACGCATAGTGCTCCTCTAGCCAATCCAGACCAAGAATACAATCATAGTCCTTCATCTTTAGCAAGAAGAAACACCCATCTAGGAATCTATCCTCAATGCACACAGGTAACGACGGAATGCACTTCTTAGTCGATACCGTACCCACAGGGGTGTGCACAGACAAAGGGACCTCTAAATCCTCAGACTCTACGCCTGACTCTAGGGCTAACTGCCTAGCGAACCGCTCGGAAATGAATGAGTGAGTGGCACCCGTATCAAACAAAACCCGAGCGTGCACACCGAAAATCAAAACTGTACCTTCGGTGACATGCTCCGCCTGCTCGGCGTCCTCGCGAGCTAAAGCAAACACTCGAGCTGGGGCTCGAGGCCTTCCTGGTCGTCCTGTAGCTGGCGCGGCTGCCGCTACTGCTGGTGCTGGCGCTCCACGCTGAGCTCCTTGCCGAAGTCTTGGGCAATCCTTGATCTTATGGTCGCTGCTCCCGCACTTCAAGCATCTACCCGCTACCAACCAACACTCGGAACCACCATGGGTCTTCCCGCAGTGGGGACACTCCTTCTTCACACCAGGGGAACGTACAGAACGTACCTGAGAGTTGCTGACTGCCACTGGTTTCTGCGGTGTCTGGTACACCGTTTTCTTCTTATCCTACCGCTGGAATGTCGCTGTCGGCCTCTTCTGCGAAGCCTTCTTCTCCTCCAGATATTGTTCCATTTCTCCCTCCTGTCTGCAGGCAGCGCTGAGGGCCTCGTCTAGCGTGCGGTGGTCAAACGCCACGAGTCTCGTCCTCAGTGATGGTTTGAGACCCATCACGAATTTCTTGGTCTTTCTACGCTCATCCTCAACAATGTGCGGTGCATATTTAGATAGTTCAGAAAACCTTGCCTCGTATTCTAGGACGGTCATTGATCCTTGCGTCAGGGAAAGGAATTCTTGCTCCATCTTGTCCTGGATATGCTCTGGGACGAACTTGGCTCGAAAGAGCCTCACGAACGCGTCCCACGCTACGTCTACTGCTGCGTCCTCAAAGTGTGTCCGCAACAAGGAGGACCACCATACATCCGCTCTCTCCTGCAATGCACCGTTCATAAGCTCCATCCAAACCAATCTAACTCAGCAAAACATACAAACATATTAAATTAACACATACCTGTAGCATGTAGGTGGCTAATGTCACCTTATCCTCATCAGGGCACCTGATGGCTCGGAAGATTTTCTCTGTCTCCCTCATCCAGCTTTCTGCCATTAATGGATCACTCTCCCCTTTAAAAGAGGTGGGGTCATCCTCTTGAATCGCTCCATGATGGAAGGTCCACCATGGTCCTGAGCTGGTGCCTAAGCCTGCTACATTAAACAATAACAATACACAATAAACACAATATCATGCAATTTAAATAGCAAACTACTTAGTTGTTTCATTATTCTACCTGGGCCTCCAACTGGGCCTGGAGTGCTGCCTGGGTATGAGCCTGCGTCTGCATGGCTTGCACCAGACCTTGCATGAATACTCCGTAGTCCACAGGCGGCAGTGGGGGAAGTACAGGGCCTCGCGGTGCCGGGGCCTGTTGCTCCGCCTGCTCATCACGTCACGGCTCGTCCTCACGGGCCGACACTCCACCACGCCTACCTCTCGAAGCCATGGCTGTAATAAAATTTCAGCCACCATTAGAGCTAGGTTACTACGTTTCCTAACCATTTTCTTATCTATTTTTCACTTCTTATCAGTGTTTTCTACACATGTGGACATAGTTAGCATGCAATGGGGATGATGACTTAGGTATATTCATGTGCAATCTCAACCGGTCGCTCTGATACCAATCTCTGCGACGGCCCTCATTATACCGGTACGGTTATACCAAGCCACGTCGGTATAGCGAGAGTCCTCACAGTGGGACATTTACCCAAATGATACTAACAGCTGAGATACACGCGAATATACAACAGAGTAGCGGAAGTAAAACACAACTGTCTCCATTCATTCATCATCTACATTTAACATACATGAAGTTTGAAATTTACAATAAGAAACTAAAAGTTCACATAATTTAAATTGCTGAAATTTAAATACATAATGTCCACACTTATACATCCTTTTCATGATATTTCTAATACAATTTTCAAATTACATACTATGGAATGCACACGTCACAAGAACTCCAAAGACTAGCTAATCTCCGCGCTCGGAGTCCGTCTCCACTGTCTCCTCCAAAGGTGCCACGTCACCAACTACACCTGTACGCCGAAGCAAGGAGTGAGTCCAAAGACTCAGCAAGAAACACTACCCATAACGTACACACATAAGTCTTAGCGGTTTCTACATGCACATTTACACTTTTCAAAACATGGCATGTTAGTCATTTTAAAGTTTCAACCTATCATGAAAGTTTTACAATTTTATGCATGGATCATGCTTTCGGATTTCTAAGAATAAAATTTACCTATCACATGCTCTCTATTCAATTTACTCATGAAACTTTGTCTTTAAAGAACCAGGACATGAGAGCTACCAACATGAACATTGTGCATACATGAAAAGAAAACACGACTAGCATGGATCTTACATGTTTTTAAACACATACATAAACGTTTTCACATGCTTTAAGTTGCTGATTTCACATGGTTTCATGGCTGAAAACCTATACATGAGAGCTACAATATTGAGTAAAGCATATCATGTGAACAACCCATCATGCTATCCTGTACCCGTGTTCACCAATTATCCCTAACATGGATTCTAGGCATCTTTGCACATATAAACATGATGATAATAACATGAATTTACTGATTCACATGATTTCAGATTTGTCTCACATGGGTTTCAATATCATAACCTCTCATTTAGAATTTCACATTTTCTTTACACAAGTTTCCTCTTTCACATATTTGCACTTTACACATACACATTTCACATTTGTTCATTTACACATGAACACATACACATTACACATTACACATTTTAGGTGCCGTGACACATAGTCCAAACCACCAAAGAAGGACATATACACATCACATTACACATAGACGCCATCTAGGCATTCCAATGGCGACTCTTGGACTGCGCAGACCGGGAGAACAAGTCTCCACCCTAACCAGTGGTACTTGTCCACCTCCAGGATTTCCCCCTAATGCCCTTAGGGTCACTTACACATTGAACTTTCTCAGGGGGACTTTTCCCTGATACAGCTCCACTGCCCTCTACGGAAGCAGTGTCACATTGGCACAGTTACACTTTACACATTTTACCGATTTACACATGGTTTTACACATAGCACTTTTCATCTCATTCACTTTCTCACTCACATGCACATCTATGTTTTTCCTAACATGGCACTACAGATTTCAGGAGCTTAACACACAGTAATTTCACCATTCAAGTTAGGTTTAAGCACTATCTAATCACATTACGATATCATATGTAGATTTCTATAATTCACATGGAAAATACATAAATACTGATCCAAATGACCTGAAATTTTAACCACATGCTATTTTCTGGTTCTAGATCATACACTCAATTTTTGAGATTTTTCTGAGCTAAATGGAATTTACAGTAAATAAAAAACCTATTTAGCATGCTATTCACAACTTAAGTTAACATGGGGTTTAACATATCATGTGATTTTGCCACTTGCTGTTTTAACAGAGATTACTATAATATACATGATCTGAGAATACAGAACTATCCTAAATCATACAATCACAAATCGATCACCACAAACCATTCTTGCATGTCTTTCTATTTACCGAACCGAATTTATTTGCAACTCATGCAAGCAATGGACAAATTATCAAAATTGAGAATGCATATACTGATCTACAAATCTTCATGCTCTGACAAAACTAAGGCATTCAGACTAATCCTAATCATGACACATGGATTGGCAAGTTCACTAGCAATCATGCTTGGAATTTCATAGAATGAAAATCTCCAACATTCACCACCATGCACACTCATCCATCCACACACTACATTCATCATACTAACAACATACATAACGTATAATGATTTACAGTATATCCTCATCGTGAAACATACCGAAAATAGTCATATAGAAGGGCAGAACAGATCACTGTTCTGTCCAGATGAACTCGGCGGCGGTCTCTGGCCGCTAATTCAGTGTCAACGGCATAGTCTATTGACGCCAAGCATGATCTCAGCGTCAATGGATATTGCCGTTAATGTCGGGTCTGTGCAGAACACAGACCCGAGCTCCAAAGATAGGGTGAATGGGAGGGTCAAGGACACGAAGAAAAATACACAAAAATGAATAAACCATCCTAGACTCATACGGGGACATTATGGTAGGGTCACTTGCCTTTTAAAAATTGCACCAAGGGATCTAGGGCTTGGTGAAGCTCTCCTTGGGCTGTCCCAAGAAGCCTCTAAATGAACTCTCCTCCGGGTTCTTGAGCGAGATCCACAGCAAGCCGAGGTCGAGGAAGCCTTCCTCGATGATCCTTCTAGCCTCCAGTTGCAGTGGAACACCGGATCAAGCTTTAGAAGTTCGGATTTTTGGGTGGCAAGGATGGGGTCTCTCACAGTTCAGAACTAGGTTTTCCTTCTCTCTTTTTCTCTTGCAACAGGGTGAAGAGAGGGGTTGGGGAGCAGATCCGGGTTTAGATAAAGGGGAGGAGCTTCTCCTGACCCAAAAGGCTGATGTGATCCCCCTTCAGACAGTTGGAGATAGCTCCCCAATGGGTGAGCTGCCTTGCTTCCGGAATTTCCGGCTCTGCTGCGCATGCAGGCCAGAGAAGTTGGCGTCCACATCGCTAGACGCCAGGATTAGTGTTGGTGTCCATGGGTGGACGCTGACACCTCATCGGCGTCATGCTGTTGACGCCAATCTGGCCTTCGGCCAGAACTCTAAATTATGCAGAAACCATGAACATCTTACCCCTATATATGCCACACTTATGTATTACCATGCACATACTATCATCAAGTAATACATACATCATTTATTATATACATACACACATAAGCATTCCACTAATACGTACGTAGATACATACATACGTACATATACGACACGAATTATTTACATGCAACACAATAATACAACAAAGTTCGAGGGCCTTACACAAATTATATATGAAAGGGGGAGAAATCCTATGAAATTCCATGTCTTTTATGTGCAATTAAGTTTACTTTGTTATTGCATTTACCTCAATATCTGATATTTTGTCATCAACAAAAAAGGGGGAGTTTGTTGAACCACTGTTCAAAATATATATTGCATATTCTTAGTTCAAACCATAACATATAATATTTTTGAAGATGACAAAATAAACAGATATTTATTGATAACAAAACATGTCAAATACTACATTCTCTCTCTTACATATCACATAGTAAAATTTCAAAGACATGCTTCGTCATACAAGTTATTCTTCTAAGATATCTTAAGTATAACTTCAATTGCCTAAGGAATATTCGAAGAGACAACTCGTCATATGTGAAATCTCAACTTCAACTGACTACGTAATATACGAAGTACACTTACGTCATATTCGAAGTTCACTTCATCACATCCGAAGTTCACTTCGTCATATGTGAAGTAAAATATGAAAGTCTCACTTCAACTGATCACGTTGAAATCTTAATATACGAAGTACACTTTGTCATATTTGAATTTCACTTTGTCATATGCGAAGTAAAATACGAAAGTCTCACTTCAACTGATCACGTTGAAATCGCAATATACGAAGTACACTTCGTCATGTCCGAAGTTCACTTCGTCATATCCAAAGTTCACTTCGACAAATGTGAAGTAAAATATGAAGATCTCACTTCAACTGATCATGATGAAATCGTAATATACGAAGTTCACTTTGTCATATCTGAAGTTCACTTCGTTATATGCGAAGTAAAATACAAAGATCTCACTTCAACTAATCTCATTGAAATCATGATATACGAAGTTTAGTTTGTCATATATGAAATTCACTTCATCATATACGAAATCCTTCATCATATCCGAAGTGCCACTTCGACTAATTACATTATATCTTTACCAGATAAAATAAACACACATAATCTATATGATATCTTTGCATCATTAATGTTGTTCATCATATTCATGGCATTCTCTATTTATGGAAAATTTAATTCATAAATGTATGTCTGGTTAAAATATACACTCTTGATTTTAACTATATCTTGAAGAACGAGTTTTTCATACAATTGATTAAAAATCAATTGTTCTATGAGAATATTTTATTTAACTCTCCTTTTACAAAAGATCTCAAATATATATATATATATATATATATATATATATATATCTTTGCCTTATAAATCTAAAAATATTCGTATCTTGAAGTTGTAGTAAGAGTATATGAAAAAAGGCCTTTTGACACCTGCCACAAAAGACATCCACTTTGTCCCTTGTCAGAACTGCACTACACGATCTTCACCTACTACATATTCTATGATATCTTTGTACAGAACTTTGTTCACAGAACATTAATTGTTAGTGCACAGAAAATAGCTGTCAATATTTGAAATATCTCACAAGTACCTATGATCATATCCATAGCTAATGTATTGGACCCAGTCTAGTATATCTCTTGGAACTTGTTTCGTTGAAGAAAAAGACAAATAGTATCAGCATAAGAACTGACTGATCAATGTGAACGTAAAATACAAGCATGTCGCCCTCTAAAGAAGACATGCAACGACTATCCCTCTAACGAATATATTCAAACGGACCAAGCAACGGCTACAAAGATGAAGCTTGTAAAAAGGAAGATATTTGAAGAGCACAAGTAATGCATGAGTGTGGGAGATAACAAGCCATATACAAGAAAAGCAAGAGAGATACAAGCACATACACGTAAAGAGATGAAAAAGTGCAAGTGGGCTACATCAGGCTTCCTCTTCATAGGCATTGCAAGGGTGCTATGTTGAAGCCTTTCCTATGCATGTGTTGAAGCAGCTGTTGAAATCTCGCCTTGTAAAGATTCTCTCCTTAGACTTAGGAAGTCTTCCTTTAGATTAGAATCCCTTTGCTATATTCTTCTAGTATAGTGTCCCTCTGAGTCTAGTTCCCCACACAATAAGCTCATCATAAGTAAGTGTACTCCTTGAGGAGGGAAGACATGCTGAGCAAGGTGTTTACCTCTCTAGACAAGAGAAGGCCAAAGTAGTCTTGGTTCCCCTTTTTAAAGGGAAGGATAGTTGCAACTAGCGGGTTATTTTTCCCCTTGTGTAGAAGGGAAGACCGGTAAATACTGGGGTGCTGTATCTTTGGAAAAGATAGTGAAATCCTAAGTTGTTGGCTTAGAGACTGGACATAGGACTTCCATTGGTAGGAAGGTCCAAACTAGGATAAAATTATTGTGTCCTTTATGGTTTGACTAACATAACTAACGTGTGATATTAAGTTCTTGTTAAATTAGCTTCCGCGATGAAAAAAAACCCTATTCACCCCCCCCCCCCCCCCCCCGCCCTCTAGGTGAAAAGCTCTACTACCATCGATCCAACATAGAAGACCCTAACCCTACCTAGAAGATTCTAGCCCTAATTAACCCTAACCTAACCATGGTTAACCTAACCTTAGTTTAACCCTAGTTAAACCCTAGCCCCTTCTCTAATCACCTTAGAGACCTATAAATGCCTCCCCTTGGCTTCCATCCTCTCCCCCTCAAGCAAGCTTGGCCAAGCTCAAGTACGGGGAGGAGAAGGAAGGAAAAGGAAGGCCCAAGGGTTAGAGAGCTTATGCAGACTTTAGGTTTAGGTAAGTTCCTTTAATCTTCTCTCAATCATGTGTTAGTATGTTTGATGTTCTTAGTTGAAGTGTGGTTTCATGAATTTTCCTTCCCATGTTCCTATGAGCCTTTCTGTGCCTTTGGAATTAGAGTCTTGTATGGCTTCTATTCTGAGTGTGATTGCATGTTGATTTCTTACTATTTTCTTAGTTAGTAGAGTTAATGATCTTAGTTAATTAAGGACTAAGTGAGTTCCTATTCAAGTATACTTGTGAGTTCTCGATTAATTCCTTACATGGCCTCTTTCAAGTTCTCTTGTTAATTCATCTTGTTAATTCCCTGATCTCTTTGTTGTGTGATGTTAATCTCATAATGAGTTAGTGTCAATGTCTGGAGGCCATGATCAAATGTCTACTTGAGCTTTAGTTCAGAGCATTTCTTGATCTCCTTTCTTATGTTCTTATAGAAAGATAGGAAACTTGTTATAAACTCATTTCCTATGGGGCCTATTACTATACATAAGTGTTTTTTATCTCCTAAATCCCCAACATTAATCCCAGCCTATGTTCCTTTAACCCAATCCTAATCTAGTTACTTTTTGCTAACTACACTAGATGTCAATTGTCCTTCTTTCTAATCTAGTCATTGCTTACTTAGTTCTTTGGGATTTCTGCCTATGCTCTGAACTAATCCTTGGAACTCTTGGCCAATTACGTGCTTAAATGAATTGTCAACAAGAGTGTTAAATGTGGTCTTAGACCCAAGTTGCCCAATACCAGTTAGGGGACCCTAGTCTATTCCCTAGAAGATCTCAAACACTTCTAGTGGCCAATTGGTACTAGCTAGGAAGTGGTGGCCCAGTGTTTTAGCATGATATCTCATGTGTTACACGTGCGTGCTAGATTTACTTGCTTAATGACTCAATCTTGTTTATTTACTTGCATGATAATCATGAAAAATGTTTAGTAGCCAGCCTTTTGGGATTATCTAGTTCCATCATAAGCATACTTAATATCCTAGATATCTTGTGTGTTCCTATTTAAGTGAATTCTTGTGTACAATACTCCTATGATCTATACCCATTGTTATTGAATTCATATTATTATTGTAATATCCGGTATGTTCGGATCGTGGTTTACTGGGATTGGGGGCCAGTGTGTGGCCTATTGTGAGATCTAGGAGGTCTGTGTGTTTTTATAGGTATTTTGGTTCAGGCAGGAAGCTGTGGGGTTTGGGCATCCCTGCCCAAAACAGCTTCTGGGAGGCTCACTGAGAACACGTCCAGACAGGAGGATGCAATTCTCATGGGTTAACGCGGCCGCCTGAGTCAGCGCATTTTTAAGTTGTGTCACGTCTTGCATTAGCGACGTGTTTCCGTACCGCCTTCACGTAAGTGGCGCTGCATGCGCGCCGCGTGGCGCATGCAGGGGCGGTGTCTTTTAAATGTGGCAAATAGGTTGGACGCATTTCTTAACTTGGCAGGAAAGCCCGCTGCGATTCGATTTATGTTATCACAGCCTTCCACCCCTGGACGAGCAGAGCCTTCGCACTGCTCAGCTGTAGGGGGGTCGCTGTGGGGTTTTGGTGGCGATTTTGGAGAGATCTCATTCGTTTGACGGCCGTTCGGCATACTTCTGGCGCGGTGACGAGCTTCGGAGCGCGGAGGACGCGGGGCTATCATTGGGTTTGCGTTTCTCGCTTCGGTAGGGGAATTCTACCCATGTGTTTGCTGTGTCATCCGATGTTTGGCACATGTATAGTGTGTTTGGCAGTTTTCAATGGGAAGAACGCATGGGCACGATAGGGAGCATGTTTAGGAGCATGATTATAGCTTAAATTCTGCTTTATTTGTGCATGGGGCAGGGTGGTATGTGTTTTTCAGAGGAACTGTAAAGGAGGCTTTTGAGCTCTAAAAGGCATCTTGCACAGCGGACGCGTTCTTGTTAACGCGCCGCTTGTGGCCGACGTGATTCAGAGTGGATTAGCGGCATGTATGTCCGACACGTTCATACTTCATGAAAACGTCCACTGTGTTGGACGCATTTTAGAAAGTGGCCACCCGAGCTCTGGGAGTTCTTGGCCAGTTTATCCGGTTTCCAACCTACGTTGCTTGGGTGGTGTTCCCAAGGCAATGTAGGGTCTGTGTGGGTCATGCTGACCTACGTGATGATCTCTATCAAGGTGTTTTGCATGGGTTTGCGTGCATAGCAAGTTGGGAGTCACGCCTTCCGTAGTTGCCTCTCCAGTCGGTTACCCTAGCACCGAGTGCTTAGGGCTTGTTTCGGTACGAGAGTACCGTCAGGGTTTGAGTCGTCTTCCTAGACACCCTCACTCCTGTGTGGAGTTGTACGTCTGGCTGAGGGAAAGACAACAAGGGACAACAGCTCATGTTTGTGGGTGTGCAGCCATTTGTAGCACGCTCTTGGTTGGGGGATGGACACCGGTAGACGTACTGGTCCCCAGCTAGTCCGGTTTCCAGTGCCTCACTTTAGGGTTCTCAGCCGGAGCCCCTAAAGGTGTCAGGCTTGTGCCTGCGGCTGTGTAGTCCGCAGGTGTGGTGGTTTGTTGTCTCCACGTTTCTTGACCTGTTGAGGTGGAGCGGCAGCTGGGCCTTTTGCCCTTGGCTGCGAGGCTGAGAGGTGTACTTGTGTCCTTTGTCCGAGTCTGTGGCTGGTGTCGCGAACCAGTGCACGTGACTCGTGTGCGGTGTACCCTTCTGTGGCTTGTGCACTCGTGTGTGGTTTGTTGTTTACTTACTTTCAGCTATAGCATCATGTATAGGTGTTTATAATCTTTAAATGCTTTACAGCTTTGCTATAAACTGTGTTTTACGGCTTTGGGGGAGTTACCCTACTGAGCCAATGACTTATGAGGCTCACCCGTTCTTCTTCCAGGTGAAGGAGAGCAGGAGGACTCACGTCCTTCCTATAGTTCGGGTCAGCGTCGTAGTGGAGTCGGGCCCTCGCCACCAGTGGAGTAATTATTCTTACTTGTGGAGCCCTGGGGTTTGTCCCGGGCCGTTGTACTCTATTATGGCTTTGTATGGAACTGAATACATACATTTCATGTGGATATATGTGAGCAATGAAAGCTTTTATGTATTCAACATGTTCTTTTGTATTCTCACGGACACGTGTAGTTGATATCCCTTGCGAGGCTACGGCCCGATCGTGGGAGACGATGTCGTGTTGGGCACGTTATTCGGTTAACGGGCCTGAACGGCGTGAACCGTCACAATTATCTTCCTTGTATTTTAATTAATTTTGTTAGTTACTAGCATATGACTTTAGAATGATTAGAGGGTAAATCCTACTTGGCTTTTAGGCTCATTCAATATTTATTAACATTTTTTAGGTAAAGAGTTGGACAATGCGGGCGTAAAATGTGCAGAGTGATGACCTCATGATTAGGGCTATTCAAATTATGGTCCAAACCGAAAAACCGAACTGAACGGCCGGTTCGGTTCGGAGGATCACACAGTTCAGTTCGGTTTCAGGTTGGGAAATCGAAATGAACCGAATATATATATATATATATATATATATATATATATATAATTAAATAATATATTTATATAGAAAAGCGCCTGTAGCGCAATGGAAAGACTCCTTCGGCAAGCGCGGCGCGACCTCTACGCGCGAGATCGAATCTCGCGACCCGCAGAAAGCGCCATTTTTACCCCTTTTTACCGGATTTTAGCTGAATTTGTATGATTTCGGTTTAACCGGTTTAGTTCAATAAAGGTGTGACGGCCCTCATTATACCGGTACGGTTATACCAACCCACGTCGGTATAGCGAGAGTCCTCACAGTGGGACATTTACCCAAACGATACATACAGCTGAGATACACACGAATATACAACAGAGTAGCGGAAGTAAAAGACAACTGTCTTCATTCATTCATCATCCACATTTAACATACATGAGTTTGCAATTAACAATAAAGAACTAAAAGTTCACGTAATTTAAATTGCTGAAATATAAATACATAATGTCCACACTTATACATTCTTTTCGTGATACTCTAATACAGCGTTCAAAATTACATACTATGAGAATGCACAAGTCACAAAGAAACTCCAAGACTAATCTCCACGCTCGGAGTCCGTCTCCACTGTCTTCTCCAACGGTGCCACGTCACCAACTACACATGTACGCCGAAGCAAGGAGTGAGTCTAAAGACTCAGCAAGCAACACTACTCAAAACATACACGTATAAGTCATAGCGGTTTCTACATACACATTCAAAATTTTCAACACATGGCATGAAAGTTTTACAAATTAATACATGGATCATGCTTTCAGATTTCCAAGAATAAAACTTTACCTATCACATGCTATCTATTCAATTTACTCATGAAATTTTGTCTTTAAAGAACTAAGACATGAGAGCTACCAACATGAACATTGTGCATGTATGAAAGGAAAACACAACTAGCATGGGTTTTACATGTTTTTAAACACATACATAGACATTTTCACATGCTTTAAGTTGCTGGTTTCACATGGTTTAATGGTTGTAAACCTACACATGAGAGCTACCATGTTGCTTAAAACATATCATGTGAACAACCAATCATGCTATTTTGTACCCGTGCTCATCAATTATCCCTAACATGGATTCTAGACATTTTTGCACATATAAACATGATGATAACAACATAAGATTACTGATTTCACATGGTTTCAGATTTGTCTCACATGGAATTCGATATCATATCCTCACATTTAGAATTTCACATTTTCTTTACACAAGTTTCTTCTTTCACATGGTTACACTTTGCACATACACATTCACATTGTTCACTTACACATTTACACATTAACACATACACATTACACATTACACATTTTAGGTGCCGTGACACATAGTCCAAACCACCAAAGAAGGACATATACACATCACATTACACATAGACGCCATCTAGGCATTCCAATGGCGACTCTTGGACTGCGCAGACCGGGAGAACAAGTCTCCACCCTAACCAGTGGTACTTGTCCACCTCCAGGATTTCCCCCTAATGCCCTTAGGGTCACTTACACACTGAACTTTCTCAGGGGGACTTTTCCTGATACAGTTCCACTGCCCTCTACGGAAGCAGTGTCACATTGGCACAGTTACACATTTACACATTTTACCGATTTACACATGGTTTTACACATATCACTTTTCATCTCATTCACTTTCTCACTCACATGCATATCTCTGTTTTTCTGACATGGCACTACAGATTTCAGGAGTTTAACACACAGTAAATGCACTAATCAGGTTGGATTAAACAATATCTAACCACATTACGATAACATACATAGATTATTACATTTCACATGAAAATACATAACTCCTTATATACTGGTCCAAATGACCTGAAATTTTAACCACATGCTATTTTCGGGTTCAAGGTCATACATTCAATTTTCAGATTTTTTGAGCTAAATAGAATTTACAGAAAATCAAATACCTATTTCACATGCCATTCACAATTTAAGTTGACATGGAGTTTAACACATCATGCATTTTTACCACTTACTGTTTGAACAGAGACTACTGTTATATACATGATCTGAGAATACAGAATTTACCCTAAATCATACAACTATAGATCGATCACCACAAATCATTCTTACATGCCTTTCTATTTACCGAACCGAATTTATTAGCAATTTATACAAGCATGGACAATTTACCAAAATTGAGTATACATAAACTGATCTACTAATCTTCATGATCTGACAAAACTGAGGCATTCAGACTAATCCTAATCATGAAACATGGATTGGCAAGATTATCAACAAGTCATGTTTACAAATTCACGGAATACAACTTTCTAACATCCACCACCACACATCACACTCATCCACACACCACATTTAACAATATACATAGTGTATAGGGTTACCATATATCCTCATCACTGAAACCATACCGAAAATAGTTGTATAGGAAGGGCAGAACAGGTCACTGTTCTGTCCAGAGGAACTTGGCGGCGGTCTCTGGCCGCTGACTCAGTGTCAGCGGCATGGTCGATGGACGCCAAGCATGATCTCAGCGTCCATTGACCTTGCCGTCAATGCAGGTCTGTGCAGAAACACAGACCCGAGCTCTCAAGTTTGGGTGAATGTGAGGGTCTAGGACTCGAGGGAAAATTCATAAAAATAGTAGAAACGACCTAGACACATACGGGGACATTATGGTTAGGTCACTTGCCTTTTACAAAATGCTCAAAGGATCATAGTGCTCGGAGAAGCCCTCCTTGGGCAGTCCCAAGAAGGTGCAGAACTCCTCCTAGATCTTCTTCCTCGGGCTCCTGGATGATCTCCACACCAAGGGGATGTCGGGGAAGCCTCCTCCTTTGCTCCAGCTATCCTCTTGTCGTGGAAGATGGCCGGATCTAGCTCCAGGAAGTCGGATCTTTGGGTGCAAAGAGTGGGGTTTCTCAGTTTTTCTTCTAGGGTTTTCTTTCTCTCTTTTCTCCTCTTGCAAAGGTGAAGAGAGGGGTGGGAGAAGGCAGATCCGGGTTTAACATGTGGGAAGACCTCTCTCCCACTCCCAGGGTGACAAGACAGCTCTCAGAGCCGTTGGGGACAGCTCCCCAATGGGTGAGCTCCCTTGTTCCCAGAATTTCTGGCTCTGCAACGCATGCAGGCCAGAGAAATAGGCGTCCATATCGTTAGACGCCAGGATTAGTGTTGGCGTCCATGTCTGGACGCTGACACCACCTCAACGGCTAGGGGTTGACGCCAAGGTGGCCTTCGGCCAGAACTCTAAAATATGCAGAAAACCATGCATACCATGCATATATACATGCAATATGTATATGGTAGTGTATCCATACTATCACCATTCAATATATGCATTATTTACATATAGTATAAACACATGCACACGTAATTGTACTAATTAATACGTACGTAAGTATGTATATACATACACAAGCACAAATATACACACACACAAATACAAATAATGCGATGGAAATTCGAGGGCCTTACACCCTCTCCCCCTTAAAGAAACTTCGTCCTCGAAGTTAGAACGACACTACTCAAACAAGAGGGGATACTTCTTCTTCATCGCATCCTCAAGCTCCCAAGTAGCCTCCTCGCGTGAGAAGTTCCGCCATAGGACCTTCACCGACGCAATTCTCTTGTTCCGGAGATGCTGAACCTTCCGGTCAAGAATGGCTACGGTTCTCGACATACGAAAGATCTGGCTGGATCTCCACTGGCTCATGACTAATCACATGAGACGGATCTCGGACATACTTCCTGAGCATAGATACGTGGAATACAGGGTGAACGCTAGCCAAAGCTGGGGGTAATGCTAGCTCATATGCCACGCTGCCCAAACGTCTGAGAATCTCATATGGGCCAATGAATCTGGGGCTTAGCTTGCTATGCCTGCCAAATCTGACGACACCACGAGTAGGCGATATCTTCAAGAAGACATGATCGCCAACCTCGAACTCCAAATCCTTCTCCTGTTGTCGGCATAACTCTTCTGCCTATCCTGTGCCGCAACGAGCCTCTTCCTGATAAGCTGGATCTTATCCGAAGTTTCCTGAACTAACTCCGGTCCGATCAACTGCCTATCACCAGTCTCCTCCCAACATAAAGGAGATCTGCAGGGCCTACCATACAACGCCTCGAATGGAGCCATACCAATACTAGCATGAAAGCTGTTGTTGTATGCGAACTCCACAAGAGGTAAATGACGCTCCCAATCATCCTTCCAATCCAGAACACACGCTCTCAACATATCCTCGAGCGTCTGGATAGTCCTCTCGGACTGTCCATCGGTCTGGGGATGAAACGCCGAACTGAGCTTAAGCTCCGAACCTAACGCATCCTGAAGACCCTTCCACAATCTCGAAGTAAATCTCGGATCTCGATCCGAAATGATCGACTTCGGCACACCATGCAATCTAATGATACCGCTAACATACAATCTAGCCAAACTCTCTACCGACTGCTTCTTCTTCATGGGCAAGAAATGAGCAGTCTTCGAGAATCTATCTACAACAACCCAAATCGAGTCATTGCCCCTTCTAGATCGAGGCAAACCCGAAACGAAGTCCATAGTGACAGCTTCCCACTTCCACACTGGGATATCCATCCTCTGCATAAGGCCGGATGGTCGCTGCCGCTCGGCTTTCACTTGCTGACATACTAGACATCTAGACACATAATCCGCAACATCCTTCTTCATGCCGGACCACCAAAATGATCTCTTCAGGTCTTGATACATCTTAGTGTTACCCGGATGAATAGAGAATCGCGACCTATGAGCCTCCGCTAACACATGCTCACGGACATCTACTACATCAGGGACACAGACACGGTGCTGAAATCTAATCACACCGTCCTCATCACGAGCAATGCCCGCCTTACCCACTAACTCTAACAATCTAGGGTCGGCTTTTGCTGCTCAATCACCTCATCCAAGACTGAGGATCTAAGGGATAGCTGAGCTACAAAAGCCTGACACAGCGATGGCTCTAACTCGGTCATAGAGCACGCTGCATCCTCCAACATCTTCCAATCCTGCTGGAGCGAAGACCTCTTTCTACTAAGAGCATCCGCTACGACGTTCGCCTTTCCAGGATGATACTGAAGGTCGAAGTCATAGTCCTTCAAGAACTCGATCCATCTCCTCTGCCTCAGGTTTAATTCCTTTTGGGAGAAAAGATACTTCAAGCTCTTGTGGTCGGTAAACACCTCAAATCTGACACCATAAAGATAGTGCCTCCAGATCTTTAGTGCATGAACCACAGCTGCGAGCTCCAAATCATGAGTCGGATAGTTCCTCTCATGCTCCTTCAACTGACGAGAAGCATAAGCCACTACCCTATCTTGCTGCATGAGCACACAGCCTAAACCAATCTGAGATGCATCCGTATAAATGGCAAAACCTTCTGGACCACTAGGCAATACCAATACCGGAGCAGAAGTAAGCTTAGCCTTCAATAGCTGAAAGCTACGCTCACATGCCTCAGACCATACGAACTTCTCACCCTTCCGGTCAGCTTTGTCAAAGGGGCGGCGATGGATGAGAAACCCTCAATGAATCGCCGATAATAACCAGCTAACCCAATGAAACTACGAATCTCCGAAGGAGTCTGGGGAATCTCCCAATCCATAACTGCTTGGACCTTTGCTGGATCAACTGCAACACCAGCGCCGGAGATGACATGCCCGAGAAAGTGAACCTCGCGCAACCAGAACTCGCACTTGCTGAACTTCGCATACAGCTTGTGCTCACGGAGAACCTCTAAGACTAACCTCAAATGCTGACGGTGCGTGGCCTCATCCGGAGAATAGACCAACACGTCATCAATAAACACTACGACAAAGCTATCTAAATACGGACTAAACACCCGGTTCATGAGATCCATGAACGCTGCAGGGGCGTTGGTCAATCCGAAAGGAAGGACCAAGAACTCATAATGTCCATAACGGGATCTAAATGCCGTCTTGGACACATCCTCACTCCTAATCCGCAGCTGATGATAACCAGATCGCAAGTCAATCTTAGAAAAGACTGATGCATCCTGCAACTGGTCAAACAGATCATCAATCCGAGGTAAGGGGTACCTGTTCTTCACAGTCACTTGGTTCAACTTCCTATAGTCAATACACAACCTAAGTGACCCGTCTTTCTTCTTGACGAATAATACAGGTGCGCCCCAAGGGGAAACACTAGGGCGAATGAATCCCTTATCAAGCAATTCTTGCAATTGCTTCCTCAACTCGGCTAACTCTGCAGGGGCCATCCGATATGGGGCCTTCGAGATAGGAGAGGTGCCTGGAAGCAACTCTATAGTGAACTCTATCTCCCTATCCGGTGGCAATCCAGACAAGTCATCGGGAAAGACATCTGGAAAATCCTGCACCACATCGATCTCTGCAAGAGTCAGTGACGAACCAGCATCGGGTACTAGCATAACGCTGGCAAGAAATGCGTCACAACCCTTGTTCACCATGCGCATCGCCTTCATGGCAGAGATAACTAACTTTCCCGCTAAGTTCTTTGGCAAGGGATGAGAGAACTCGTCCTCACCAGGAATGCGGAAAACAATCTTCTTCCGACGACAATCCACTAACGCATAGTGCTCCTCTAGCCAATCCAGACCAAGAATAGCATCATAGTCCTTCATCTTTAGCAAGAAGAAACACCCATCTAGGATTCTATCCTCAATGCACACAGGTAACGACGGAATGCACTTCCTAGTCGATACCGTACCCGCAGGGGTGTGCACAGACAAGGGACCTCTAAATCCTCAGACTCTACGCCTGACTCTAGGGCTAACTGCCTAGCGAACCGCTCGGAAATGAACGAGTGAGTAGCACCCGTATCAAACAAAACCGAGCGTGCACACCTAAAAGCAAAACCGTACCTTCGGTGACATGCTCCGCCTGCTCGGCGTCCTCGCGTGCCAAAGCAAACACTCGAGCTGGGGCTCGAGGCCTTCCTGGTCTTCCTGTAGCTGGCGCGGCTGCCGCTACTGCTGGTGCTGGCGCTCCACGCTGAGCTCCTTGCTGAAGTCTTGGGCAATCTTTGATCTTGTGGTCGCTGCTCCCACACTTCAAGCATCTACCCGCTACCAACCAACACTCGAACCACCGTGTGTCTTCCCACAATGGGGACACTCTTTCTTCACACCAGGGGAACGTACAGAAGGTACCTGAGAGTTGCTGACTGCCACTGGTTTCTGCGGTGTCTGGTACACCGTTTTCTTCTTATCCTGCCGCTGGAATGACGCTGCCGGCCTCTTCTGCGAAGCCTTCTTTTCCTCCAGATATTGCTCCATTTCTCCCTCCTGCCTGCAGGCAGCACTGAGGGCCTCGTCTAGCGTGCGGTGGTCAAACGCCACGAGTCTCGTCCGCAGTGATGGCTTGAGTCCCATCACGAACTTCTTGGTCTTCCTGCGCTCATCCTCTACGATATGCGGTGCATATTTAGAAAGTTCAGAAAACCTTGCCTCGTATTCCAGCACGGTCATGGAGCCTTGCGTCAGGGAGAGAAATTCCTGCTCCATTTTGTCCTGGATATGCTCTGGAACGAACTTGGCTCGAAAGAGCCTCACGAACGCGTCCCACGTCACGTCTACTGCTCCGTCCTCAAAGCGTGTACGCAGTAGGGAGGACCACCATACATCCGCTCTCTCCTGCAATACACCTTCATAAGCACCAACTAACAAATTCTAAATTAAGCAGAACATAAAAACATACAAAATTAAAGTCTACCTGTAGCATGTAGGTGGCTAGTGTCACCTTATCCTCATCAGGGCACCTGATGGCTCAGAAGATTTTCTCTGTCTCCCTTAACCAGCTTTTTGCCATTAATGGATCACTCTCCCCCTTAAAAGAGGGTGGGGTCATCCTCTTGAATCGCTCCATGATGGGAGGTCCACCATGGTCTTGAGCTGGTGCCTGAGCCTGCTACATTAAACAATAAACAATAAACGATAAACACAATATCATGCAATTTAAATAGCAAACTACTTAGTTGTTTCATTATTCTACCTGGGCCTCCAACTGTGCCTGGAGTGCTGCCTGGGTATGAGCCTGCGTCTGCATGGCTTGTACCAGACCTTGCATGAATACTCCGTAATCCACAGGCGGCGGTGGGGGAAGTACGGGCCTCGTGGTGCTGGGGCCTGTTGCTCCGCCTGCTCATCACGTCGCGGCTCGTCCTCACGGGCCGACGCTCCACCACGCCTACCTCTCGAAGCCATGGCTGTAATATAATTTCAGCCACCATTAGAGCTAGGTTACTAAGTTTTCTAACCATTTATTATCTATCTTTCACTTCTTATTGGTGTTTTCTACACATGTGGACATACTTAGCATGCAATGGGGATGATGACTTAGGTATATTCATGTGCAATCTCAACCGATTTCTCTGATACCAATCTCTGTGACGGCCCTCATTATACCGGTACGGTTATACCAACCCACGTCGGTATAGCGAGAGTCCTCACAGTGGGATATTTACCCAAACGATACATACAGCTGAGATACACGCGAATATACAACAGAGTAGCAGAAGTAAAAGACAACTGTCTTCATTCATTCATCATCCACATTTAACATACATGAGTTTACAATTAACAATAAAGAACTAAAAGTTCACGTAATTTAAATTGCTGAAATATAAATATATAATGTCCACACTTATACATTCTTTTCGTGATACTCTAATACAACGTTCAAAATTACATACTATGAGAATGCACAAGTCACAAAGAAACTCCAAGACTAATCTCCACGCTCGGAGTCCGTCTCCACTGTCTCCTCCAACGGTGCCACGTCACCAACTACACCTGTACGCCGAAGCAAGGAGTGAGTCTAAAGACTCAGCAAGCAACACTACTCATAACATACACGTATAAGTCATAGCGGTTTCTACATACACATTCAAAATTTTCAACACATGGCATGAAAGTTTTACAAATTAATACATGGATCATGCTTTCAGATTTCTAAGAATAAAACTTTACCTATCACATGCTCTCTATTCAATTTACTCATGAAATTTTGTCTTTAAAGAACTAAGACATGAGAGCTACCAACATGAACACTGTGCATATATGAAAGGAAAACACAACTAGCATGGGTTTTACATGTTTTTAAACACATACATAGACATTTTCACATGCTTTAAGTTGCTGGTTTCACATGGTTTAATGGCTGTAAACCTACACATGAGAGCTACCATGTTGCTTAAAACATATCATGTGAACAACCAATCATGCTATTTTGTACCCGTGCTCATCAATTATCCCTAACATGGATTCTAGACATTTTTGCACATATAAACATGATGATAACAACATAAGATTACTGATTTCACATGGTTTCAGATTTGTCTCACATGGATTTCGATATCATATCCTTACATTTAGAATTTCACATTTTCTTTACACAAGTTTCTTCTTTCACATGGTTACACTTTGCACATACACATTCACATTGTTCACTTACACATTAACACATACACATTACACATTACACATTTTAGGTGCCGTGACACATAGTCCAAACCACCAAAGAAGGACATATACACATCACATTACACATAGACGCCATCTAGGCATTCCAATGGCGACTCTTGGACTGCGCAGACCGGGAGAACAAGTCTCCACCCTAACCAGTGGTACTTGTCCACCTCCAGGATTTCCCCCTAATGCCCTTAGGGTCACTTACACACTGAACTTTTTCAGGGGGACTTTTCCCTGATACAGTTCCACTGCCCTCTACGGAAGCAGTGTCACATCGGCACAGTTACACATTTACACATTTTACCGATTTACACATGGTTTTACACATATCACTTTTCATATCATTCACTTTCTCACTCACATGCATATCTCTGTTTTTCCTGACATGGCACTACAGATTTCAGGAGTTTAACACACAGTAAATGCACTAATTAGGTTGGATTAAACAATATCTAACCACATTACGATAACATACATAGATTATTACATTTCACATGAAAATACATAACTCCTTATATACTGGTCAAATGACCTGAAATTTTAACCACATGCTATTTTCGGGTTCAAGGTCATACATTCAATTTTCAGATTTTTCTGAGCTAAATAAATTTACATAAAATCAAATACCTATTTCACATGCCATTCACAATTTAAGTTGACATGGAGTTTAACACATCATGCATTTTTACCACTTACTGTTTGAACAGAGACTACTGTTATATACATGATCTGAGAATACAGAATTTACCATAAATCATACAACTATAGATCGATCACCACAAATCATTCTTACATGCCTTTCTATTTACCGAACCGAATTTATTAGCAATTTATACAAGCATGGACAATTTACCAAATTAAGTATACATAAACTGATCTACTAATCTTCATGATCTGACAAAACTGAGGCATTCAGACTAATCCTAATCATGAAACATGGATTGGCAAGATTATCAACAAGTCATGTTTACAAATTCACGGAATACAACTTTCTAACATCCACCACCACACATCACACTCATCCACACACCACATTTAACAATATACATAGTGTATAGGGTTACCATATATCCTCATCACTGAAACCATACCGAAAATAGTTGTATAGGAAGGGCAGAACAGGTCACTGTTCTGTCCAGAGGAACTTGGTGGCGGTCTCTGGCCGCTGACTCAGTGTCAGCGGCATGGTCGATGGACGCCAAGCATGATCTCAGCGTCCATTGACCTTGCCGTCAATGCAGGTCTGTGCAGAAACATAGACCCGAGCTCTCAAGTTTGGGTGAATGTGAGGGTCTAGGACTCGAGGGAAAATTCATAAAAATAGTAGAAACGACCTAGACACATATGGGGACATTATGGTTAGGTCACTTGCCTTTTAGAAAATGCTCCAAAGGATCAAAGTGCTCGGAGAAGCCCTCCTTGGGCAGTCCCAAGAAGGTGCAGAACTCCCTCCTAGATCTTCTTCCTCCGGGCTCCTGGATGATCTCCACACCAAGGGGATGTCGGGGAAGCCTCCTCCTTTGCTCCAGCTATCCTCTTGTCGTGGAAGATGGCCGGATCTAGCTCCAGGAAGTCGGATCTTTGGGTGCAAAGAGTGGGGTTTTCTCAGTTTTTCTTCTAGGGTTTTCTTTCTCTCTTTTCTCCTCTTGCAAAGGTGAAGAGAGGGGTGGGAGAAGGCAGATCCGGGTTTAACATGTGGGAAGACCTCTCTCCCACTCCCAGGGTGACAAGACAGCTCTCAGAGCCGTTGGGGACAGCTCCCCAATGGGTGAGCTCCCTTGTTCCCGGAATTTCTGGCTCTGCAACGCATGCAGGCCAGAGAAATAGGCGTCCATATCGTTAGACGCCAGGATTAGTGTTGGCGTCCATGTCTGGACGCTGACACCACCTCAACGGCTAGGGGTTGACGCCAAGGTGGCCTTCGGCCAGAACTCTAAAATATGCAGAAAACCATGCATATCATGCATATATACATGCAATATGTATATGGTAGTGTATCCATACTATCACCATTCAATATATGCATTATTTACATATAGTATAAACACATGCACACGTAATTGTACTAATTAATACGTACGTAAGTATGTATATACATACACAAGCACAAATATACACACACACAAATACAAATAATGCGATGGAAATTCGAGGGCCTTACAAAAGGGGTTCGGTTCGATTCCCCCAAAAATAGGGCTGAATCGGACTGAACCGAACCGTTGTACACCCCTACTCATGATATAGCTTAGTCTTATAGAATAGCGTGCTTGTGTTTGTTTACTTTTGGATAATGTACTATAAAAGTTTAGTGAGTATAAGTAGATCCGTATTTTTGCAATCTTCAGTTACATAGTTAATGAATATTTGAGTTCTAAATCCAGTGTACTAGTGCAATTGTGTATTATTCATGTTTACCTGTAGCATCTCGATATTTCTAATGCTATTGGGACATGACAAATGCACTCATTCAAGGAGGCGAATGCTCAACAAGAACAATCTACATTGAGCAAACTACTGCATCGACATCCAAGCACCAACAAGCTTCATCCTCATCAAAGTCGAATATAGTGCCAGAGCTTCAACGATGCCAACATCAATCTTATTTAGAAGACACTTCAGTTTGACAATGTACCCTATGTTGAGAAAAGCTTGGGTGTTGCGGCACCAAGTAGTTGCCCTTTGTTAAGAGGAGGATCGATGTGGCCAGAGATTTGCCTTCTAGTGAGAGGAAGGCCTATGTGTGCAACACTAGACAAATTGTTTCCCAATGTTGAGAGGAGGACCGACAAGGCCAAGTGATTGTTCCCTCCATGGGAGGAAGATTTGGTTGTATGTTATGCATCAAGTGGTTGCCCTATTGGGGCAGTTAGTGAAAGTTCAGGGATGGTTTTGCCCTTGGGACTAGACCTAGGTGTCTGACATGGTCAAAACCAAACTAGGATAAAATCCATGCATCTTATGATTGCATGCCTTCTTTCCTTTGCTTTCAACTCTTACATTTGTTTATTTACTTCCGCTATGCTTTCATATTATGTGCTTTAAATTTATATCTCTACAATCATAACCCATTCCCCTCCCCTCGGATATCCATAGTCTGGCCAACATGTTAGACTTTTCTTATTGTGGGAAAAGTTCTTAACATAGATTTGTTTTCACTAACATATGCTTTACATTTACTAACTTATATTTCAGATTTACTAACATATACTCTACAACATATAAAACTTTTCTTGTTATGGGCAAGGTTCTTAACATAGGTTTAGATTAGCAAACAAATAATATGTATATGCACTAACATATGCTCCAGATTCATTAACAATATACTGAATATTCACTAACATATGCATTCACAATATGTAAGACTATTATAGTAATGGACAAAGTTCTTAACATACATTCATTTTCACTAACTTATGTTATATGTTTACTAACATATGAGCCACATTCACAAATATATACTTTAGATTCACTAATATATACTTTGCAATATGTTATTCTTATAATGAATAGTTATTGACATATGTTCAATTTTGCTAACATTTGTGCTGATTTCGCAGACATATTATGTAGATTCACTAACATATAGTTCATATTTACTAGCATATACTCCATAATATGTAAGACTTCTTATAATAGGCAAGATTCTGAACATAGGTTTGTTTTCACTAATTTATGCGCTATATTCACTAACATATGATCTTAATTCACTAACATATACTATAGATTCACTAACATATGCTCCACAATATGTTAGACTTTTCTTATTATGGGCAGAGTACTTAACGTACATTCGATTTCACTAACATACATGCTATGCTCACTAACATATGCTCTAGATTCAAATATGTATATCGTATATTTAATAACATATGCTTCATAGTATGTAAGACTATTCTTACTATGTGCAAAGTTCTTAACATTTGTTCGATTTCACTAACATATGTGCTAATTTCAATTACATATGATATGGATTCACTAACATATACTTAAATTTACTAATATATGCTCAACATTATGTAAGACTTCTTGTAATAGACAACGTTCTTAATGTAGATTTGTTTTCACTAATATATGTGCTATTTTCACTAACATATGATCTATATTAACTAACACATACTGTAGATTTACTAACATATGCTCCACAATATGTAATATTTTTCTTATAAAAATATATGTTTGATTTCTCTAACATATACGCTATATTCACTAACATTTACTCCAGATTCTATTCAAAAAATTGTACAATACAATCATATACATAAAATTGTATGACTTTCTATACCCCCAATCATATACAAAATGGTACATAACTTTATATTTCCCTATATACAAAAAGGCACATGACTTTCTATATAAAAAAGTCCTTAACACACATCAATCCTCCATGGTATTATGCATGTGATGCGAAGACTTCCATGGTTGCATCATTGACATGTGGGGCATCTAGGGGAGTGACTGGTGAACATCTGAGAGAGCCACTGAGGAAGCCATGACAACTGTTGGGGTCTTGCGAAAAGCTTTCTTCCCTTTGTGTAGATGATTGACACGCAAGACGTCCATCGATGATCTTCTGATGATAGCTCTTTAGTATTCTTTTCATCTCCATTGTCAAGAAAGGGAGGCAAGGGGGTATTGTGAGAGCACGAGAGAGCATGAGAGTGAGAGCGAGCGAGTGTGAGAGGGAGCGACCAAGAGAGCACAAATACAAGAGTTCATCTTAATTGGCTAAAGGAGAGAGAGGGGTTTTGGGAGAGAAAGATAAGAATAGAAAATTCTTTATGGGGTTTGTGAGGGATAGATATGAATAAAAAAATCTTTTTATGGATGTTTCAAATCACCGTTTAATGTTTCTATCTTTTTTTTACACCCCACTCATCCATAAGACACCCATCTATTAGGTGCTTATGGATGTAGACCTTAGTAAATATTGATGGTGTGAATCAAATGTTTATTTTCCAACTGACATACAACTAGTGAGATTACTTAAATTAATAAAAAAATTGTCAATGAAATCTATACTATATACTAGAAGAGAGAGTTTGAATTTTTCGTCCGGTTCATTCCTTCTCTAAACCGGGTCGGTCTTTAATTTTCTCAAGACTGCACGTGAAACGGTCATGTACAAGCATTAATTTAGGGAGTTATGTATAAAATAGAGGCTGCACATGAAACGGTCATGTACAAGCATTAATTCAGAGAGTTACATATAGAATAGGAAAGAGAAATTAACACTGCACATGAAACACTCATGAACGTTCAAGAAATTAAGTACTTCGGGACTTCGTTGGACGGGCAACGCTCTTGCAAGTTCTGGATGGATGGTCTCGGTGGAGGCAAGCAACGCGGACGTCGCGGAGCAGTGTAGGCACTGGCGGTGCGGGAGGCCTCCTACACGAGGGAGTTGGTTGTCCCGGGAGACATGATGAGGCACTGTGCCGCGTCGGGAGGTTGGCCCGCTGCCTTGTGAGTTGTTGGGAAGCACTCCACAAGGTAGTCATCTCTCGGAGTGGCACCTTCGACACCGCCGCCGTCGTCGTCACCGCGGCTGGTGTAGAGGGAATTGTTCTCGAGGAGGAAACGGTCCACGTCGGCGAGAGTCGCTGCTGGGCCGGCCCCGCCACCTGTGCCGACATCGTGAAACATGTCCTTGTGGCGCTTGGCTGCGAAGGATGGGGTCCTGGGCTGGTTACATGTGGAGAGGAGCCGGCTGCTGGTGACTCTGGCGGGGATGGAGTGCTGCCAGAGTACTTCTACCTGCATGGCCTTTCTGACCTTGGAGAGGTAGATCTTGAGAAACTTCTGGAGGCCCTTCCGATTCTCTCTCTCTCTCTCTCTCTGCGCTTCTCTATTTCCCTGATGCAGGTTGAGGAGCATGAGAGATCAAGAGATGTGGGAACTGAGGACAAGGGAGGCTTATATAGAGATGGTGACTCGGCTGCTGCAGGCGGCCGACGAGCCCAAGACCTTTCCGGCCATTTCCGGCAACAGCGTGGCGGTGATGACCTTCTCCAAGGACCATTACGAAGACTTCCAGCGTGATAAGGCACAGCCTGTGCCGCCATGCACAGACGGCCACGACCACCTTCGTTTGCTGGGTTCGTAGCGGTGTTGTTGGCAGTGGCGACATTGACGGAGGGAGAAAGAGGTTCGTCTGTGGACTCTCGTTGATGAGCCATAAGAGTCTCATGTGCTGTCAGATGAGCAAGAATATCTTCAAGTGTGAAGGAATCCAGGCGGGTGGTAATGCTTGATATGAAAGCCTCAAAACTGGGACCAAGTCCGGCCAAGACCACCATGACAAGATCAGAGTCGGCCATGGGCTGCCCGATCGCAACAAGCTCGTTGGCAACAGTCTTCACAGATTGAACATATTCTTCTACAGTGGAGGTACCGCGGCGCATTCCATGCAGCTTGGTTCGAAGTTGGAGGATGCGGGACTTGGAGCGTGACGCGAAGGCTCGAGAAAGTGCATCCCAAACTGCCTTGGCTGTATCATGACCAACTACTAAAGGAAGGAGCGGCTCGGTGATGGACGAGATAATCCAAGAAAGGATCATCTGGTCCACTTTCTCCCAGGTGACGAACGTCGGATTTGCGGTGGTGACTGCTTTTCCATCATCGCCAGGGGACTGGAGGGTCGCTGGAGGAGGTTGAGAGGAGCCATCCACCATGGACAAATGTCCATGGCTCTTCAAGAGAGGCACGAACTGTGCCTTCCACAACAGATAATTGTCCCTGGTTAGTTTCAAGGGAAGAAAGGGAACCACACTGAAGTTGGATGGAAAAGAAGGTTGCTTGCCGGCGTACGCCATGGATTTTGTGCTGTTGAGCAGTGGGCTCTGATACCATGAAAGAGATGCAAGAACCAGAAAATAGAGTATCGGAACTAGAGAGAGAAACTGGGTTGAGCTAGAGAGAGAAACTGGAAAAGCAACAGAAAGAGACGAAAGTGCTGCATGCTCTTGGCAAGCAGTCTTGATGTATATATATAGAAGAGTAATACAATGTTACAAGGAGTCCACCTTCAGTGGAACTCAAGATATACATGCAGAACATAATGGAACTCATGCAAGAAGTCTTATGTACAACGATGGGCAGTGGACTCTCCTATTCCACTTGAGTTGGGACTCTTCCGTCTGTGCATGGCGGCACAGGCTGTGCCTTATCACAGCGTTCCATGGAGGAGATGGTCGAGGCCCGCCATGCAGATCCCCTGGAGCCGCTAGACTGGGACTTCATGGAGGAGCTTCTCATGTCCTACCTCGAGCTAAATGACCGTTGCATCCACAAGCACATCCTCGGCGCCTTTACCGACCTTGCCGTCGCCTTCTGTCAGCGGAGGGCGCCTCCCAAGGATCCGGCTGAGGTCTTCCCTCTGCTTCCGTCGCCGCCGGCGAAGGGTAGGAAGGGGAGGCCGCCGCAACGTTCCGTGGTGGAGGGAGCATGATGTCACTAGCACTGGGAGGGGTTGCAGGGCGCGTGAACAGGGCGATGCTGGCACCAGCACGGGCCCTGGCTGACCAGGTGTTGGTGCCGACGGCGCGAAGGGACGAGCACTGTCGCTGGCGATGATGCAGTCTGGCCTGGGGCAGGCGACATTGGGCGGTGCGGACGCGAGGGGGGGGGGGTTGACCACGTCCGCACGCAGGTGGCGTGGTACTGGAGAGGGCAGGGCGCCCTCGAACGCGGGAGGTGGAGCACGGGGCAGTTGGAGTTTGCGGAGGCGGGCTGGCCAGGGTGCTCAGTGTGGCGCGGCACTGTGGGGCTGACGCCGGGGTGACGCGGTAGGGTGGAGGCGCGGCGCGGGTAAGGAAGAACGCGGGCTTCCGCGCTGGGCAGAGGTGACGCAGGCAGGGCGGAGGCAGGCGAACGCGGGGGCGGGCCAGGCGCAGTGGGGGGGGCGGTGGCTGACGCAGGGACTGGAGAGGCCAGGGCCGGCTGTCGCAGGCGTTGGGCAGGCAGTGCAAATAGGGATGTGAGGGAAGGCGGGCGACAGAAGAAAAACCAGGGGAGGGGCCTTTGAAGGGTTATGCGGAAATACACAATACGGTAATCTAGAAGGGGGGTTGAATAGATTACGGCAATTTTAAACTATTGATGGCTTCTTTTCGATGCTACATCGATCTTAATGAAATTTGATTAGAATTCGATTAAGTATGAGACCGCTTGAGTTGATCTAAATGAGAACAGGGAATCAAACGTGCGTATGAACCCGTGCCTACCAATCATCTATCGCAAAACGCGAACAAACCATAACACGATGATTTAAGGTGGTTCGGAGTACACAACTCGTGTATCCTACATCCACCGTCCACACCACACGCAGAAACGACTGCTTATGAGCGAGTTCAACACAACAACTCAACCACACACACGTTGTCTGATGAAACACATCAGAACAACCACAAATACGTGAATCAAGCACAAGGATGCTCGAAACACAACCACACACACACACGATGGAATGAAAATTATGAGATGGAGAAGAATTAGGAATTAGGGAACAAATCCGGTTGGAATTCTTCTCGTGGATCGTCCAAACGCTCTTCAAGCTTCGATTGGATGTAGATTGATCGATGTACAAGGTTGAATTGACGACGATCCGGCTTCAGCTCCGCATAGATGGTGATTCCACGACGATCTGGTGGAAAGTTGAAGCAGAGCAGCAATTTGGGGCTTTTCCTCTTGATCCCTTGGAGGCTCTTGGATGGGAGGCTGCTCTCTCGCGAATTTGGCTCCAAAAGGATGCTTATATAGTGTTAGGTAAAGGTGGAGTCGTGGAGGAAGGAAACACCCAAGTGGGGGCCGGATTTGGAAACTCAAAATCTCATGTTTCCGTCGTCTGTCGACAGGTGCACTTGCATCTGTCGACAGGCGCACTCAAGCTGAGAACTGGGTTTCAGGAAATTGAGTTTCTGAGTGTATCTATCGACAAGCAGTTTGCATCTGTCGACAGATGCACTCAGGAATAGAAAACCTGAGCTCTGTCCTGGGTTGACTGTGTGAATCTGTCGACAGGTACATTGCATCTGTCGACAGATACACTCAGAGATGCAAACCTAAGTTCTGTCTTGGAATGACTGTATGAATCTGTCGACAGGTAGATTGCATCTTTCGACAGATACACCTCTTTGACAGATATTTGTGCTTTTTGCTCATTTCTTCAATGCCTCTTCAATGCTCCATCTTTCATGCTTGTGCACCTACATGCAAATACATTGTTAGTGATGTACATTGTATGATTTAGCAATGTTTAACTCAATCACTTTCATGGTGTTTTTCATGTTAGTTAGCACATCAATTTTGCATTAAATCAATGTTCAAGGATGTTAATGTGATCATCAAAACATGATATATGGAAAACCCAACAATCTCCCCCTTTTTGATGATGACAAAAACATTCAATTGATGCATATATTGATGTTCTCCCCCTTTTTGACAACATACAAAAGGTCAAGTCATGCACATATGGAGACAAATAAACATGAACTGAGTTTTCATTGATTGATCATTGAAATTTCACAGTACATTTGATAATCATTACATGACTCAATAGAAATCAAAAGAAAGGGAAATAACATGAACAAGCAAAAGATGACTAGACAAGTGAGACTAATTCCCAGCTAAGACTCTTAGTGACCTCTAATGACCCTGAGACCCTCTATTCATTGTCATGTCCAGCAGAAGGAGGTGACGGGATCCATCTCTCTCGGAGTAGAGGTGGTCAAGCCGGTCATCCAGAGTGTTGAGGCGAGCATCCACTTGATCAAATCTTGAAGTCATCTGAGCAAATCCTGAGATCATTTCTTGATGGATTTGTGCCAAGTAATCACGAATGGATTGTTCTTGAGGAACAGGTACATCATCAAATTCTTGAGCTTGGTCAGGCATTTGCTCATCCTGAGGTTCTTCATCACTGCCTTCATTTGCTTCATCGGCTTCATTGTCTTCTTCATCAGTTGAGTCTTCAGCTCCTTGTGGTTCCTTTCCCTTGAGAGTCCTTGTGACTACTCCGTCTACAATCTTGTAGCCCATGCGGTTGGCAGTAGTGAGATCAAAAGCACTTCGGGACTTTAATGAGATGAGCTCACTTGGAGGGATATGAATGCCAAGGAAAATAAGAAGAGAAGTGATGGGGCAAGCATATGGCATCGATCTTTTGGTGTTAGAGAAACACCGACGGATGAGGCTTATCATGAGTTCAGGCAAATTGATTTCTTGACACTTGAGGAAAAATATGAACAAGGATTTATGGACCTCGGTGACTAACTCTCGACTTCCATCCTTCGGGACGATCAAGGTAGTGAAGATGTGATGGATCATCCAGATTAGAGGAGGAAAGGAGTTGGCGTTGAGACGAGCAATCTCCTTGGTAGAGTCATAAGGTTCCAACGTGAGAAGCTCATAGTACTCAGAAGCAGAGGGAGTGTAGTTGAAGAGTTCAACTCCTGAGTTTGGAATTTCGAGGGCTGTGGAGAGAAGATTGGCGGTGAGGCGAAAACGAGTGCCTTTCACCGAAGAGTAGAGATCTCCCTGATCGGAAAGCCCTAGGTTATTGTAGAACTCGGAGACGGCAGTTGGAGAGTACTGCAAGTGGGAGTACAAGAAGGATGTCCACCCTTGTGTGTCAAAATAGGGTAGGAGTGAGGGGAACATCGGTGCTAAGGACTCGAAGTCCACATACCGGGATTGGACAATCTTCTTGAAGGTGCCGATGGGTCGGATTAGATGGAGACCTTGAGGAACGATGAGTTCCGGCAACCGATCCTCACGATGCTTGCTGCGACGTTCGGAAGGAGCCCTGGAGCTTTCTCCGGCGTCCGTCGGAGCGCGACGACGGCGAGCGAGAAGCTTCGATTTGGGTGCCATCGCAGGAAGAAGGATGAGAATGTGAGTGAAGGGAGAGTGGAGGGATCCCAGACGAGGAGCAGCAGGATCGTCGGAGACGGAGCCCTGAAGGGGAAAGATAGGGGGTTTGGAGAGGAGGAGGAGGGAACGAGAGAGGAGGGTGAGAATGGGTCGTGGGCGGCCTTAGAATGGATTTAGAAGGTTTAAAAGAGAGGCCCCACAAAAAGGAGGTGAACCGGCGCGAGGGTTTTCTGCAAAAACGGATCTGGGCCGTCGTCTGTCGACAGATGACAGTCTATCTGTCAACAGATAACTCCTTTTTGATTAAAAATTGATTTTTGACAATGTTTTTCAAAGGGACAAGTGTTCATTTGTTGTTTTAAGGCAAAATGAGTGTATGTGCAAGATAAAAATTCATATCCATTATGATAGACAGATGACACAAATCTAAAATGATTTTGAATTAAAACCGATAAGTTCTTTAATTAGATCATGAAGAACACATTTCACAATAGCCAGTGAAAATTAAATAACTCTTTTGATTAAGGCCGTTGAAGAAAACATGCATCTTAATAGAGATGAGTCAGATGACAATTGAATTAGATGGCCACAAGAACGTCTTACCGAAGAAGCACATTAGACTTGACATAAAAGTTTGACGCGAAGACCGACATTGGTGATGCCCATGTCCCCGGTTACTTAGTGATTTTCATCATTGCTCTACCTCCATCCAACAAATGAAAGATAAATTTGTTGATTGAACTGAAGAAATAGGTAGCTTTTCTCCTTTTTTTTATTATTTTTTTGTTTTTTGTCAAGTACATGAGATCTCTTTAGGCAAGTTGTAATGTAGAACATTAATTCAGAGCTTTCTGATTTTTCAAATCATTTTAGATTCATGTTTAACGACAAGGGAGTTATTCAAAGGAGATGTTTAAAAATCATTTGGTTTGCTCATTGTGTTCAAAATGATCTAAAAGACCTCAATCAAGTGTTGCATCAAACACATTTAGACTTGGTTCACGACTTTGACATGAAGTGGATATGAAAGGTTATATTGCACACAAACAAACCAAAGTTTACCTTTAAATCAAATAAGGAACACTTTCTTGAAAAGTATGAAGAAGGAATTGAAAAATAAGGAAGAATGTGTGTATCTGTCGACAGAAGGATGAATTGAAGTTTCTGTCAGAACAAGACTGAGTGTACTGTCGACAGATGGAATGAGTCTGTCGACAGATATGAACAGATTGGATTTTTCTGGTTTTAGATTGATTGCACATTGAGTTCAAGGAAGTGAGAATTCAACAAGAAGATGTAGGAAGAGTTTCCTCAAGAAAATACTCATCTATCCTTAACTCACTCCCCCATAGTGTGTGCACGTGTTGACACAACATCCAAGCAAGGATTCACACAAGCATTTGATACAAGACAACATGTTCATGAAAGGAAAGTCATACACAAGCACATGGTCACAGAAAAAGCATTGTTTCATGGAGTTACATGATAAATGTAAGGAAACTAAAATCCTATGTGAAGTACAGGGCCTTTATATGAAATGGGACTATTGATACTTGGTGGAGAATATTTCTCACGCATGATGATAGTTTCCAAACAAGCCGAACTTGTTCTTCCACAGTTCACCATTTGATATACCACATAGTCATTCACACATAAAGAGCATGTACTCCAATATGGATAGTTAGTTTCATTGCATTTTACACAAACCCAATTCCCTTCTTAAGGATGTGAATCTATCTTCAGACAAGGGTTTGGTGAAAATATCAGCCAATTGTTTTTCTGTGGGAATGAAAATAAGTTCCAATGTTTTATTGGCAACTTCATCTCTCAAGAAATGATGACGGATTTCAATGTGTTTAGTCCGTGAGTGTTGGACAGGGTTTTTTAAAAGGTTGATAGCACTTGTGTTGTCACATAGGATAGGTGTGCATCCAATTTGAACATTATAGTCAGCTAACTGACTTTTGATCCATAACACTTGAGCTGCACAACTTCCTGCAGCGACATATTCTGCCTCTGCAGTGGAGAGTGCACCGAGTGTTGTTTCTTGGATGCCCACGAAACCATGCAACCGCCAAGGAATTGGCAATATCCACTAGTGCTTTTTCTATCAAGTTTACATCCAGCATAATCAGCATCAGAATATGAGATCAAATCAAAACTACTGCCTGCTGGGTACCAAAAACCCAAATTGCATGTGCCAGAGAGATATCGGAAAATTCTCTTGACTTCAATTAAATGGCTTTCCTTTGGACTAGATTGGTATCTAGCACAAAGGCAAACACTATATTGAATATCCGGTCTACTTGCAGTAAGATAAAGGAGTGAGCCAATCATACCTCGGAAGTGCTTTGCATCTACCGTTTACCTTTCTCATCATTTTCCAATTTGATGCTGTGCTCATTGGGGTGGAGGCCGGTTTAGCTTGCTCAAATTGAATCGTTTGAGAAGCTCTTTGACATATTTTTCTTGATTATGAAGAATCTGTCTTTATGTTGTTTCACCTGCAAACCAAGAAGAATTGAAGCTCCCCCATTAGACTCATCTCAAATTCACTGTGCATGTGTTTAGAAAATTCTTCACACAGTGAAGGTTAATAGACCCAATATGATATCGTCCACATAAACTTGAACAACAATTATGTGATATGCGAACTTTCTTAGTGAAGAGTGTTGGTCTACTTTACCTCTTGAGTATTTCTTGCTTACCAGAAAATTGCTTAGTCTATCATACCAAGCTCGAGGTGCCTGTTTCAAACCATAAAGAGCTTTGTGCAATTTATATACATGGTTAGGCATTTCAAAATTTTCAAAACTGGTGGTTGAGAGACATAACTTCTTCTTTGATATAGCCATTTAGAAAGTAGTTTTAACATCCATTTGATAAAGTTTGAACTTATGGGAGCATGCATATGCCATAAAATTCTGACTGCTTCTAACCTGGCTACAGGAGCAAAGGACTCTTCAAAGTCTACACCAAACTCTTGACTATATCCTTTTGCTACGAGTCTTGCTTTATTTCTGACTTTTCCTTCTTCATTAAGTTTATTCCTAAACCCATCTAGTTCCTATGATAGAAATTTCAGGGTTCTAGGAACTAAACTCCATACATTATTTCTTTGAAATTGACCAAGTTCCTCGTGCATAGCATCAATCCATGAGTTATCTTTAAGGCTTCTTCAACATTTTTGGGTTCCACTTGAGAAACAAAAGCAAAAAGATCACGTTCAATTATTTTTCTTACTTGAGACCTTGTTTGAACGAGAATCCTTTTAAACTACCTATCACATCATCAAGTGGGTGATCTTTGGAATGTTGGGTTTTTTCATATATCATGTTTTTGATGATCACATTAACATCCTTGAACATTGATTTAATGCAAAATTGATGTGCTAACTAACATGAAAACACCATGAAGTGATTGAGTTAAAACATTGCTAAATCATACAATGTATATCACTAACAATGTATTTGCATGTAGGTGCACAAGCATGAAACATGGAGCATTGAAGAGGCATTGAAGAAATGAGCAAAAAGCACAAATATCTGTCAAAGAGGTGTATCTGTCGACAGATGCAATGTACCTGTCGACAGATTCACACAGTCATTCCAAGACAGAGCTCAGGTTTGCATCTCTGAGTGCATCTGTCGACAGATGAAATGTACCTATCGACAGATACACACAGTCAACCCAGGTAGAGCTCAGGTTTTTCAGAGTGTGCCTATTCCTGCAGGTGCAATCGCCTGATCGCAGATGCAAACTGCAACTTCCTATAACCCAGAAACTCTCAGCCTGAGTGCGCCTGTCGACAGATGCAGTGCACCTGTCGACAGACGACGGAAACATGAGATTTTGAGTTTTCAATCCGGCCCCCACTTGGGTGTTTCCTTCCTCCACGACCCCCACCTTTACCTAACACTATATAAGCATCCTTTTGGAGCCAAATTCGCAGAGAGCAGCCTCCCATCCAAGAGCCTCCAAGGGATCAAGAGGAAAAGCCCCAATTGTTGCTCTGCTTCAACTTTCCCGCCCAGATCGTCGTGGAATCACCATCTATGCGGAGCTGAAGCCGGATCGTCGTCAATTCAACCTTGTACATCGATCAATCTACATCCATCGAAGCTTGAAGAGCGTTTGGACGATCCACGAGAGAATTCCACCGGATTTGTTCCCTAATTCCTAATTCTTCTCCATCTCATAATTTCCATTCCATCGTGTGTGTGTTGGGTTTTGTTTCGAGCATCCCTTGTGCTTGATTCACGTATTTTGGGTTGTTCTGATCGTGCTTCATCAGACAACGTGTGTGTGGTTGAGTTGTAGTGTTGAACTCGCTCATAGCAGTCGTTTCTTTTCTGCGTGTGGGTGTGACTGTGGATGTAGGATACACGAGTTGTGTACTCCGAACCACCTTAATCATCGTGTTCTGTGGTTTGTTCTCGTTTTGCGATAGATGATTGGTAGGCACGGTGTTCATATGCACGTTTGATTCCCTGTTCTCTTTTAGATCAACTCAAGCGTCTCATACTTAATCGAATTTGAATCAAATTTCATTAAGATCGCTGTAGCATCGAAAAGAAGTCATCAATAGTTTAAAATTGCCGTAATCTATTCAACCCCCCCTTCTAGATTACCGTATTGTGTATTTCCGCATAACTCTTCATGGAATACCTCACATTTGTGATTGTTGAAGGGCCGGGAGTATCTTGTCCTTGAGGGATTTGATCTTGTGAGTATAGTTCTTCAGGAGGTTCACTTTCTGGTGGATTCTCTTCAAGTGTTTCATCTTGTTTTCTGAATGCAATTTCATCATCTTCATCGTAGTCCCTGTGAAGATATCCACCTTTGGTCTTGGAATCTTCTTCAGATTTGTCTTTTGCTTTGACTTGTAGATCCTTGAGCGATGTCCCTTCATCCTCTTTTCCAATCCTGTTAACATTCAAGCTGTTAGATTTGGCATAAGTCTCATCAAAAATAACATGTGGAGTTTCTTCCACAGTGCGTGTTTTATTGTTAAACACCCTATATGCCCTAGAGTGTTCTGAGTAGCCTAGAAAAACCTTGATCACTTTTGGCTTCAAATTTATCTAAATCAAATTTATCATTGTATGAATAAATACTTTGAGCCAAAAACTCTCGGAAGTACCCAAGGTTGGGTTTCTTACCTTTCAACAACTGGTAGGGGGTTTTCTTTATCACAGGTCTTACCATGGCTCTATTTAGACGAAGTGTTCACCGCTTCTGCCCAAAAGCTTTTGGAGAGTTGGCCTTCAACTAGAAGAGTGCGAGCCATTTCCACCAATGTTCTGTTTTTCCTCTCCACTACTCCATTTTGTGCTGGAGTCCTTGGGGAAGAGAACAGATGTTCAATCCCTTGATGCCTGCAAAAATCAGAAAATGCATTGTTATTAAATTCTCCCCCGTGATCGGTGCGGATTGAGCATATTTTATTCACATTGCCATGCTCAATCTTGTTAAAGAATTCTTGGAAGATTGTAAGTGTTTCACTTTTGTGTGCCAAGAATTTGACCCATGTGAACCTAGAAAAATCATCTACAATGACAAAACCAAAACGTTTGCCATTGAGACTTAGAGTTCTAGTTGGTCCAAAAAGGTCCATGTGCAACAGTTCATATGGTTTAGATGTGCTTACCGGTGCTTTAGATTTGAAAGACTTACGGGTCTGTTTTCCCTGTGCACATGCATCACAAAAACTTTCATTGTTGTTAAAAGAAATGTCAGGAAGTCCACTTACCAATTTGAGCTTCATGATCTTGTGCAACACGTTGTAGCTCGCATGGCCAAGCCTACGATGCCACAGGGTCAATTCATCCTGTCTATTTGCAACAAGACACAAGTTGTCATTTTCTGGATCATCTAAGTCAACTAAGTAAATGTTATTCACTCTTTTTCCAGAAAATTTTACACTTCCTGTTTCTTTATCAACAATTTGACATGAATTTGATTCAAACATGACGTTGTGACCTCTATCACACAATTGACTTATGCTAAGCAAGTTGTGATTAAGGCCATCAACCAACAATACATTTTCAATTGAATTGGAGGTACACTTACCAACATTACCGGTGCCAATGATTTGGCCTTTGTTGTTACCTCCAAAAATGACTTGTCCTCCGTCTTTCTCCACTAGGAAACAAAATTTACCTTTGTCGCCCGTCATGTGCCTCGAGCAGCCGCTATCCAAGTACCATTTGTTTTGATGTTGGGCTGCTAGGTATTCCTGCAAATGTGGATCAGACAAGAGGTTTTGGTACCCAAATTACTTTGGGTCCCAAAATTTCATTCATGCAACAAAGTAGATGTTTAGGAATCCAAACTTGTTTGAATTTTTGTTTCTTTGGATTATTCCAGCATTGTTTTTCATCATGACCAATCTTTTTGCATACATTGCATGAAGGAATTTTCTTTTCAATTTTTTGTTGCTTGTTAGACTGTTTATTATTGAAACTGTTCTTGTCTGTCGACAGGCACCATTGCATCTGTCGACATGTGGCTTTTTCTTTTGTTTGTTGGGAACATTTTGTTTAAGTTGCATTGCTTGGTCTGAGACTGTCTTGAGTTATGCTTTGTGGGAACATGCTTGCTTGTGCTTGGGCTAGGATCAACAAATGAAGTGATCAATGACTCTCCTATTTTCTTTTGTTTGACAGGTTGATATCCTAACCCATGCTTGGTTACATGTATTTTGGCGCCCAAAACCGCATCTAGATTTTGCTTCCCTTTTACAAATTTCATTAAGTCCTCAGATTTTTCTTTCAATTCCTTTTCAGTTTGTTCCAACTTTTTCTTTGTTTCTAATTGTTCTTCTTGAAGGAATTCAATAGAATGGCTTAAACAGTCTTTTTCTTTTTGTGTTTCTTGCAATTTCATTTTCAAGCAATCCATCTTCTTCATTATGAGTCTTTCATCAACTTTCATCATTTCCAATTCTTTTGTCAGGAATGCAATTCGTTCATCATTGTTCTTATCATGCACAAGGGAGTTGCATTTCTTTTTAATGCTCTATTTTCAGATCTATATTCACAAAATTTTCAAATAAAGTAGTGTATGCTTCCTCCCATTCACTTGCAGTGAAATCATCAAATGAGAAATTTACCTCGCTGGAGTCATCACTCCTAGCCATCAAGCATTTCACTTCTTCATCATCGGATGTTTCTTGTGCATCTTCATCTTCATCTTCATCACTCCAGGTGGCCAACATTGCTTTGGCCTTTTTGGAGGTGATTTTTTCCTTCTTCAGCTTCTTCTTGAGTTCCGGGCATTCTCCTCTCATGTGCCCTTGTTTCTTGCATTCATAACAAACAATGTCAGATTTTTTGTTGGACTCATATTTCTGTGAAAAATTTCTCTTTTGAAAGGGTTTAGAGTTACCTGTGTCTCTCCTTTTGAACTTCAGAAATTTCTTGAATTGTCTAGTGAGCATTGCCATTTCACCATCATCACTCTCACTAGATGTTTCTTGCTCATCACTATCTTGTTGAATGGATTTCTTGGAGCTTGTTGATGTTTTGTTGGATGCTTTTAGAGCAATTGACTTCTTAGGATTTTCTTCTAATTCTTTTCTTTTGATGTTGATTTCATATGTCATTAAGGAGCCAATTAGTTCATCCAATTTCATTTTAGAAAGGTCTTTGGAATCCTCAATGACAGTGGCCTTAGTATTCCAAGATGAAGTAAGAGATCGAAGTATCTTTCTTACTAAGTCACTTTCAGAGTATTCCTTCTTAAGACCTTTTAGCCCGTTAACTATTATCATGAATCTTGCAAACATGTCTGATATGGTTTCATCAGTTTTCATCTTGAACATTTCATATTCAGACACTAACATGCTAACTTTAGTTTCCCTTACCTCGGACGTACCTTTGTAAATGAGTTCAAGTTTGTCCCACATCTCCTTTGCTGTTGAGCATGTGGAGACTCTTGAAAATTCCTTTGGATGCACCGCACATTGCATCATGTTTAGTGCACTCCAGTTGAGAGTTCCTTTAGCTATTTGGTCTTTCGTCCAGGTGTCTTCGTCCTCGGGCAACACGTATGGTCCCTTGCTGACTATCTTCCACAGCTCGTAATTTTGAGCTCTCAAAATACCTGCATACGGTTTTTCCAATAAGGATAGTCAGTGCCATCAAAATAGGGGGCCTGGTCACTGAATGTCCCTCGACCATATACCCTTTGCTAGAATCCATAAGATCGAAAATCTCCTGATCGCTAGATCAAATGACGAAATACAGTAAATCGGAGAAACCCGCTCTGATACCAATTGAAGGGTTATGCGGAATACACATACAGTAATCTAGAAGGGGGGGGGGGTTGAATAGATTACGGCAATTTTAAACTATTGATGGCTTCTTTTCGATGCTACAGCGATCTTAATGAAATTTGATTAGAATTCGATTAAGTATGAGACCGCTTGAGTTGATCTAAATGAGAACAGAGAATCAAACGTGCATATGAACACCGTGCCTACCAATCATCTATCGCAAAACGCGAACAAACCATAGAACACGATGATTTAAGGTGGTTCGGAGTACACAACTCGTGTATCCTACATCCACCGTCCACACACACACGCAGAAACGACTGCTTATGAGCGAGTTCAACACAACAACTCAACCACCACACACGTTGTCTGATGAAACACAATCAGAACAACCACAAATACGTGAATCAAGCACAAGGGATGCTCGAAACACAACCACACACACCACGATGGAATGGAAATTATGAGATGGAGAAGAATTAGGAATTAGGGAACAAATCCGGTTGGAATTCTTCTCGTGGATCGTCCAAACGCTCTTCAAGCTTCGATTGGATGTAGATTGATCGATGTACAGGTTGAATTGACGACGATCCGGCTTCAGCTCCGCATAGATGGTGAGTCCACGACGTATTGGCGGAAGTTGAAGCAGAGCAACAATTTTGGGGCTTTTCTTTCCTCTGATCCCTTGGAGGCTCTTGGATGGGAGGCTGCTCTCTGCGAATTTGGCTCCAAAAGGATGCTTATATAGTGTTAGGTAAAGGTGGGGTCGTGGAGGAAGGAAACACCCAAGTGGGGGCCGGATTTGAAAACTCAAAATCTCATGTTTCCGTCGTCTGTCGACAGGTGCACTTGCATCTGTCGACAGGCGCACTCAGGCTGAGAACTGGGTTTCAGGAAATTGAGTTTCTGAGTGTATCTATCGACAGGCAGTTTGCATCTGTCGACAGATGCACTCAGGAATAGAAAACCTGAGCTCTGTCCTGGGTTGACTGTGTGAATCTGTCGACAGGTACATTGCATCTGTCGACAGATACACTCAGAGATGCAAACCTGAGTTCTGTCTTGGAATGACTGTATGAATCTGTCGACAGGTAGATTGCATCTGTCGACAGATACACCTCTTTGACAGATATTTGTGCTTTTTGCTCATTTCTTCAATGCCTCTTCAATGCTCCATCTTTCATGCTTGTGCACCTACATGCAAATACATTGTTAGTGATGTACATGTATATGATTTAGCAATGTTTAACTCAATCACTTTCATGGTGTTTTCATGTTAGTTAGCACATCAATTTTGCATTAAATCAATGTTCAAGGATGTTAATGTGATCATCAAAAACATGATATATGGAAAACCCAACAGCCTTCGCGACAGAAGATTGGTTTTTCAAATTGATCGATTATTTTGTTGTTAAGTTGTAAAATGATAGATCAATTTACACTATGATTGGGTTTTAACTGAATAAATGATCTATAATTTCAATAGATTGATTATTTAAATCTATAATTTTAGTTTTTTTACTTTTCTTATCTCATTCTTTCTCTATTTATATTTTTCATTCTTTTCTTCTCACTTTCCTACGAAGTTTTTAGCTATTTAATTAAGATATGAATAGGAATATTTGATTATATTTTAAAAAGTTATTCCTAAAATTGCTAATTAGAATGTATGTTTATAAATATTTATAAATCCTAAAATTACTAATTAAAACATACATTTATGAATATTTCTAACTTTCTATAATTATTTGAATTTAGTTTAAATTCACTTTGTATCTTTGTTTCTTTCTAAAAATTGTTTAACATGTCTGCTACATTTCTTAAATTACTAATTTTGCTTTATAATATCAAATAAATTCTAATTGAATTATTTTTATTTTAAAAAATTATATTTTCTTTTTTATTTTCACATATATGAAAAATTATCTAATTTATTTATTTTAATTATTTTAATAATTATAATACATCTACGAATACATTACAAGCGCATAGCACGTTTCTTTGACTAGTTTTATTATAAGGCAAACATTATACAATCCCACCGAATCACTGAAGGGGAGCCTGCCATTGAACATACACCTCGTGCCCAACTTCACCATCCACATGCTTTTCTTTTCTTTTTTAAAAATTTCTCACTTCGGTAGCGTGTACCACAAGCCTCTCCTATTTTGAAAAGAGTAGAAAAAGGAAAAAAAAAACGTAGATGGAGTTGGAAAGTAAAAACAAGAAAATTAAAAAAAAATTGACATCTAAAAAGAGTCTTCCCTTTTCTTTCCCTCATTTTCCAAATTCTGTGATCCATAAATTCTATAGAAATTAATGAGAATACAATTTATAGTGGTGCTGCACTGCAGACCCAACGATGTGCGTCTTGCTTGGGGGCCAGCCATATTTTTCATGTTAAAGTTTAAGAAATTATTAAAACACGGTTTGACCCTGTTTAATTAGTGCATCACGTTGACATCTCTTAAAATTTTCTCTCTCCTTCTCTTTTGCGCTCTCTCTCCTCTATCCCACTCTCTATTTAGATTTTTTAAGATTAAATGTTATTGGCACTCCTATTATTTTTAGAATAAGACTCAATATGATTGAAATTGTTTTATGACAACTCTTAAACCCTTCTCTTACTATCCCACTCTCCATCCATATTTTAATGATTAAATATTGATGGCACTATCGTATTTTTTGAAAAGTAGGTCTAATATAATTGAAATTATTTTATCTTCAGATAATATTCAAAAAAATTATATTATAAGATTGTGTTGTGAACTTTTATAAATGTTGTAAATTTAAATATTTGAATACATTATGTTGTGAATATTTTTAATATTGTAAGTTTAAATTCTCGAATATATTGTGTCATGAAGTTTTTGAAGTGTTGTAAGTTAAATACTCAAATACATTGTGTTGTGATTTGTTTTTTGAAAAAATCATTATATTAAACTCTTCATATTATTCTAACATTCTCTTTTGAGATATGTAATTATGTAGCATAAATTTTTTTTATACTACATTAAAAATAATTTTACTTTTAGTCATTATTTTATGCTCAAGAAAAGCCACAATTTTCTTGTTCCCTTTTATAGGCATGAGGCAAACCCTTCGCCGCGACGTAATATACCCAGCCGATGAAGTCATGCAGGACTTTGGGAGATGAGAAGTGGGGCCCCGTGGACCGCCTCGTGGAGGTTGTCATTTTTGTGCCGGCCTCGCGTCATCGCGAGCTTGCTGCTTCGTTGGAAAATGGAAATGGCCTGATAGAGAACGCAGGCGCGGAAGTTACACGTGCGAATCCCCGCGTGCAGTTGAAGGGACGCGGTAAATACTAAATACCGACGCCGGAACAACAGCGGGAGACAGGGTCGGCACTCTTACGCTTGGTCCTCCCCCCAGGTTCTTGGCGCCGTCTCTCTCTCTCTCTCTCTCTCTATCGCTCTCGCTCTCTCTCTGATCTGGTAATCTTCAATCGTCGCCCCTTCCTCGCGGGATTCGAGCTTCGATCCGACTCCAGGAAGAGGAGGTCGTGGTTTTGGACTCGACTTTTGGTGAATCAGGTGTGTGTCTGCGTGCGTGTGCTTCGAGTTGCTTGATTTGGGGATCTTTCTCTCCATAGATGGTTTAATCAGCTGTTTTGCTGCCGGTTTCATCTGCTCTGTGTTTTTATGAAGGAAAAGGAAAAAAAAAACAGAGAGAAATGCTGGATTGATTGGTTGCATGTGTTGTTGTTGTCATTTTTTTTTGAAGGGACTGGGGTAGTTTCATTGAGATTTCCTGTCTACTTTTATGTGGAATGAAGGATTACTTATGTGTGCGTTTTTGGATTCTTTGCTGTTTTGCTCCTCCTTGATCGTCTTCTTTCCTTATGCACAGTTTGCCAAGCAGGAGGATTGCATTCTGCGGGAATTTTATTGGAATAAAGGAGTGGCAATTCAACTGCTCATTCTGATTGATTTTGTTTCGCGACTCTGTTGTGATTTCCGGTGGGGATAGCTGGTCCAATTAGGGCTGGCTTGAAAAAGATTCAACCACGGCTTCAAGTAAAGAATCTCGCATCGACATTAGAAGGGGAGTAAGATGCGCGCAGGGTTTCCCTAAGTTTTTAATTGCTTCCCCTTCTTTCCATGGTGGTCGAGGTGCCCTACCGTCTGCTGGTGGGCACCCGGCGGATCTGACATTCCTTGCTGGTGGGGGGTATTGAAATTTGCTGTTCCTTCCTTCTAAGTTCTTTTTTGGTTGTTGATTTGCTCACGCATCTGTAAGTATGGTCTCAGTTGAATTTGAAGGGGACTATCCTCAATTGAGGCAAAACACAGCCTCAGAACAGTCGAGAAATGCGGTTCTCAGAGGTTGGTCTAATTCATGTTTTTGTTCCTTCTTTGCCCCACATATTTGACTGATTTTATACTGTGTTAATATTGTCTGGAAGTAGTTTAACATTTATTACCTAGACTTCAAACAATCCGGAAATATGTATCATGTTGGGTTAATAATGTGTAAAACATGCTTTGCTTGACCTTTCTCCTTTTTTTTTTGCTGCCTTCAAAATTTTGTAATGTAGCAATGCTGATTAACATATGTTTTATTTTCCCTTCCACATAAAATGAATCCTCTTGCCTCCTTTTTGTGATCATTACAAGTTCTGGAAGCTGAAAACCTATGTGAATGAGACAGATAGCATTTATTTTTCTGTTGATGCTTGCACAAAGCAAAAAAGTCTTGTACATGGTTCAGCTTCTTATGGAGCAAAGAAGCCTTTTTGTGTGTGGTCTTAACAGAAAAAAGATATGCAATAAAAGAAAGGGAATAAAAAGAATAATGCGGCTAAATACCTCCACAAATTCATGGAGGTCAAATACGAGGACTTGTGACTATGAAGCTTATCAGTGTCATATCTAAATTATCATGTAGGCATGGGCTTGTGGAGTCTGGTTGGATCATTGTGTTCATGGAGATAAGTCACATTTGGAGAGAACAGACACTGAATCTAACAATGCATCATGTCTAGATTATCCATCCATGAAATTGTGCATATGGACTTGTTGGGAGTCTAGTTGGATCAGTGTTTTGAGTTAGCTGGTCTAGCAGTTTGGTAGACCGAATGAAAATCTGGAATCTGGAACTGGACCAATCTTGACCAGTTCCTGATCTAGTTCTGCAATCCAGGACGTAGATGGTTCCAGAAAAAAATCCATTTTTGGGTGGAGGATTAAGAGGAGGGTGTGGGGGACAGAGAGGTGGATAATGGCAGGGGGAATTAAGGGATTATGAGACCATTGAAACTGAACTTTTCCTTTACCCCTTCTTGCTCCCTTCGGAGGAGACCATCTTTGGCCACTGGTGAGCTGGTCGCTGCTGGATCATGTATGGTAACTGCAGGTTGCTGTTTTGATAGACTGCATGTGCAGCACTGTAGTGGATGGTGCGGCTAATTGCAAACATTGCAGAGCTGTGGTGCATGACTATGGCCTATGTGCATGTGAGCCATGAGCTGTGGGGAAGGTTTCCTCTTCCCATTGCGAGGCAAAAGGTCAAAAAAGACCTTTTAAAAAGTCCTTATTTAGATGGTAGCTTATGTTCTAGCATACCTGCATTTGCAAAAGCTGACATTTAGATTTAATCTTAGCATGTTTCCTTCCTTGCTGGTGTCCTGTCCTCATTTGTTGTTGGTCACCATAACATGGTGGATTATGGAAGAAATAATTGGGTCAGCCCAGGGATCACCCTGGCCAATCCCGATCTGATCTGGATTGGATTGGCTGATCCATCAGATTCACCAGAAAGCTGACTTTTAGATATAATCTTAGCATGTTTTCCTTCCTTGGTGGTGCCTTGGCCCTTGCCCTCATTTGTTGTTGGTCACCACATCATGGAGGATCATGGAAGAAATAATTGGATCAGCCCAGGCCGATCCCTATCTAATCTGGATCAGATCAGCCAGACCGGCCAATCTGCTGGAAATCTGGCCGATCCTGGATTGGCCAGACTAAGATTTTTTATTTATTAAAAGAAAACAATCATGAAAATTCAGGAAAAAATCAGAAAATGCAGGAAAATTTTAGAGACATTGAAGAAGTTCACATTTGCATTAAAAACAATCATACATGTATTCATAGTACATGAGTACATGAAACATCAAATATAACATACTATGTAATAATAACCATAATAAACGTCAAACATCAAATTTAACACATGAAATGAACATCAAATGTGACTTATATTTGAGAAATAAAATGGAAAAATTACATAAATACCTTTGGAATACATCATATGATCATATTGAGGTTATTCCTCTGAAATCTACATATTATATACTGTACCCCTGAGATTATGTCCTTGCGGTTAACTGGCCATCAGAATGGCGGGAATATTCTGCTGTCATCCTAATGGAGCAGTTAAATAAGGGGCAAATTTACTATACTATCCATCTTAAGAAGAGAGAGGGAGAGAGAGTTAGAGAGAAAGGCGCGGGGGAGGGGGAAGACTATAGTGTGTGTGTGTGTGTGTGAGAGAGAGAGAGAGAGAGAGAGAGAGAGAGAGAGAGAGAGAGGAGAGACTGCAATGGAGAGAGGGAGAGAGATGAGGGCACTGGAGGGGCATCTACCCCTTTGGTGCAAGTGGTGGAGAGAGCCCAATCTCGTAGAGAGAGAGAGAGAGAGAATGGGGGAGACCGCATGAGAGGGAGGGGGAGAGAGAGGGGAGGGTGTTGGTGGCGGAGAGAGCCCAATCCATCGAACTGGTCTCAATGGATGGAATAAAATGACAGGGACATATATGATGAAATGTATGAAATAGAGGGTGTAGAATATAATATGTAGATTTTAAGGGTATAAGTATAACATAGATTGTGATGTATTCTAAGGGTTTGCATATAATTTTCCCCGAAAATGTTATCTTGCCATCCAGATCAGATGACTCATCATCAAATGGTTTTGGTCGTCCATATGTTTAATTGGTTTGCGTAATCTCATGCCATAATCAAAGAGGGAATTTGCTAGATCATGTATTCTCCCTTGGATCCCTCGTTCTGCATCTAGCTTGAGCTGTCTCCAAATTGTGATGAAATAGTGCACCATATGCCAATTGACTTGTATGTACTAGTTGCTTCATTCTATTATTGTTCTTGTAACCCATCCTTTTTCTACTCCAAGAGAGGAATTGCTAACATTTGAGTCTGGTAAAGTAGGAGGCTGAAATGGAGGTGTATATGTAGACTCTAAACTATAGTGTCACTCCTAAGGTGGCCAAATCATAGGTTGTCTAACGTTGTTAGCTTTTATATCCCCCTTGTCCTCATCTACCTTCTTGATATTTTGTTTTTGACATATAGGATGTAGTAAGCCCCATACCTAGAGAAAATCTTGGTGCTGTATATCATGTGTCTTCATGATCAACTTCTGCTCCTATAACTCTAACAGCAGCCCTATCATCATCATCATCACTTGGGGCTTGTGTGGAGTCATCACTGTCAACTGGTGGTTATGCACATGGCGCTTCAGCCTCAGGTGGAAGTGTTTCATCATCATCACTGGTGACGTGAGTCAAGATGCCGACGTAGTGCTTCCCTAAAATCTCTCTCATGTGGTGGCAGATTCTCTTCCTCCTCCTCCTCATCATTAGAATCATCGAGGAGAATTGTCCTTTCCCTCATTAGGCCCTTATCCCTCTACCTAGTTGGTTGCGTGTCAGAAATCTCTTCATACAACTCCTGTTGCTGTTGAATACGAATTCCCTTTTGCACCTCTCCCAGTCATGTAGGTCCTCATCTCATCCACCAAGGCTTGGGGGCATGATGACATTTCTAGACATTTTCACCAATACTGGCTATATCTTGCTTGAGGTGATAGATGCCTCTATTCATTTGTTTGCGTGATGATGATTACATTGTACTCTTTTGCTTACAGCATCAACCAGAAATTCATGATGCCACCCAATGTCTCCATGTGACTATGAGGCTCCCTCCTCTTGATCCATAATCCACAATGCAAAGACAAACATGTACAACCATAATCAGTTTCATTGTTGATGACTTTTTCACCAAAATCTCAAAATTAAGCGCCCCTATTTTCACATCATAGCACATATGTGTCAATTAAGTGATTGACACAATTGCCCCAATTTTAAACCCTAATTTGGGTGAAATTTTGAGGTTTTTTTTCTTTCTAATTTTTCGAAATTAAACACTTCTATTTTCATATCATGGATAGTTGGGTCAATTAAGTGATTGACACAGTGACACACTTAATTGACCTCCAATTAGGGCTGTTCATAATTCGGTTCAAACCGAAAAACCGAACCGAACCGGCCAATTCGGTTCGGTTCGGTTCGGTTTGAGAAGTGCCACGGTTCAGTTCGGTTTTGCACAGTGAAACCGAATGAACTGAAAATATATAATAAATATATTTTAATAATAAATATAACATAAAAGCGCGCCTAGCCCAGTGGCTAGGCGCGCTTCTTCCTTTGGGGCGGCCCTGGGTTCGAAACCCAGGACCGCCCCACGCGTGTAGTTTAGGTTTTTTTTTGTTTTCGGTTCAAACCGAACCGAACCGGTTCGGTTTGAACAAAATTTCGGTTCGGTTCGGTTTCCTCCAAAAAGAGGTCTAAACCGAACCGAACCGAACCGTGAACAACCCTACCTCCAATTGCACTAATTGGACAAAAGTCCCAATTTTTAAAACCTAATTAGGGTGAAATTTGGAGGTTTGGTCTATTTTTTCAAAATTAAACACTTCTATTTTCACATTATGGCACAGTTGGGTCAATTAAGTAATTGACCTCCAATTGCACTAATCGGACAAAAGTCCCAATTTTTAAACCCTAATTAGGGTGAAATTTGGGGATTTTGTTCCCTTTTCAATCCCTAAATATTCTAATGTCTAGATACAACTTACTCTCCCATTTACAATCTAATGCTACATAGATTCAAGCAAAATCAAACCTATATATATGGTTTTTTTCATTTTATAATATTTTTTTCTTAACTTTGAAAATTGAAAATCATAGCTTTAGAGAGCCTCATTTAAAGAAGAAGGAAAGACAACTGGGGGATGGCGGGGAGATCTATGATGATGGGGGAAGAAGAGGAAGAGCTCGGGTGGTTGGGTTTGGGGGGGTGGTGGCGGTGTGGAGAACACAGGCCGATCGCGAACGACTAGCTTGGGTGTTGGTCATGATCGGCCAAGGGTGCTTTAAGCACCCAAGATCCGGCTCATATCGGGCCAGATCAACTTTTATTGGATCCAAATCAGCCAGTATCAGCTGATCCCAACCGGTACACAATGGTTTGGCCTGATACGGGGCCGATCCAGTGGGCCTTTTCAAATTTCACAATTTTTAAGCCAGATCGGCCGATCCCGCCCGATCCAAATTCAGTCCGATTTGGCCAGAATATATAAGATCCAGGGGGTTACCCCCCGTAATTGGATTGGCCTAGGCTGATCCAATACCGAATTGGCCGATCCGGGTTGAGATTGGTTGATTCTGCGTTCCATGTGGAGGATGATTGTTCCCATCCTTTTTTTTGTTTTGTTACATTTTGTATCATGAGGTTCCATATATTTCCCCCTTGAGTAGTAAAGGAGAGAATTTTTTTTTGAAAAGTGGATAGAACCACAAGTATATTAATAAAAAGAGAGAAGGAATGTACAAGTATAGGCCAACAAGAAAGACCCCCAAAATCAGCCATGACCGCCTATACATCATAAGCCACACCAAGATGGAGTGGCGATCTCTTTCCCCCCAACAAAACAAAAAGTGTTTTAATCTTTTTACATCTAAGATAGGTATCATCACTATTGGATTTAATCTTTTTGGGAAGCTAGTAAAGTACCTTTCAAGTTTCCCTTTCTATCTTTCTTGGAAGTATAGTTGTCTGATCAAGTTAGATGCACATGCTGATGCTTCTACCTTGGGAGTTCAATCGTGGGACTTTGAGGTCACAGCAAAAACTGTTTTAACAAGAAATTTTCTTGGACATTACATGTCCATAGATCTTGTCATTTCCCCCCTTTTTTAATGACATTGTTTTCTAATGAAAAGAATGGTTTCTCCATCAGCTGTTTCCATATAGTTTGTTCAAATCATGATGCACTGGATCATACTAGATTGTTTGTCTTGTATTATTCAATCTGATTCAATATTTCTTGAACTCATTTGACCCCAATCTGGGAAACATAAACTTGATTATTGGGGAGTCTTCTGGATTGATCAGCTGATCTCAGCTAGCTGTTTCGCTCCCATGGCTTGTGTAAGTTGTTATTAACCATGGAGGCAAGGCCTGGTCTTCAACAGCTAGCAAGGGTGGAAGGAGGCCTTGCTTTCCTCCTCTTCCCCTCATCAAAATTATCTGTTTGTCCTCCCCTCACTCTTCCCTTCCAGTGTTCAGACTTCGGAAATTTCTCCATGGCCATCTGATACTGCTAGCATCTCTATTCATCTCTCTCATGTAGGTTCCCCCTCAGCAGTGATGCAATGTGAGGATAATTGTACACCTCCCAATTGTTCTCAATTTTTCCTATATGTATATGCTTTCAAGTATCAGGAACAATGAGTCATGGGATGCTGCTTTCTCGCTATGGACATCCTCTTCTACGTCAGTTGTAGGTTCACTATTGGTTGCAGCAGAGAAGGAGATATTGTCTAAAATAGGGCTCATGTTGTGCAAGGATGTATGGCCAGATTGGTTTGACTTGGATCTATGTTATCAAAAGCGACAGAGGCGGTTGCCTAGGCGGTGAGGCGAGGCGGTGACCAGCTGCCACGCACAGGCCCAGTGCACCGAGGCGATCGCCTCGGCCGCTTCTAGTGCCTTTTGCGCTTTTTTTGTTTGGTCGGTCTAATTAACCTTGGACCGGGCCAATTCCAGTTGGCCTATAAAAAATCCCATTTCCCTCCCGACTCCCGTCGCCCTACCTGTGAGCGCCATTTCCCTCCCTTTTCTCTCTCTCTCACCATAGTGGCTTTTGGCGTCATCTGGTGTGCGCATCAGCTTCCCGGCATCCTTTGGCATGCATTGATGACCTTTGACGTGCGTAGTATCTTCTTTCTCTTTCTTTCTCACCCCCTCCTCCGATCTCGTCTCTCTCGAGTCTCTCTTGAGACTCTCTGGTCTCAGTCTCCCCCTCTCTGGTGACTGGTCTCTCTTCTCCCTCTCCTGTCCCAACCTCTCTCCCCTTCTCCAGTGCCTCCCCTCCCCCTCCTCTGTTCTCGTCTCTCTTGACTCTCTGATCTCTGTCTCCCCCTCTCCACTTTCTTCTCCCTCTCCGGTCCCAACCTCTCTCTCTCTCTCTCTCTCTCTCTCTCTCTCTCACACACACACACACACACACACACATAAATAGAGGGACCGAGAACAATCACTATTTAATTTTAACTTTTGAGTAACTAACTTTTGATTTTGTTGTTTTATTTTTGTTTAAAGAAGTCTACAAGTACAACGATAGATATCTCATTCTCATCAACAAATTCCATTCAAAACTAAGAGACTCAAGAGGTAGAAACAACTAACAATGATAGAAGGTCAAAGGATATTAGATGGAAATATGGGATCATAGTTGATCCAAATAATAGGGATTATGTGAAATGCACTTTTTGTAAAAAAATATGTGGAGGAGGGATTATCAACCAATGGCACATCTTGCAAGAATGTGCCTTTGCATGTAAAAAATGAGATTCTAGAATTTTGTCCAACCAGAAGAACCGAATCGAACTGACCGGTTTGGTCGGTTCGATTCGGTTCAGTTTCAAGACTTCCACTGTTCAATTCGATTTCACATAGTGAAACTGAAATGAACCAAATATATATATAATATATATATATATATATATATAATTAATAATCATTTATTTCACAAGGGCGATTGTAGCTCAGTTGGTCTGGACGCGCCTGCCGCGAACCTGTGTAGGGAGGTCACGAGTTCGAATCTTGTGACCTCCCTTAAAATGGTATTTTTTGCTCTATTCGGTTTGAACCGGTTCGGTTCGGTTCACCGAGGGTGGTCGGTTCGGTTCGCCCAAAAAGTTGGGTTGAACCTGGCCGAACTGACCCGTGAACAGCCCTATTCTAGAATACATGCACAAAAACAAGCAAGCTAGGAATAAGAAAGTACAAATGATCTGAGAAGCTGAACGCAAGAATGATATTTGGACCATGGTTCAAAAACTCGGCCGGATCGGGATCAGATCGGCCGAGTCGACTCGGTTTTGGGCCTCCCGATCCGAGCCGGGGTAACCTAGCCGGTCCTTGCACGCGGATCGGACCGGCTCGGCTGGGCTCGGCCAGCTCGCCGAGCCCGGCCGGATCCGCCTCGGATCGGCCCGAGCCGGGCCGATCCGGTTCAACCTTGTCATGGGCTGAGTCCAGGCCAATCCCAGGCTGAGTTCAGGCCGAGTCCACTGCGATTTCAGGCCTTATTTACCTGAATATCATTTAAGTAAATGTTCATTTACTTAAGATATTACATGTAAATAAGGAAGTACCCCCCATTTGAATCCAATAAAAATATCAAAAAAATCATATCTCTTACCAATAAAAAGTCAACTCTCCCACCGAAGAAGAAAATCGCAATTTCGTTGATTTTAGCAAAATGCTAACTTTCTAATCTCTCATAATTTAGCCTATCTAAAAATTTGATAATTCAAATAAACTATATGGAACACTAAAAATCTAAAGTCCGGTAAAAAAAGTCAAACGTGCATATGACTTCTCCAAGGGAGCCACTCTCCTACTGACAACACTTAGTCTGCTTGAGACCTCTCAGGATTTGGTCAAACCTAAGCTATCATCATCTAAACTCATGAGATTTTTCACTTTTTAATTGAAAAGAAATTAGAAAGTGACAATTCTCATAACTTTGAGTGATGATAGTTTAAGTTTGACCAAATCCTGAGAGGTCTCAAGCAGACTAAGTGCTGTCAGTAGGAGAGTGGCTCCCTTGGAGAAGTCATATACACATTTGACTTTTTTTATCGGACTTTGAATTTTTAGTGTTCCATATGGTTTATTTGAATTATCAAATTTTTAGATAGGCTAAATTATGAGAGATTAGAAAGTTAGCATTTCGCTAAAATCAACGAAATCACGATTTTCTTCTTCGGTGGGAGAGTTGACTTTTTATTGGTAAGAGATATGATTTTTTTGATATTTTTATTGGATTCAAATGGGGGGTACTTCCTTATTTACATGTAATATCTTAAGTAAATGAATTTTCATTTACTTAAATGATATTCAGGTAAATAAGGCCTGAACTTAGCCTGTATAAGATATTCACCTGTATAATGGGCCGATCCAGCCACCCCTGCCTCAGCCGGGCTCTGCCCGGCTCAGCCGAGCCGGGGTCGGGATCGCCGGGTCGGATCGGTTTTGGGCCGACCGATCCGATCCCGATCACCGGGTTTTTGAACCTTGATTTGGACAAATTAATTAAGAGTCTCTATCAGATGTTTGACTTATTTTCTAATCCTTGACAAAGCTATAACTCATTACAGTAAATGTTATCCCCTATTATAGTATATGTTAAGCACTGTTACAACAAGGGCCTCCCTGTTACAGTCAGGGATTGCTAATTAATTTGCCCATGATATTTTTTAGGGACTCTACATCCAAGGGTTCATCTATGGAGTTGAGAGCGAGTCAAGGTGGTAATCCACTTGAAGATATTTTGCCAAGGCCACCGACAATGAAAGGTTCGATGGACAAATTTTGTACTTCTGATCTAGAGCAGTCACAGGGGAAGACTGTGAGAGACAAGAAGTGGGAGAAGGAACATCGAGCAAGAGTTATCTAATATATAGTTAGGTGGATGAATCAAGTTGGAATCCCATTCAATACCGTGCACTTACATAGTTTTCAGACCATGTTGGAAGTTGTAGGACAATGTGTGGTAAGGACACCTGAGCCCGTGTTCGGTTTGACCCGGCTTACGCCTATCGTCAGAGGAGACATCCAGACTTGACATCGGCATCTATTTGGCTTGAGGATTGATATCCTCCTTGTGGATGTATTTTTTGTCTCTTTGAGTAGTCTTTAGAGTGAGTGTTGGCCCATTAGGGGTCCAACAGGGTCTTTTCCTATTTTTGTGTGATTATTGATGCGAATTTTAACTATTTTAGGTCCCAGGGTTATTTTGGTCATCATTAAGTCTTTTGGACTCTTTAGGGTTTAATGCTTATAAAAACCCTTGTAAACCTCCTTGAGGAGGTATTGATGAGCAAAAATTAAAAAGACTTCTTTGAAAAAACCCACCGTCTTCCCTTCTTTTCTTCTTCTTCCTCTGTTCTAATGCAAAGTCCAAGCTTTTCCCCCTCTTCTCCCTTCTCTTTCCCCCATGTCTCGCATCATTTTGGTATCAGAGCGAAGATCCCATGCGCCCGTGTCCTGCTATCTTCGCGTGATCGTTGTCGCCTGTTCACGCTCGTGTCCCTCTGTTTTGCGCGAACAACGTTGCTCGTGCACTCCCAGTGGGATGCGTCTCCACTTCCTCGCGCTCGTGGGCAACGTTGCTCGTGCACAGCGATCCCACCCTGCCGGATGCGTCCCCACCTCCTCGTGTTCGTAGGCTCCCACCCCACCATATTGTGGCGCCCGTGCGAACGCCTCCCAGCGCCACGCGCACAGCACAGCCGTGCTCGCCAGCCCCGCCTCATCGACCGGGCCCCCTCTGCGTGCGCTCGACACTGCATGCCACTAGGCCACACCAGGCGACTCGGACTCTTGCCGCCTTCCTCCTTCGCTGTCTCGTCGCTCGCGCATGTACGGGCTCGCCTTCGGGGCCACCAAACAACGCCGCTCTCCTCGTCACCAGGAGAACAGAGCTGCTCGTCGTCTCCCACACACGTCGTGAACAAAGGAGAATAGTGCAACGCCAGTCCACAGTCGCTGCCTGGCACGTTATCGGGCTTGTCGGTTTCGTCTTGTCCGAATGAACCTGCATGGTGTCATCAACGCCGACGAAGAGCATCCAGTGAATAGTTCAACCACCCGAGCCGACCGACTGTCTCTCCTCCTCGCACTCGTCATTTGGAGGGTCTCATCATAGCATTCGTAGCATTGGCACTCACACCAACTGGGGATCGTGATCGCCCATTAGCAAGTCCGAGCGGATCCACTCTCACGACAGTTAGTACCTCGCTTGACAACGAGTCGGTTAGCGCCTCGTCGCACGTCTCTCTCTCACTTGCTTTTCTAGTATCTGGTTAAATTTGCCGTTGTATGTTTCCTAGCTAGCTAAAATTTTGTCACTGTCGATCTGAGGGCTGTGAGTTTACATCTCGTTACACTGGTAGAGGCATTGCATGTGGACTTGATTCATATATTGTGATAGTTCGTCTCAGTGTTTGATTTGGCACTTTGTAGTGCTTGTTTGACGGATTCCCGATAGTGTAGCTTGCTCGCATTAGTTGTAATCTTCTTCCTAGATTTAGAAATTGTGACGGAGAATTTGCTGCATAAAGAAGATATTTAAGAGAGAGAGAGAGAGAGAGAGAGAGAGAGAGAGATCAGAAATCAGTCTTTGAGTCAAATTCAAATTAAAAAAAAAATTCAATCAACTTCTCATGCTTAGTCGTTGTCAAGTCAGTCAGGTTGAGTTCATGTTTCATGCACACACGTAGTGGTGCAGTGTATTACGTTACCTTTCCCATGTCAGGTTCACACCCAGCCATGTCAGGATCACACCCACCAGCTCCGGGCTCACGCACTAAAAACCTTGAGGTCCTGGCCTTGACCGAGTTAATGTACCAACTCAGAGAGGACATTCGTAGGATGGACCATCTTTAGGAGAGGGTCTGGCAGGCCTAGAGGAGAGGGTCATCGAGTCTGGTCGCACGGTTCAGGGAATAGTTGGTCGTATTGCGGTGCTAGAAGGGGCCGTTCTTGATCCGAGGCGTGAGCAAGTTGTTGAACGGCCACAACCGCAACGACCCCGCTCCCTTGTGGCCCCTCCTCCCAGAGTCGTCCGTGCTGGGGATCGTCGAGGTCAGTTGGGGGATTACGACCGTGAGTCGTTTGATGAGGAGGTGGGTAAGACTCCTAGGGTTCCTGTAGTTCCGAGACACATGAGATATGGTCAGAGACATGATCCAAAGTTTGAGGATGAGCGGTGGGCATATCGCACGAGATCAAGATATCCGAAACTAGGGGTGTTTATGGTTTGGTTTATAGAAGATTTTTAAGAAACCAAACCAAACCAAATTCGGACCCAACCCGAACCAAACCAAACCGAAGTTCTTTGAAACCAAACCAAACCAAACCAAACCGAAATAAATTCGGTTTGGTTCGGTTTAACTTGAAAATAAATGGGTTTTTAGATTCTCTTAGTCTTAAATAATATTTTAATCACTTATTTCTCTAATAATTCACTATCAAATAAGATTTGAAATGAAGTATTAAATGTTGATGACCATATTACCCTCCATAATATGTATTTTGACGTAAATATATTGAATAAACTTGATAGATATATACAAATTAAAATTTATTATTGTAATTCGGTTTAAAAGGTTTGGTTTGGTTCATAGAGTTTAGAAACCGAACGAAATCGATTTTTTTTTTTCGATTTGGTTTGGAACCAAACCAATTTTTTTCCATGTTCAAGCCAAACCAAACCAAACCGAATCACTTGGTTTGGTTTGGTTTTTCTGTTTGAACCGAATAGTGAATACTCCTATCCGAAAACGCCCGCATTGAGGCTCCCAGTTTTGATGGGTCTTTAGAATCGCAAAATTATCTTGATTGGGAAGCACAGATGAATCGCTACTTTGAGTGGATGGGTATGTCTGACCCTCGGTGAACCTTCTTCGCCAAGACCATGTTGAGGGGTCCGGCTCTAACTTTTTGGACCAATCTGGAGGATCGCCTTGCTCAAAGATATGAGGTGCCAATTGACACGTGGAATGAAATGAAAGCTAAGCTCCGAGAGAAGTACGTCCCTACGATGTATAGGTATCGATTGATTGATAGGTGGCAGAATGTCTCCTAGGGCTCACAGGCAGTGTCAGAATATATAGATGAATTTGATAATCTCTTATTGAGGTGTGGAGTCCGCGAGGAGGGTCAGTTCGGAGGGGACTTCGTTGAGTTTATCAACAGGGGTTGTTCCGCCAGCATGTAACCGACCTTGACCATGCTTATCAGGTGGTGCGAGAGATGGAACAGTTTGAGCTTGAGAGGGATTCCCCCCCTCGCATTAGGCCTACTTTCCAGCGTAACACCGATTAGCGTGTTGCCCTAACACCTTCTTAGAGAGTACCCCCCTGCCGGGCTACTGAAGGGCAACGCCAGAGGGAGGGTGCACCTGCTCTGCCACCTCCTCCCATTCGCTCCTTTCTTGGATCTCCACCTGTCAATCGAGAGGACAAAGGGAAGGTGCTGATAAAGGAAGTTGCTCCTGTAGAAGGTAGCTCTCGCATCCAATGTTTTCGTTACCAGGGGATAGGACACGTTGTTAGCTCTTGCCCCTACAGAGCCCTAGCTATTGAGAGTAATGATCTTGTGGACTCTCCACAACCACTCGTGGATGTGAGTTATGAGGCTGGGGCCGAACTAGCGGATGAGTACTTTCTGGAAGAAGAAGTTATTGGCACCAGTCAGGCTGTAAATTTTGCAGAAACACCCAAAGGAGAATGGCTTGGGGTGGTACGATGCATTCTTGCCCGACCAAAGGAGAATGATGATTGGCGCTGCATGACAATTTTCAGACCTACTGCCATCTAGGTGGCAAGGTTTGCCGAGTCATCGTTGATAGCGGGAGTTGTATCAATGCGATCTCCACCAGCACAGTCACCCGTCTGGGTCTTGCGACCGTAGACCATCCCCGCCCCTCTCAGGTGTCTTGGGTAGACACCACTTCTATCCCTATTCATCTGAGATGCCTCGTCCCGATCCAACTCCAATCATATGAGGCTCAGATCTGGTGTGACGCCCTACCCATGGAGGTTGGGAGTGTCATTTTAGGCCGGCCTTAGATTTACGATGTGAACGCCACTCTTTATGGTCGCTCCAACACTTGTGTTTTCAAGCATGGCGGACATCTCATCAACATTCATCCTACTCAGCCGCGAAGCTCTCCAACACAAATTTGCCCACCTCCTAACACTGAGGTCAACCCTACTATCCCTCAGTCAAGCATACCCACCCATCTCCCCGCACCTCAACCTAATAAGGCTCCTGTTTCGCGTACCCAAGAGATGAGATCCCTTGTTGTCACTACCTTACATTCATCACTGCCAGAGAATTTGGGAAAGAGGTTCAGGAGACCAACGATATATTTGCCCTGCTGTTACGAATTAATATCAATAAGTCGAATGAAGAGTCCACTGATGAGCAATCTGCCGAAGTTACCATTCTTCTCCAAGATTTTGCGGATGTGTTCCCCGAAGACTTACCGAATGGTTTACCGCCAATGCGTGACATTCAACACGCCATTGATCTCATTCCGGATTCCTCTCTTCCCAACCTACCTCATTACCGCCTAAACCCTGCGAGGATTGTTGAACTCTAGAGGCAGGTCGAGACCCTTCTAAAGTGTGGTTACATTCGAGTCAGTATGAGCCCTTGTGCTGTACCCGCGCTCCTTGCTCCCAAGAAGGATGGCATCTGGTGGATGTGTGTCGACAGCCGCGCCAATCGCATCACAATAAAATATCATTTTCCTATTCTCCGTTTGGATGACATGTTAGACATGATGGTGGGAGTAACGGTATTTTCAAAGATTGACTTGAAGAGTGGTTATCATCAGGTCAGAGTTCGACCCAGTGATGAATGTAATACTACTTTCAAGACTAGGGATGGGCTCTATGAATGGTTGGTTATGTCCTTTGGATTATCCAATGCCCCTAGTATCTTTATGCGGCTTATGACAGAGGTTCTGCGGCCCGTTATTGGAGAGTTTCTTGTCGTCTATTTTGATGACATCCTCATCTACAACCACACTCAAGCGGAGCATTTACGTCAAGTTTGCCTTACCCTTCGTCTTGAGAGTCTTTATGGCAACCTCAAGAAATGTGCTTTTGTGACCGATCACATGGAAGGCAGGATCAAAATCGGATCGGGATCGCTAGGCACCAATCCGATCCGGATCGGATCGTAAGATCCCACGGATCCAAGGGAAGTCTGGCTGATCCTGGATCAACCAGTCTACAAAATGGATTTTTTTTTTGAAAAAATTAAGAAAAATTCAGGAAAAAACAACAAAAAATGAGGGAAAATCTGATAAATTGAAAGAACTAACATTTGTATCAAAAAATCAATCATACATGCATTCATAGTATATGAAACATAAGACTTTGTATATTATTACTACTATAATAATACAAGAAAAGCATAAAATATAAAAAACTATGTGTATTATTTACTTGAATACCATTTAAGTAAATATTTACATTTACTTAAGATATTACATGTAAACAGGGTTTGCCGAATCGGGGCGAATCGGCCCGATTCCCCCGAATCGGTACGAATCAGGGGAAACCCGATCCCTGATTCGCCCCGATTCCCTTTATATATATAATATATATATAAATCATATTATATCATATTTGTAATATATGTTATACATTATATTTATGATATATTACATATATGTATTTAATCAATATAAATGTGTCTGAAATATGATATATGTAATATATATAATATATATGCAATATATATATATATATCATATGATATATTATATATATAATATACTCTTGTGAATCGATCCGATTTGGACCGATTTTGGGGGAATCAGGGCGAATCAGGAGCAACCCGATTCGCCTTCTGATTCCGATTCGGTAAACCATGCATGTAAATAAGGAAGTACCTCCCATTTGAATTCAATAAAAGTATAAAAAAACACATCTCTTATCAATAAAAAGTCAACTCTCCAATCCAAGAAGAAAATCGCGATTTTGGTGATTCTATCAAAATATCAACTTTCTAATCTCTAATAATTTGACATATTGAAAAATGTCATAATTCAAATAAACCTAATAAAATACTAAAAATCTAAAGTCCGACAAAAAAAATTAAACGTGTATATGACTTCTCCAAGGGAGCTACTCTCCTACTGACAGCACTTTGTCTGCTTGAGACCTCTCAAGATTTGGTCAAACCTAAGCTATCATCACCCCAAACTCATGACATGTGATGATAGCTTAGGTTTGACCAAATCCTGAGAGGTTTGGATGATGATAACTTAGCTTTGACCAAATCCTGAGAGGTCTTAAACAAACTAAGTGCTATCAGTAAGAGAGTGGCTCATTTGGAGAAGTCATATGCATGTTTGACTTTTTTTACCAAACTTTATATTTTTAATATTTTATTAAGTTTATTTGAATTATAAAATTTTAGATATGTCAAATTATGAGAGATTAAAAGTCGGTATTTTGATGGAATCACCAAAATCACGATTTTCTTCTTGAATGGGAGAGTTGACTTTTCATTAGTAAGAGATATATACATTTTTTGATATTTTTATTAGATTTAAATGGGGGTACTTCCTTGTTTACATGTATATCTTAAGTAAATGAAACTATAAATACTAACATTTTCAGCTGATTCGGAGAAGATCAAGGCGATCATAGAATGGCTTGAGCCGCAAAGCCTTCATGATGTGTGAAGCTTTCATAGCCTAGCCACTTTCTACTGTCGATTCATTCGTGAGTTTAGTATGATCACTGCCCCGATCACTGACTGCCTTTGGAAGGGCACTTTTGTTTGGACCAAGGCGGCAAATGTAACTTTTCAGGAACTCAAGGGGCGAATAACCCAAGCACCTGTGCTTCGACTCCCTGATTTTTTAAAGGTATTTGAAGTTTCTTGTGATGCTTCTGGAGTTGGCATAGGGGGAGTGCTGAGTCAGGAGGGTCACCCTATAGCCTTCTTCAGTGAGAAATTGAACGATGCAAAACTGAGGTACTCCACCTATGATAAAGAGTTTTATGCAATAGTTCAAGCTTTTGAGGTATTGGCGTCATTATTTGTTACTGCATGAATTTGTGTTGTACTCAGATCACGAAGCCCTCCGATTTCTCTAAGCCCAAAAGAAGCTTAATTCTCGGCATAGTCGATGGGTTGAATACCTCTAGGCTTATACATTTGTCCTCAAACACAATGCCGGCGTAGAGAATCGTGTGGCCGATGCACTTAGTCGGTGGTCAAACCTGCTCTCAATTGTCCATACCGAGGTCATAGGGTTCGAGAAACTCCAGGAGAACTATGCAGAGTGTCCGGACTTTGGTCCCATTTATGCTAGCCTTCAGTCTGGCCCCTCTCGAGAGTATCAGGATTATGTCCTTCAAGATGGGTACCTTTTTCGGGGCGATAGATTGTGTATTCCTCGGACATCTGTCCGTGATTTCTTAGTTTGGGAATTGCATGCCGGGGGTCTAGCTGGTCACTTCGGCCAGAATAAGACCATCGAATTGGTGGAGTATCGTTTCTTCTGGCCCAGTCTCAAACGAGATGTTGCTCGACTTGTGGCCCAGTGCCGCATCTGTGCCACAGCCAAACAACACAAGTAAAATACTGGGCTGTACACTCCTCTTCCTGTTCCCGATCGTCCGTGGCAAGATTTGAGCATGGACTTTGTTCTTGGGCTACCACGTACGGCTCGGAGGTACGATTCCATCATGGTGGTCGTAGACAGGTTTTCTAAGATGGCTCATTTTCTTCCCTGCGCCAAGACCTTTGATGCATCCAGGATTGCTTGTCTCTTCTTGGATGAGATTGTTCGTTTGCATGGGCTTCCTAAGTCTATTGTCTCGGATAGGGATGTGCGTTTTGTGAGCTACTTTTGGAAGACTCTTTGGCATCTTTTGGGGACCAAACTCAAATTCTCTACAACCTACCATCCCCAAATAGATGGTCAAACAGAAGTTGTCAATCGGAGTTTGGGGGATCTTTTGTGGTCTAGTGGGAGACCATGCGAGATATTGGGATTTGATCCTACCTTTGGCAGAGTTTGCGTACAATAACTCGGTCAATAGGTCTACAAGTATGAGCCCTTTTGAGGTAGTTACAGGTTATAGAGCTAGGCAACCAGTAGATCTTGTTCCTATGTCCCAGCAAACTCGAGTTTCTGAGTCAACTGAGTTGTTAGCCTAGCACATTAGGAGTTTGCACGAGCACATCCGTCAGCAAATTGAACTGAACAATGAAAAGTATAAAAATGCAGCAAATTTACATCGTCGCCATCACGAGTTCCAGGAGGGTGATTACATCATGGTGTGGGTTAGACCCGAACGGTTCCCTTCGGGAGTCGTCAAAAAGCCACAAGCTCGGGGAGTCGGACCATTTAAGGTGCTCAAACGTGTTGGGTCCAACGCCTATGTGGTTGAACTACCAAATGACTATGGGGTCAGTTCCACATTTAATGTCTCAGATCTGGTTGCTTATCGAGAACCGACAGTGATTCCCAGTGAGCCTTTTGAGCCTGCTCCCACCATTGCGAGTGAACCCAACCTTGAGTGCCCACCAATAGCCTTCAATACTACACGGTGTGAACAAATTGACCAAATACTGGACGAGCAGGTCATTACATGTCTAGAGCGGTGACTATTAGCACTACCTGGTTCGTTGGAAAGCCAGGCCACCATCTGAGGACGCGTGGGTCACACGCGAGGAGCTGCAGTAGATCGATCCCGACCTCTTGGAGCGACGCCAGAGCACCCTGGATCCTTACTCGACGGGGTCGAGTTCCCTCTGGACAGGGAAGATTGGTGAGGACACCTGAGCCCGTGTTCGGTTTGACTCGGCTTACGCCTATCGTCGGAGGAGACATCCAGACTCGACATCGGCATCTATTTAGCTTAAGGATTGATATCCTCCTTGTGGATGTATTTTTGTCTCTTTGAGTAGTCTTTAGAGTGAATGTTGGCCCATTAGGGGCCCAACAGGGTCTTTTTCTATTTTTGTGTGATTATTGATGCGAATTTTATCTATTTTAGGTCCCAGTGTTATTTTGGTCATCATTAAGTCTTTTGGAGTCTTTAGGGTTTAATGCTTATAAAAACCCTTGTAAGCCTCCTTGAGGAGGTATTGATGAGCAGAAATTAAAAAGACTTCTTTGAAAAAAACCGCTGTCTTCCCTTCTTTTCTTCTTCTCCCTTTGTTCCAGTGCAAAGTCCAAGCTTTTCCCCCTCTTCTCCCTTCTCTTTCCCCCACGTCCTGCATCAATGTGGTATGGGATTAAAAGGGCCTAGCTATCATGAAATTTGAGAGAAACTTTTATAGAAAGAGATAAAACAAACACAAGAGTTGGTGGACGCCCAACAAGCAAATTGGATGAAGTATGGATGTAGTATCATGTCTGATGCTTGGATAGATACAAAGGGGCGTACATTGATTGATTTTCCTGTAAATTCTCCAGGAGAATATAGATCTAACATTATCATACAATATAGATATGTAGTAATCCACTTGAAAATTGCTATTTTCTTATTAATTCTCTAAGTGGGACTGTTGTTTTAAAACATGGTTTGTTGGTGCACCGATTCGGGGCGAATCGGATTCGCCCTGATGCGATCCGATTCGCCCCGAATCGGGCCGAATCGGGTCGATTCAACTAGAACCGGCCAGGCAGTGTTGGTTCTGCCCCAGGTGTGGCCAGATTCGCATGGATTTGATGTTTCTTTGGCTGATTCTCTGTTTAAAACCTCCTGTGAAGAATTTCATGTATAACTGATGATATTTATGCCATGTAATACTACACAAACATCCATTTTCATTCAATTTTATTAGAAATTGAGTACTAACTACAAAGTACAAACATGAAACTTAATTCCAATTGAAAAATACAATGAGACTCGTAAAAAGTACAAACCTGAAACTCAAATCCAAATACAAAGTACAATGAGTCTAGTAACCCCAATATCCCTGTTGATATGGATCATATGTACCCCACTGGGGATGGACAGACTCATCTGACTCTGAGGGCAGCTCCCCAATAAGATGATAACTTTTAGTTTGAGACACAAATGTACGAAACTCATCCCAAGTCATCATGGTGTAGTATCTGGTCCGAAACTCCCTCACAAAGTGGTCCTACACCTCGCATCCAGGACAGACTATCCTTAAACTCGCCATTTGTACATCCTCTGCAGGAGCATAAATCTGCTGAACAGGAACATGAACATGAATAGACGGAGGTGGATGAAAATATGGTGCAGAGTAGCCTGTGGTGGCGTAGCCACTGGAGTAGCCTGTGTCGGATGACTCTGGCTGATAACTATGTCCCCCATACGATCCCACAGACTCATGTGTGTTCATTCTCTCAAAATCAGATATCATAGTGTTATAGCTATCACTATCCACTGCTGAACCTTCTGTACGACCACCTTTCACAAACTTCCGCCTTCTATTGTACTGCACTAGGCCGCCATGATCAGTATCTTGGGTGCAATGGCCACCATAATGCTGCTCCGCTGTGAAATGTATCCCACCACCGCCGCCCCTCCCTGTCCACTCTCACCCCTGCCCCCTCCCCCATCTCCATCATTACCACCGTCCCCTCCCCCATCTCCATCACCTCCCCCTACAGACCCACCCGGTGAACCAGTAGTCATGGAGTCATGGGAGCGACTGCTGGGTAATCGGGGCGAATCCTCGGAAGGTGTTTCTTCTGCATTTGGATCCAAGGTTTCTAAATCTGCAATATCAAGTGGATCCAAAACAGGGGTAGCCATTTTTTTCCCTTTCTTGGATCCCCAGGAGAACCAACTCTTCTTCTTTTGTGCTGGGGCGGTTGGCTCTCGTATGACAATGCCTTTGGCTGGGCAACCTGCTTGACCTATGTCCTTCCCCTTTCCTTTCGTCGGTTGGGATGTCGCCACCGCCTTTCCTTTTGCAGCTTGGGATAGAGCAGCAGATTGCGTATGTGACCCCTTTCTTCTTGGTTGTGAGGAAGCAATTGCAGGTGCTTCTCTCATAGACTATGAGCGGGCTGTAGGGCCTAGCATCAATCTTTCAAACTGCACATCATCATCAACGTTTGCACCACCTGCAATAGTCTCCAACATCACAAATTATGGTATGGACAATCACAAAATAATGAATGAACATGTTTAATAAATGATAACTATTGTCTCACCTTCTGCACGTTCCATTCGTAAGTCGCCAAGAAGATCCACCTCATCTTCTTCTTCGGCCCGAAATTGTGAAGAATGTGGTTGTCTCCCTCCTCCCACATCTCCATCACCTCCCTCCTCCTCTTCTGTAGCTTCTATAGCCCTAGCTAAGAATGTGTTTGGACAAGGTGGATCTTCAGGATCATCTGCCTCCTCATCTAACTCGTACTCTCCCCGCTCTGTGGTCGCTCGTGCAACCCATGCAACCATTGGGTCTTCATCATCTCGTAGGAACCCAATGTCAACTGGATCATACTCCACCTCTCTTTGGATCATCTGTTAAATGCTTCACCCTCAACCTCATATTGTAATGCACATATACCAAATTGTCCAACCGCCTATGTGACAACATGTTCCGCACTTTGGTGTGTATCAATGCAAAGGTACTCCAGTTTCTCTCACACCCATTGGAGGAGGAGGTCTGTGACAGGATCTTCACTGCAATTTTCCTCAATATAGGTGTCGAGTGCCCAAAGTTGAACCACCAATCAGCTGTAAAAAAAATTAGTGTTACTCAAATAGTCAATCGTTGAGTTTACTAATGTCCAATTATGAAAGGGAAAGCACATTACCGCCGTCAATGCGGTCCCGACCAGCAATGGCGGATGGCTCCGCAAAACTCCCAACCCCTTCTCGAAACCTCTTCATCTGCCGCAATGAAGTCCATTAGAAAAAAATTTAAGTGAATAATTGACATAATGTAGGGAGATTAATGCTCGCCTGATCAATAGCATCTGCTGCATCCAATGGACTCCTTGACAGTCTTTCAGTAACCCGCGTAAAGGCGGCCGTCAAGTCATCCTCGTACGAGAGCTCCAACGCATAATGGTAAGCAGGATGGAGATAGTAAGCTGCAATGAGGGTATAAAATAAATTAAAGGACATGAACTAAAATCAAAACCAAGTTGAAGTAAAATTTTCTCACTCGCCATATGTAGATCTCGACTCATTTGTCGGTCCCACCGATCCTCAACAACGTCTAAGACCAAGTGTGCATAGCGAGGGGACATGTCACAGATCTTCTTCTTCACAGCTTCAATTTTTGCATAAACCAACCTAGGGGTGTAAATGGAACCCGATATTCCGATATCCCGACCCGATACCGATAAAAATTATCAGTTTCGGAATCGAAAAATGATATCGATAGCTTATCGGAATCGGTATCGGATATTCCGATAAGTTATCGGAATCGGAATCGAAAAAATAATCGGAATCGGAATCGGTATCGGTATCGGTTATTCCGATAAATTATCATAAACTCAAGGTAAAATTATGGTAAACATCTTACCTTATCGGAATTTCGGTTCTGGTAATGTTATCGGAATCAGAACAGAATCGGAACTAACCATTCTTATCGGAATCGGAATCGGAACCATATTTCGGTTATCGGAATCGGTATCGGAATCTGTGTTTCCGATTCCGAACCCGACCCGTTTACAACCTTATGGTTGGTCTCCTATCCCCATCAACCACCCTCAAAACCTCATAAAGAGGTTCAATGATTTGCACCAGCTTGAAGACTCGGTCCCAGAAATTAGCATTGCAGACGATCCCTTCAACCTCTTTACCATCAGAAGTCCCTGCAAAAGTGCTCTGCATCCATCAGTCTGTCCTAAACATGCGTTTTAGACCATCTTTGCGCTTTAGGAGACTTTGTAAGGCAATGAAATTAGTTGCAAAGCGTGTGATGGCCGGTCTCAACAACTCTCCACCAGTAGACTCCCTCATCCATGCCAGAACAACATGATGATTATAAATGTACCTTGTGATTTTCTGCCCAGCCTCCACCACTGTCCTCATGGGTTGCAATGTGCCAATCTCTTTCAACATCAAATCTACACAGTGTGCTGCACAAGGAGTCCAGTAAAGATGGGGATAAAGAAGCATCAACTCCTCCCTTGCCTTCTTGTATGCAGAGCCATTATCGGTCACCACCTGCACAATATATTGCTCTCCTATCTCATCCATAACCTCCCGCATCAAACTCAAAATGTATTCAGCATTGTGCACTCTATCGGATGCATCAATAGATTTGTGGTAGAACACCCGTCTATCACAATACACAAGAAAGTTGATAAGACTGCTCTTGGTTGTACCTGACCAACCATCACACATCAATGTGCAACCATATTTCTCCCACTTTTTTTTGAAGCTTTGGATATATGACTTGATCTCATGCACTTCTTCATCTAGATATCTCCCTGCCAAGTCTCTTGATGAGGGTGGTTGCACATGAAGCCCATGTCGTTGTACCTCCTGGATCATGCTTTTGTAATATGGGCTATTAGCTGCATTGAATGAAATGCCCGAATGATGCCACCATTTAGCCACTGCACGACCCACTTTATATCTAGGCCCTTGCTGGTTGTATACATCATCAATTCTGGTTTGCTTTCCATGCTCTCGAGAATATATATTAGGATCCACCTCTTTTAAGGTTACACCTGTGTATCTCTTCCTTTGCCTTTGATGTTGGTCTGGGATTGGGATGTCGGTTGGAATATGAGTGAAGTAATCACCCACATTGGAAAACTGACGGGACTGCACCTCGCCCCCAACTCCACTGCCTCCACTACCACTGCCAACCTCAAAACTCCCTCTCTGCTCAAGGACATCAGGCACATACTCTGCATGAATTTTTGGCTCATGATCGTCGTCTTTATCTTGCTGCCTTCCTGAGATGATCCTCTCCTGCAGTCCTGCATCTCCCTGTCCGCCCTCTTTCTTTGCGTGTCGGCCCGAACACCCTTCAAGTGTTCAATCATGAGCCGCTTCACTTCAGCAGGCACCGATTTGCAACCTTGCATATCATGGTACCCTACAAGCCGCGCACCTGCAAGGTGCTTCTTTAGGCGAGAGACGCCACCTCCTTGTTCCGTATGGCCGCAGTAGTTGCACTTGTAATTGTGCCCAAGGTTTGGCGCGCCGGATCGAGCCGGGCCGATCCCCCCGAATCGCATCGGATCAGGGAGGATCCGATGCGCGACTCGCCCGATGCGCCCGGATCCTTTCTTAGCAGGCGGATCGAGCCCGATGCGATGCGATCCGGCCCGGCACTGTCGCATCGGGCGCGAGGCGCGATCCGCCCGACACCCTTAAAGGGTGTCGGCGATGCGCTGCGCATTGGGACTGAACAGTCCCATTCGCAGCGCAGGAAACCGCAGGCCCCTTTCTCCCCCCCGTTTGCAGTTTTTTTGAAGAGAAAATCCTAGATTTAGGTGCAAATCCACAGGAGGAGGCTTCCTAAGTGAATTTGTGTCCATTTGGAGGTGGATTTGGAAGCTTTGAAGCCTTGTTCTTCAAGTTTTTTGAAGGTTCTACAGGGTTTTCAAGGTAAGCAACCTTATTTCTTCATTTTTCTGTTCTTTTCTTGGTGTATGGGTTAGATCTTGTTAGGAAATGATGTTGCAAGGGATTGATGTTCACTTGCAACCATTTCTCATCAAGATCTACAAGGTTTTCATGTAGATTTGATGATTTTCCCTAAAATATGATTTTCTGAAAAATAATTTGAAAAATCTTAAAAAAATTTTAAACAATCAAAAATGATAGGAAGGTGTTCTATAAGTTCTATATCATGGTTAGAACTTGATTCTATAAGAAGTTTAGGTATAATTAATTATGTTCATAAATAATTAATAATTATATTAAAATTTGAATAATAATTTTATAAATCTTAAAAAGTGTAAACAACCAAAAATTGATAGAAATGTGTTGTATAACTTGTACATCATGATTAGAAGTTGATTAAATAAGAAGTTGAGCAATAATTAATTTATATTCTTACATTAATAAGAAGTATTTTAAAATAAAATGTGAAATTACAGAAAATATATATGCATGTGTGAATGGATTTCTGTGATCATGTGTTCATGTATATTAAAAAAATATCATATAACAATTAAGAAGTAAGAATACTTTCTTTTAGTGTTCAAATTCTGAAAATTAATTTAATTTACTGTTAATTTATTATTTATTTTTTGTCATTGTAGATGGCACCGAAAAGAGGTTCTGATGATATTGGGTGGCAGCATGGCATCATGTTGGAGAATAGGCACAACTTTAAGTGCAATTATTGTGGTTTTGTGGGACAAGGAGGTGGGGTCTCCCGTTTGAAGAAGCACCTTGCTGGTGGTCGACTAGCAGGGTACCATGACGTGCAGGGGTGTAAATCGGTGCCAAAAGAAGTCAAGAAGGCTATGAGTGAACACATTAAGCAAGTTCGAACTGAGACAGCAAGAAAGAAGGCAGATAAGGAGATAGCAGAGAGGATTATATCAGGAAGGCAAAGAGATGAAGATGATGATGATGAAGTTCAAATGTATGCAGAATATGTTCCTGATCCTGATGTGCAGGAAAGGCTAGGCAGAGCACATAGCAGGGCTGAGGCATGGGAAGCTGATCAAAGGGCAGGGCACAGAATGAGTTTTCAGGGAGCTCAGCATGAGGTTGGCAGTGGCAGTGGCAGTGGCTCAGCGGTAGGTGGCAGTGGCTCCCGTCGATTTTCAAATGTGGGAGATTATTTCACTCGACCCCCTCCCACACAAGTACCAGAAGAAGGCAGGCATAGCAAGAGACCCACAGGTGTGCAAATTGAGGATGTGGACCCTTATGTGTATCCTAGGGAGCATGGCAAGCAGACTAGGATTGATGATTCATACAACCAGCAGGGGCCGAAATACAAGGTGGGGAGAGCAATTGCAAAGTGGTGGCACCATACAGGGTTACCATTTAATGCAGCGAACAGTCCCTATTATAAAACTGCAATACAGGAGGTTCAACGTGGAGGCCTACATGTGCAGCCTCCTACAGCTAGGGACTTGGCAGGGAAATATCTGCAGGAGGAAGTTGATGAGATAAAGTCTTACATAGACGGATTTAAGAAGAAATGGGAGAAGTATGGTGTCACCATCATGTGTGATGGTTGGTCGGGCATCACCAGGAGCAGTCTCATCAACTTCCTAGTGTATTGTGATAGACAAGTCTTCTATCACAAATCAGTTGACGCATCCGAGCATGTACACAACTCAGAATACATTTTGGGTTTGATGCGAGAGGTGGTTGGGGAGATTGGGGAGCAATATATTGTGCAGGTGGTCACGGATAATGGAGCTGCGTACAAGAAAGCAGGGGAGGAGTTGATGAATATCTATCCTCATCTATACTGGACCCCATGTGCTGCCCACTGTGTTGATTTAATGCTTAAAGAAATTGGGACACTGCAACCTGTGAAAATGGTGGTGGATGCAGGACAGAAGATAACACGTTTCATCTACAATCATCATCTGGTGTTGGCGTGGATGAGAGAGTCCACTGGTGGAGAGTTGTTGAGGCCGGGTGTACCCGCTTTGCAACAAATTTTGTGGCACTACAGAGTCTACTGAAGCACAAGGATGGATTGAAACGCATGTTCAGGGGTGATAAATGGTTGCAGAGTAATTTTGCTAATACATCTGATGGAAAGGAGGTGGAAGGCATCGTCAACAGCTCCAATTTTTGGGATCGGGTCTTCAAGCTGGTACAGATCATTGAACCTCTATATGAGGTGTTGAGGGTGGTGGATGGGGATAGGAGACCATCTATAGGATTGGTATATGCAAAGCTTGAAGCCGCGAGGAAAAAGATCCGTGAAGTCTCACCTCGGCATGCACACTTGGTTTTGGATGTTGTTGACGATAGATGGGACCGGCAGATGAGTAGAGATCTCCATATGGCGGGTAAGGAAATAAATCATATTTCTGTAATAAACTATTATTTATTGTATTGATGATGGTATTTTATTCAATTGCAGCATACTATCTCCACCCTGCATACCATTACGCACACGAGCTAGCATATGATGATGATTTGACGGCTGCCTTTGCAAGGGTGGTTGAGAGATTGTCAAGAAGTCCTGTGCTAGCGGCAGATGCCATTGATGAGGCAAGTATAGGATTATGAACTTCCATCCAAAGTTAAATCAAATACTTGAAGTTCATAGGAGTTGATGATAAATTTATTAAATGCAGATGAAGCGTTTTCGGGAAGCCACTGGGACCTTTGCTGAGCCATCTGCCATTGCTGGTCGGGAGCGTGTAGACGGCGGTAATATGCTTCCCATTGACATTTTTTATCATTGCAACTTGATGGTTGACATCTGATTGAGATAATTAAATTTGGATGCAGCTGATTGGTGGTTCAACTTTGGGCATTCTGCGCCAACATTGAGGAAAATTGCAGTGAAGGTCTTATCGCAGACTTCCTCATCTAGTGGATGTGAGAGGAACTGGAGTACATTTGCATTGATACACACCAAAGTGCGGAATCGTCTCTCATATAGGCGTTTGGACCAATTGGTGTACGTCCACTATAATATGAGGCTGAGGGTCAAACATCTTACAGAAGATCCAAAGAAGCGTGGGGACGTAGAGTATGATCCAATTGATATTGGATTTCTACGAGATGAAGAAGACCCAATAGTTGCATGGGTTGCACGAGCAACAACAGAGCGAGGGGAGTATGAGTTAGATGAGGAGGCAGACGATCCTGAAGATCCACCTCGCCCTAACACTTTCTTGGCAAGGGTAGTAGCAGAAGCAACAGCAGAGGAGGAGGGAGATCGTGGGAATGTGGGACAGCCATATTCCTTATGAGATGGATCCAGAGACTGAGGTGGATCTTCTTGCGGACATACAAGTAGAGAATGTGACGCGTATTGCAGGTGGGAGAGTCATTTCTTTCTTTCATCTTACATGTTTTATCAGTTGCATTTATGCTAACTTCCTAATGTATAATGTTGGGGGTTATTGCAGGTAGAGGAGGAGGTAATGATGATGATGATGATTTTGATAGGTTGATGGAAGGCCTCCCCCGCACACAATCTAGAAGGAGAGGCTTATCTACCCAGGATGCGCCTCCCTCACAATCTACAAGGGCTCCCACATCATCTCAATTGGCAAAAGGGAAGCAAATAGCAACAGAATCCCGCAGAAAAAAAACTGGTGCAACAGAGTCCCGGCCAAGTAAAGGAGTTGTTATACGAGAGCCACCTCCCGTCCCAACACAAAAAAAGAAGGGTTGGTTTTCTGGTTGGGGATCCAAGAAAGGCAAGAAAGGTGCTACCGTTGTTGAAGATCCACTTGACATTGCCGATGCAGAGACTTTGGATCCAAATGCAGATGATGAGACACCGTCTCCATTGGAATCACCTCGATTGCCCAATAGTGCCTCCCATGATTCGATGACTACTGGTAGGCCATCATTTTGTATTAAAAATTACCTCAAAATATATTTGTAATTTTGTATTTGTTCTAACTAATGTTCAAATGATATTGCCTTTGCAGGTGGTTCTTCAGATGCTGGTGGTGACGGTGGTGGTAACGGTGGAGGTGGTAACGATGGTCAGGGCGGAGGAGGAGGTGAGGGTGGTGAGGGAGGAGGAGGTGAGGGTGGTGAGGGAGGAGGAGGTGGCATGGCATTCACAGAGGAGCAATTTTATGGGGGTGCAACACAAGATAGTAGTCATGGTGCCCCAATGCGGTACAATAGAAGGCAGAAGTTTAGACCTGGCAGTCAAGCAAGAGGTTCACCAGTGGATTCCCATAGCTATGACACTATGATATCAGACTTTGAGAGGATGAGTACACAAGAGTCTGTCGGATCCAATGGCGGCCATAGCTATCACCCCGAATCCACTAGCACAGACTACTCTAGTGGGTACGGACCGTACAGTGGGTACACTGCCACAACAGGCTACCTTGGTCCATCTCCATATATGCATCCTCCTCCTGCATATTCTATTCCTATTCCAGTCCAAGTTTTTGTTCCTAAGGAGGATGTACAGATGGCACAACTGGGGGTAGTCCGTCCCGGCTGTCAAATGTGGGACCATTATCTCAGTCAGTTTCGGCAGAGATACCATAGCATGATGACATGGGATGAGTTTCGTGGTTTTGTGTCAAGAACGAAAGGTCATCATCTTATTGGGGAGCTCCCCTCAGAGTCAGATGAGTCCGAATCCATGCCTAGCCAATCCCAATGGAATGCATATGATCCATATCAACAAGGGCATTGGGGATATTAGAGTAAGTCATTGTATTTTTATTGGAATTTAGAGTTTGATAGTTGTATTGACTTTGTGCAATGTAAATATCTTTCAATTATTGAGTTTCAATTTGTTTTCACTCTTCTAATGCTTTATTTCATTGAAAATAAATGTTTTTATACCAATTACATGATATAAATCTCATGGAATATGATGAAACATATGTACAAGAGGCCTAAACCACACAATCATTCAAAAAAAGGCCAGATTCAAGGGAATCGGCCATAAAATGGTTCATAAATAAGGGTTCTGGCCGAATCCAAGCGGATCGAACCGGATCGGTTCGATCCGCCCGAATCGGATCGGATCAGGAAAAACCCGATCCGGTCCGAATCGGGGATGCGCCAAACCTTGATTGTGCCTACTGCCCAATGCAGTTCCATGCTGCCACCCAATGTCCTCACTATTGCCTTTCTTCGGTGCCATCTACGTAAAATAAATATTCATTAAATTTCAGGAAAAAAAATAATTTTTGTTGGTTTCACATGTAAACAATTTCTAACAACACATTAGACGTTGTAAGTGAACACTAAATACTTGCAACATCATGGTTGCAATTTCTGTATATATTTTTTAAATAATTTTAGAAATTTAAAAATTGAAGAAATTGGCCAAATCTATATGAAAATTTTGTAGATTCAAGGAAGAATGGTTGCAAGTGAACACTAAACACTTGCAAGTTGTAACATCATGGTTGCAATTTCTGTTTTTTTTTTAAATAATTTCAGAAATTTAAAAATTGAAGAAAATAGCCAAATATATATGAAAATTTTGTAGATTCAAGGGAGAAATGGTTGCAAGTGAACACTAAACATTTGCAACATAATGGTTGCAATTTCTGTTTTTTTTAAATAATTTCATTGCAATTTCTGTTTTTTTTTAAATAATTTCAGAAAATTAAAAATGGAAGAACATGGTCAAATCTATGTGTAAAAAATGTAGATTCAAGGGAGAAATAATTGCAAGTGAACACTAAACACTTGCAACATCATGGTTGCAATTTTTATTTTTATTTTTAAATAATTTCAGAAATTCAAAATTAGAAGAAAATGAGAAATCTATGTGAAAAAATTAAAGATTCAAGAGAGAAATGGTTGCAAGTGAACACTAATCACTTGCAACATCATTTCCCAGGAATATATTTCCCATACATCAACAAAAAACAGCAAAACATAAAAGATACATGGAGGGTTATCTTCAAAACAGTGAAATGGATGAAGAGAGGGATGAAACCAGCCCAAGAACGCCTCCAAGCACCTTCAAATCCACGTAGGAAGCCTCCTTGGGTCTCCTAGAGTGTAGATCTGGGGTTTCCTCGAGGGAGAAGGGAGAAAAATGGGGGAGAAAGGGACTGGCGGCGAGACACCTACGAATCGGGACTGCACAGTCCCGATTCGCAGGGCGTCGGTCGACTTTAGAGGGGTTCGGGCGAATCGGATCGTGGCGGATCTGGCGAATCGGGTCTGGTCGGATTGAATCCGCCCGATTCGCCGGTCCGCGGTCGGCTCGGCGGATCCATGCGGATCACGAATCTGGCCGGCCCTGATTCAATTCGCTTCGGGCGAATCGGGCCGATTCGCCCCGCCTTGCCAAACCCTATTTTAAAATCGGTGGATGCTTCGTCACATGTGAAGGATGCAAAATTGTTAGCTAATTTATTAGATAAAATTGTGAAAGAAGTTTGTTTTGAATATGTGATACAAATTGTTGCTGACAACGAATCGAGTTATGTGGCTGTTGGGAGCATGTTGGTGGCAGTTCATCCTCATCTGTTTTGGATGTCATGTGTTGTCTATTGTTTGGATTTAATGTTGGAGGACATTTTCAAGTTGTCTCCATTGAAAGTCACCGTTTGGAGAGCAAAAATGGTAACCAAATTTATTTATGGTCACATAAGGATTCTTACTATGATGAGCATGGAAGGCAGGATCGAAATCGGATCAGGATCGCTAGGCACCGATCCGATCCGGATCGGTATTGGATCGCAAGATCCCACAGATCCAAGGGAAGTTTGGCCGATCCTAGATCAGACAGTCTACAAAATGGATTTTTTTTGAAAAAATTAAGAAAAAATCAGGAAAAAATAGCAAAAATGAGGGAAAATCTGATAAATTGAAAGAACTAACATTTGCATCAAAAAGAAAAAAAATCAATCATACATGCATTCATAATATATGAAACATAAGATTTTGTGTATTATTACTACTATAATAATACAAGAAAAACATAAAATATTAAAGATTGTGTATTATTTACCTGAATACCATTTAAGTAAATGTTAGAATTTGTAATTTCATTTACTTAAGATATTATATGTAAATAAGGAAGTATCCTCCATTTGAATTCAATAAAAATATAAAAAAATCACATCTCTTACCAATAAAAAGTCAATTCTCCCATCCAAGAAGAAAATCGCAATTTTGGTGATTCCATCAAAATGACGACTTTTTAATCTGTCATAATTTGACATATTTAAAATTTTCATAATTCAAATAAACCTAATAGAATACTAAAAATCTATAGTCCGATAAAAAAAGTCAAATGTATATATGAGTTCTCCAAGAGAGCCACTCTCCTATTGACAACACCTAGTCTGCTTGAAACCTCTTAGGATTTGGTCAAACTAAGCTATCATCACCTAAACTTATGAGCGTCATAAGTTTGGGTGATGATAGCTTAGTTTGACCAAATCCTGAGAGGTTTGGGTGATGACATGGTTTTGCACGGCGGAGCGAATCGGCTCGATTCGCCCGCATCGGAGCGAATCGACGCCGGCCCGTAAGTGTGATCCGCCTGGATCCGCCGACCGCCAGGGAATCGACCGGATCCGCCTCGCTCCGGTCCGATTCGCCCGGCCCGACCCGCTCCGCTTCGCCCCGCCCCGTAAGAAACCCTCGATGCCCTGCGAATCGAGACTGTGCAGTCCCGATTCGCAGGAGCCACGCCGCAAGAGCCCTTTTCCCCCCTTTTTCCCCCTTCTCTCTCAAGGAAACGCCAGATCCACACTCTAGGAGACCCAAGGAGGCTTCCTAGGTGGATTGGAAGGTGCTTGGAGGTGTTCTTGGGCTTCTCTCATCCCTCTCTTCATCTTTTTCACTGTTTTGAAGGTAAGTCTCATTCTATCTTCCATTTTTTTCTGTTTTTTGTTGATGGATGGGATTCATGGGAGGTATATTCATGGGAGATGATGTTGCAAGTGATTAGTGTTCACTTGCAACCATTTCTCCCTTGAATCTTCCATTTTTTAACATAGATTTACCCATTTTCTCCTATTTTCGAATTTCTGAAAATATTTTAAAAAAATCAAAATAATTGAAACATGATATAGCAAGTGTTTAATGTTTAGTTTCCACCATTTCTCCTTTCAATCTACATTTCTTCCACAATTTGGCCATGTTCTTCCATTTTTTATTTTTGAAATTATTTAAATAAACAGAAATTGCAACGAAATTATATTTTTAAAAAATCAAAATTTAGAACCATGATGTTGCAAGTGTTTAGTGTTCACTTGCAACATTTCTCTCTTGAATCTTGAATTTTTCCACATACATTTGCCCATTTTCTTGTAATTTTGAATTTCTGAAAATATTTGTTTAAAAAATCAAAATAATTCAAACATGAGGGTGTAAGTGTTTAATGTTCACTTTCTACCATTTCTCTCTTCAATCTTAAAATTTTCCACATAGATTTGCCCTTTTTCTTTTAATTTTGAATTTCTGAAAATTTTTGTTTAAAAATTCAAAATAATTCAAACATGATGGTGTAAGTGTTTAATGTTTACTTTTCACCATTTCTCCTTTGAATCTATCTTTCTTACACATACTTTTGGCCATGTTCATCTAATTTTTTATTTCTGAATTTATTTATAAAAAAATCAGAATATATTTTTTAGATGAAATTTAATGAATAACTATTTTATGTAGATGGCACCCAAGAAAGCTGCTAGTGAGGACATTGGGTGGCAGCACGGGACTGCAATAGGCAGTAGGCACAATTACAAGTGCAACTACTGCGGCCATACGGGCCAAGGAGGGGGCGTCTCCCGCCTCAAGAAGCACCTTGCAGGTGGGCGGCTTGCAGGGTACCAAGATGTCCAAGGTTGTAAATCCGTGCCTGCTGAAGTGAAGCGGCTCATGATTGAACACTTGAAGGGTGTTCGTGCTGAGTCGCAAAGAAAGAAGGCGGACAGGGAGATGCAGGAGAGGATCATCTCGGGAAGGCAACGAGATGAAGATGACGATGAGGAACCTGATGTGCCTGATGTCCCTGAGCAGAGAGGGAGCTTTGAGGTTGGGAGTGGTAGTGGTGGCAGTGGTAGTAGAGTTGGGGGTGAGACGCAGTCCCGTCGGTACTCCAATGTGGGTGATTACTTCACTCATATTCCATCCTCAACCAACGTACCAAACCCAGACAGAGAGCAAGGGCAAAGGAAGAGATCCACGGGTGTAACCTTAGAAGAGGTGGATCCGCATTTATATTCTCGGGAGCATGGAAAACAAACCAGAATTGATGATGCATACAACAAGCAAGGGCCTAGATATAAAGTGGGCCGTGCAGTGGCAAAATGGTGGCATCATTCGGGCATTTCATTCAATGCAGCTAATAGCCCGTATTACAAAAGTATGATCCAAGAGGTACAACAACAAGGGCTTCATGTGCAACCACCCTCATCAAGAGACTTGGCAGGGAGATATCTAGATGAAGAAGTGCAGGAGATCAAGTCATATATCCAAGGCTTCAAAAAAAAGTGGGAAAAATATGGTTGCACACTCATGTGTGATGGTTGGTCAGGTACGACCAAGAGTAGTCTTATCAACTTCCTTGTGTATTGTGATAGACAGGTGTTCTACCACAAATCTGTTGATGCATCCGATAGAGTGCACAATTCTGAATATATTCTAAGTTTGATGCGGGAGGTTGTGGATGAGATAGGAGAGCAATATATTGTGCAAGTGGTGACCGATAATGGCTCTGCATACAAGAAGGCAGGTGAGGAGTTGATGCTTCTTTATCCTCATCTTTACTGGACTCCTTGTGCAGCACACTGTGTAGATTTGATGTTGAAAGAGATTGGCACATTGCGACCTGTCAGGACGGTGGTGGAGGCTGGGCAGAAAATCACAAGGTACATTTATAATCATCATGTTGTGTTGGCGTGGATGAGAGAGTCCACAGGTGGAGAGTTGTTGCGGCCGGCTATCACCCGCTTTGCAACTAATTTCATTGCTTTACAAAGTCTCCTAAAGCATAAAGATGGTCTAAAACGCATGTTTAGGACAGACAGATGGATGCACAGCACTTTTGCAGGGACTTCTGATGGTAAAGAGGTAGAAGGGATCATCTGCAGCGCTAATTTCTGGGACCGAGTCTTCAAGCTGGTGCAAATCATTGAACCTCTTTATGAGGTTTTGAGGGTGGTTGATGGGGATAGGAGACCAAGCATAGGTTTGGTTTATGCAAAAATTGAAGCTGCAAAGAAAAAGATCCACGATGTGTCCCCTCGTTATGCACACTTGGTCTTAGACGTTGTTGAGGATCGGTGGGACCGACAAATGAGTCGGGATCTACATATGGCGGGTGAGAAAATTTTAGTTCAACTTGGTACTATATTTTTTTTTAGTACAATCACACTAATTGATTTTATACCATAATTGCAGCTTACTATCTCCATCCTGCTTACCATTATGCGTTCGAGCTATCGTACGAGGATCACTTGATTGCCGCCTTTACACGGGTTGTTGAAAGACTGTCAAGGAGTCCATTGGATGCAGCAGATGCTATTGATCAGGCGAGCATTAATACAAGTACATCATGTTTATGTCAATTAATCAATTGCAGCTTTTTCTAATGGACTTCATTGCGGCAGATGAAGAGCTTTAGAGAAGGGGTAGGGAGTTTTGCAGAGCCATCCGCTATTGCTGGTCGGGACCGCATTGATGCCGGTAATGTGCTTTCCCTTTTATAATTACATATTAGTAAACTCAACGATTGACTAATGAGTGCAACAATATTTTTTTTACAGCTGATTGGTGGTTCAACTTTGGGCATTCGACACCCATATTGAGGAAAATTGCAGTAAAGATCTTGTCCCAGACCTCCTCCTCAAGTGGGTGTGAGAGAAACTGGAGCACCTTCGCATTGATACACACCAAAGTCCGGAACAGGTTGTCACATAGGCGGTTGGACAATTTGGTGTATGTGCATTATAACATGAGGTTGAGGGTGAAGCATTTAACAGAGGATCCAAAGAGGGGGGAGGTGGAGGATGATCCGGTTGACATTGGGTTTCTACGAGATGATGAAGACCCAATGGTTGCATGGGTTGCACGAGCGACCACAGAGCGGGGAGAGTTCGAGTTAGATGAGGAGGCAGATGATCCGGAAGATCCACCACGGCCAAACACATTTTTAGCTAAGGCTATCGAAGCTGCAGAAGCGGAGGAGGGGGGTGATGGAGATGTGGGAGGGGGCGGCCAACCACATTCTAGTCAATTTCGGGCCGAAGAAGAAGATGAGGTAGATCTTCTTGGCGAATTATCAATTGGGGCAAGAGGTGAGACAGTAGTTCTAATTTGTTAAACATGTTCATTCTTTGTTTTGTCATTGTCTGTTGTATAATTTGTGATGTTGGGGACTATTGCAGGTGGTGCAATTGTTGATGATGATGCAGAGTTTGAAAGATTGATGAATTTAGGCCCGTCAGCCCACTCAGAGTTTATGAGAGAAGCACAAGCAATTGTTTCCGCAGAACCAAGAAGGAAGGGATCACATAAGGAACCTGCTGCTCTCTCCCAAGCTGCAAAAGGAAAGGCGGTGGCGACATCCCAACCAAAGAAAGGAAAGGGGAAGGACATAGGTCCAGCAGGTGGCCCAGCCAAAGGCATTGTCATTACAGAGCCAACCGCCCCAGCACAAAAGAAAAAGAGTTGGTTACCCTGGGGATCCAAGAAAGGGAAAAAATTGGCTGCCCCTTCTGTAGATCCACTTGACATTGCAGATTTAGAAACATTGGATCCAAATGCAGAAGAAACACCTCCAGAGGATTCGCCACGATTACCCAGCAGCCGCTCCCATGACTCCATGACAACTGGTTCACCGGGTGGGTCTGTAGGGGGAGGTGATGGAGATGGGGGAGGGGGCGATGGTAATGTTGGAGAAGGGGGAGGGGGCGGGGGTAATGATGGAGATGGGGGAGCATTCACAGCGGAGCAGCATCATGGCGGCCCAGTGAAGTACAATAGAAGGCGAAGGGTTAGGGGAGGTGGTCGTGCAGAAGGTGCAGCAGTGGATAGTGATAGCTATAACACTATGATATCTGATTTTGAAAGAATGAGTACAAATGAGTCTGTGGGATCCTATGGATATGGGGGACATAGTTATCAGCCAGAGTCCGACACAGGCTACTCCAGTGGCTATAGTGGCTACGCCACCACAGGCTACCCAGCACCATATTTTGATCCACCTCCGTTTATTCATGTTCATGTTCCTGTTCCTGTTCCTGTTCAGCAGATTGTTGCTTCTGCAGAGGATGTGCAAATGGCGAGTTTGAGGATAGTCCGTCCTGGATGCGAGGTGTGGGACCACTTTGTGAGGGAGTTTCGGAGAAGATACAACACCATGATGACTTGGGATGAGTTCCGTTCATTTGTGTCTCGAACCAAAAGTTATCATCTTATTGGGGAGCTGCCCTCAGAGTCGGATGAGTCTGTCCAACCCCAGTGGGGTACATATGATCCATATCAGCAGGGATATTGGGGATACTAGACTCATTGTACTTTGTATTTGGATTTGAATTTCAGGTTTGTACTTTTTAGTTGATATGAGTCTCATTGTATTTTTCAATTGGAATTGAGTTTCATGTTTCACATTTCATGTTTATACTTTGAAATTTGTTCTCAATTTCCAATACAATTGAATGAAAATGGATGTTTGTGTAGTATTACATGCCATAAATATCATCAGTTATACATGATGTTCTTCACAAGAGGTTGTAAACATAGAAACAGCCAAAAAAATATCAAAACCATGCGAATCTGGCCAAACTGGGGCTTCAGCCATGACTGCCCAACAGTTTCCAGGCGAATTGGGTCGATTCGCCCCGATTCGGGGCGAATCGGAGCGCATCAGGGCGAGCCCGATTCGCCCCGAATCGGCGCACCAGCAAACCATGGGTGATGATAGCTTAGGTTTGACCAAATCTTGAGAGGTCTCAAGCAGATTAAGTGTTGTCAGTAGGAGAGTGGCTCTCTTGGAGAAGTTATATGCACGTTTGACTTTTTTTACCGGACTTTAGATTTTTAGTATTCTGTTGGGTTTATTTGAATTATGAAATTTTTAGACATGTCAAAATATGAGGAATTAGAAAGTCGTTATTTTGATGGAATCACCAAAATCGTAGTTTTCTTCTTAGATGGGAGAGTTGCCTTTTTATTGGTAAGAGAGATGATTTTTCTGATACTTTTATTGAATTCAAATGGGAGGTACTTCCTTATTTACATGTAATATCTTAAGTAAATGAAACTACAAATACTAACATTTACTTAAATGATATTCAGGTAAATAAGGGGATCCTGACAACCCTGCCTGATCCAGTTTGGAATCAACCGATCCCTGGTTGATCCGGTCGATCCAACTCGATTCTGGCCGATCCAGCTAGAAGTCTTACCGATTCAGGGACTTCCCCCCAGACTCGGATCCTCATGCTGCGATCCGATCCTGGATCGGCCGATTCTTGGCCGATCCCACCGATTTTGCCTTCCATGGATGAGGAAGTATACAAATGGTAAAAATCTTGCACTTGCACCAGTGACTCGTTTTGCCACTAATTATTTGAATTTGCTGAGTTTGCTTGATAACAAAGATCATTTGAGGAGGATGTTCACATCGGCAGTTTGGCTAGCTTCTAACATTCGATGGGCCAAAATAAATGAGGGGAAGAAGCTGGAAGGTATAATCTTAAAGACTTCCTTTTGGTTTGTTGTAGCCTACTCATTGAAAGTATTTTCAAACCTCTTGCGGTTGATTTGATGGTGAAAAACCAGTCATGAGCTACATTTATGAAGTTACAGATCAGGCCAAGGAACTGATTAAATATGGTCCAAGTTGGGATATTATTGATCGACAATGGGATTTTCATTTGCATCGCCCTTTACATGCAGCAGGCCTTTATCTCAATCCAAGACTTTATTTTTCCAATTCAGATATTGAGTATGATGCTGAAATTAAGAAAGGGCTTTATGATTGCATTGAGAAGGTAGCTCCCACCTAAGGATCCAAGATCTGATTACACAGGAACTCTCAGTTTATAGACTCTGAAGGATTGTTTGGGAGAGAAATAGTCATTAGGCAATGCACCACATCTACTCCTGGTATGGAATTGGAAGCTTGTCATATATTGACACATTTCATTCCTTGAGTAAGATATGTTGCATATTTATAGTTTATTTTTGGTGTAGTTAATTGGTGGTTGGATTATGAGAGTTGTGCACCTCACTTACAAAGGATGGCCATTTGAGTCTTTTGTTTGACATGCAGTGCATCTCCTTGTGAATGAAATTGCAGTACATTTGAGCAGGTTAGATCAATAATTCCATCTTCAAATACCCTAAAGATGTCCTCTCCTCAATATTTTTTTTTAATTGCAAATTATGTGTTTGTAGGTGCACACAAAGAAAAGAAATAGGTTGGAGCAGAAGAGGTTGAATGATCTTGTGTTTGTACATTACAATCAACGCCTCCATAATCAACATTTGAATTTCCAACGAGGTGGTTTTTATCCTATTTCTTTGGAGGACATTGATGATTGCAATGAGTGAATAGCTCATCCTTCGGAAGAGCAAGACTTGTGGATGACAATGAAGACCTCACATGGTTAGATGTTGAAATTGCTTTGGGATTAAATGAACATGAAGGCCCAAGAATAAGGTTGAGAAGCAAAAGGCATCGCTTGGATTCCATAGATGAGTTTGATATTGACTCTGATGAGACATCACCATCGGAGAATGAGCTTCCAAATGAAGATTGTGGGGAATCATACTCTTCTAGGAATGATGAGGAGAGAGTTGAGAAATGAGAATTGTCACTTTCTAATATCTATTTCAATTTTCAAACATCTTGTGGAATTATGTAGTGGACTCCTTTAGTTGTCACTTTCTAATATCTATTTCAATTTTCAAACATCTTGTGGAATTATGTAGTGGACTCCTTTAGTTGTCACTTTCTAATATCTATTTCAATTTTCAAACATCTTGTGGAATTATGTAGTGGACTCCTTTAGTTGTCACTTTCTAATATCTATTTCATTTAGCATGTTTACATATATGCTTATTTACTTGTTTGTTTTAAAAGTTGCAAATTAGTTTGTGATGATATAATGATATTGCAGTTCTTGTTCTTATTTGTGTAAATGGCAATTTAGTTTTGTTATGATGACTTGATGATATATAATGTGAGGTTGTTCACATTCACTTGCAATTTAATTTTTGTTGTCAATTTTCATTTAGTTTTGATCTTTTTGTTGTGATATTTCATTTTTCAGCAAGCATTTTTGTGATATTTAGCTATTATTTATAGTTATGACTTTTATGTGTTATTTTATTAATATTTCGCCTCAAATGCGCCTAGGTGTTTGAGGCTGAGGCGACTCTTGGTTGCGCCTCATGCCTTATACTACATAGACTTGGATAGAGGGTGACTGACCAATCCTGGGCTAGGGGCCAGACCCAATTCATTCATTTGTTCAAATTATATTCATGTTAGAACCTCTCCTACCATTTGTTTAATATTCCCTTAATATGAAGATGAGGAGAATATCTGATATCTACGTTAGGTGTTTGAAAAGGTAATGCACTAAATATGCATTAAAGTAAGTGAGATCTACTTTAAGGGCATAACAGCACATTTTCCACAAAATCTCAATGTTTCCTATGCTGCTCATAGTCTTCTACATTTAACGATCTTATTCAGTTTGTGCTCTAAATCATGTAAGACTTGTTAGGTGTAAGAATTCCTGTTTTCTGGTTGGGTACATCGAAGTCTTCTGATGGTGATCTCTGTTCTGACTTCCTGGGTGCTGGTGAGAAACAAAGTTTACTGGACTCTCTCCTGCTTGCTCAGGTATTTATGACCTTCTCATTCATTACAACTATGTTGCTTTCCTCCAATTCTACTTCTTAGAATTTGTCTTTTATCATTATTGTTTTTTTGTTTCGGTAATATCTCTTGCAGTGGGAAAATCGTGCATTGAAAGGCCTCCCTAGATATGATGTGACCTCTTGTGAAACAAAGGTTCTTGGTTTGAACTTCTATCTGCCCGTACAATGTGTTTCTGGTGAACTACTTCAAGTCTATGTAATGATTCTGAAGTATTGATGACATCATTGCAGGTTATTGATGGAAGGAAAAACTTTGTTGCATTGCTGAATGTGAATTCGAATGTGAATGCATTTACAGAGTATGAAAACAAAATCCAACAATCAGGCTGCCAAAAACTGGACTATGTAAAATCTGATCTGGAGGAATTACTTTTCTGTATTGCAATTGGAGATAAAGAAGGCCCTGAAATTGTCTCTTCAGCTATGGTGCCAAGAGATGGCATCTTCTTTGTTGTTAATGTAAGTATCAAGACTAATTCATTTCCAGCTTGCATTTAGTTAGCTACTTCAGCCATTATCATTTATGATGTGTTTTAAGGCAAACCCTATCGAGTATGGACATGTCTTGATGGTGTCTTGCAATGTATACTCTTCACCAAATGCGATTAGCAAGAAATCATTGGAATTGATCACTCGGATTTCTGCTGAAATTGACAACTCCTATTTTCATGCATTCTATGACCACCTACCTTCAAATTCTGGCAAATATTTCCAGGTAAGATGCACAATCATGTCTTTTTCAATATGCTGGTCTTTGTACATTTGTTTACATGCCAAGTCAAGATAATACTCTCATCTTTCTTGTTTGGAAAATCCAAGAAATTCTTACTCCTGTTTTTTCTTTTCCCTCTGATTAAGCCTTCTATTGTTCTTGTTTCATTTTTTAAAGAATTGAAATAGCATCTTATTATTTGACTTGGTATATGTAGCAGATAACCGTGATATCTAGTAAGCAGAGATCTGCCATGCAATGGCATCTCATGAACCACAGATAATTCTCGTTTTTGTATTTATTTGGTGATAACCATGTAATCAGTGTCATAGGTTGAGCAACATAAAGGGGCTCGAGTTGGCTGGGATATCTTAGCTACACCATATCCATTCCATTGCTATACCTTTTTGAGATAATTGCATATCATCATCATCAGAGCCTTATCCCATTATTTGGGGTCAGCTATATGAATTATTTTCCGCCAAAAATTTCTATCAAGTGCTATAGTTGTTTTTAAATTCAAGTAAGTCCAAGTCTTTCCTAATAATATCACACCATCTCATTTTAGACATTCCTCTAGCTCGTTGTGAGAATTATTTTTAACACTTTTAAAAATTTTAATTTATCTTTGAATTTGATTTATTTGGTTCTTATTTATTTACATGGACATGGTCTTATTTAGTTCATTTGACCTCCCCCACTAATTGCGGTTAGTGTTAATTATAGCAGCACAAAGGCTGAATACCCTTGATTAGCCATCAGACAAACCCGTTGAAATAAAAGAACGTGACTCACATTTGAATGAAATGAATTATACATGGAAAGAAACACAGTTGCAAACATGCAGTTCATTTTTTTTTGGAATTTTCTGATATTTATTTCATTTTTATTGATTTTTAAATTCATTTTCTCATTTTTTGCTATTTTAGAATTATTGATTCCATTTATTTAAACATTTTTGTTATTTATTTATTTAAACTAGGATTACATGGATTAAATTAATATTTTCATTTATTTAGTTGACTTAAATGGGGATTAACTTAAGGTGGATCAAAGATGATGTGAGACATGACTTGTTTGTTGATTTTATGTTATTGAAAATTAGATGACAATGTTTGTGAAATATTTTATTAAGGTTGGTTGAAAAATTGGTTAGTTTTAGTTAAGAAACCAAGTAGCGAAGTGTTTAAAATAAACGTGACACAACATATAATTATCCGTGTAGTGTGTATTTAAATGAGAGAAATTAGCCCAATAGGCCCGTTAACCATCACATGTAAGACAATACCACAGGTCGGCCCATTAACCATAATTAGGCCCATTAAGCATCAAGCATCACGGTCATTTAACATATCATATCATGGAAGATACAAGTCCGGCCCAATAAATAATTTAGGCCCAATAAGGAAGTCTAATAGACCTTTTTTTGAGACTTGAGAAAATTTAAAATTGTGCCTAGCACAATATTCTTTAGGGCTGCCTTGCAGACCCTTTTCTCCAGACCGCTTTGTAGTCTCCTGTTGACACGGGAAAGATATCACTTTGACATATCATTTGAATTTGGATTGATCATTTCATTTGATCTGGTTCATGTATTCATTTCACATGCTTTGAATTGTGTATTGTGATTTGCGGGGCGTGCCAGTCTGTCTAACAGACAGAAGAAAGAGTCCGCGCAATGCGGAGAAGGTATTTTGGGTGTCCATGGAACGGACGGGTATGATGTCCGTGGAACGGACGGGTATGATGTCCGAGGAACGGACGGGGATGCCCGTGTGACGGGCGACTAGGGTTGTCCATGAAATGGACGGGGATGCCCGTGTGACGGGCGACTAGGGTGCGCCGTTTTTTATCTGAACTCCTTGAGTCCCGTATCTATACTCATCAGGTGATTGAGGTAGCATGTGCTGGACCTCTGTCTCCATCGACCGGAGTCGATGTTACATTTACATCGAGTTAAGACTCTTGGTGTTATTTAACACCAGTTTTAACCCGAATACCATTCATAGCAAAGGGGATGAGAAAATACACACTTTTTTAGAAAATCCTGGTCATGATGTATCATTTTTCTTTTGGTTATTTTTTTGAAATACTTTTGCTTTGAGTGTTTCATTTTGAAAAGACTGCCCTTTGTGGAGTCCGAGATATGACTTTTAAGAAGGGAACGGGTATATTTCCGTGAACCCATTTGGGGTCTCCCTCCTCTCCTTTTTTTTGAGAAAGATGTTGTTTGAAGGTTTTATTTTGGAAAACCTGAGGATTATTATTGCAGACAGGCATATACCCGTGCATTTGATTCTGAACTTGGGGAAAGTTGTGATTCAAAGTAGCACTTCTGTATTAGAAGAGTTGCTACATTAATTCGTTTATAACATCCTTCTTTTAAATGAAGTCTGAATTGAGGCAGAATTTCTTTTCTCCTCGTTCATCGTTTCATTTATTCATCATTCATTTTTCTTTACTTGTATGAGTATGATTTTTGGAGAACGTATGCACATATCTCCATGGATGTTCTTGTCAATTTGAAGTTCCTTTCTGGAAACTGTCCATATGAACATAGTTCTTATGAGTATGCATCATGCTGCTCTTTGGAGTATCTGAGCACAGTTCGGGTCCCATCACAGTTCGGGTTCTGTCACAGTTCGAGTCCTGTCACAGTTCGGGTCCTGTCATAGTTCGAGTCCTGTCCTCTTTTTCTTTGGATGTGTGTATATTATCACAATTTTCATAAATTTATTTTGGTAGAGTTTCCGCTTATGCGGAATGCCCTCACGGAGATATATATAAACATGTACTTATATCCATGTGTCCTCAGAGAATCTTTGCCCGGAGGGATTTTGCCTTTAAGAAAGTATGTGTGTATAAACACAAATTTGCAGTTTATGCATATTTTCTCACCGGTATTCCCTTTTGAGTGGAATGTCCGGTAAAAGGTACCATCTGCATATGCAGAATCCCTTTTGAGAGGTATACGCATATAATTGCGAATTTTATGATTATATAAACACGTCCGTAGTCGGAGACTCCATTTGGGCAGAGTTTCCTCTTGGAAACACATGTATATGAATACAAAGTTTGTGATTATATTGATATATTTTTAGAGGGAAAACTCTGACATAGGCAGGGTTTCCTTCCAAGAAACATATGTGTATAGGCACAAATTTGAGTTTTATAAATATGTTCTTAGACGGAATCTCCACTTGGGCAGAGTTTCCTCTAGGAAACATGCATATAAAAATACAAATTTGTGAATATACAAACATGTTCTCGGGCAGAATCTCCACTTGGGTAGAATCTCCTCTAAGAAACATATAAATATACACACAGATTTGAACTTTATAGATATGCTCTTAGGCGGAATCTCCACTTGGGCAGAGTTTCCCCTAGGAAGCATATATATAAAAATACGAATCTGTGAATATATGAATACGTTCTCGAGCAGAACCTCCACTTGGGCAGAGTCTCCTCTAAGAAACATATGCATATAGCACAAACACACCATCCCGGAGAGTTTAAAACTCGATGGGAGGTGGCATAAATAACAAAGGTATCTAAAATACCATATGTCCGAAACGGACGGTATTTAGAACCTATAGCCCGTGAGGGCCAGTGCCGCTATTGCGAACTTTTAGCCGATGAAGTTTGCCGATGCCGCATACGGATAACCTCTCAACACTCGGGGGAAGAAGATTTGGTACCTTCACTCACACAAGAAATGAGATTGAGAGAGAGACGGGAGACTTTTGGAATTTTTCTATTCTTTCAGAATTTCAGAAAGGAGGGGGGCAACAATTTCTCCAGGGAGCCGGCATCTCCCCGGGGCCAGCCCCTTCAAATGGGGGGATGGGGGTGCCTTTTATAGGGGAAGGCCCCCCCTTACATCGCATGGGTGGGGGTTTAAACCGATGAGAGTTCCATCGGTTAACCGATGAGACTCTCATCGGTTAAAGCTAACCGATGAGACTCTCATCGGTTAGAGAAAAAAAACTCTCTAACCGATGAGACTCCCATCGGTTAGAGGGTTAAAGACCCTCTAACCGATGGGGGTTCCATCGGTTAGGGCTTTTTCCTTTTTTTTTATTATTTTCTGTTTCCTATATATATTTTGTTTTTTCTGCTTCTCTGTTTTTTCTGTCTTTTTTCTGTTTTCTTTATTTTTTCTGTTTTCTTTTTTTTTTGAAAGGGGGGACCCCTTAACCGATGGGGGTTCCATCGGTTTAGGGGGGGAATCCCCCTAACCGATGGAACCTCCATCGGTTAGAGGGGAAAACTCCCCTAACCGATGGCACTTCCATCGGTTGAAGGGGAATTTCCCCTCAACCGATGGAACTCCCATCGGTTGAAGGGAAAAATCCCCTTAACCGATGGTAGTCCCATCGGTTAGGGGATTTAAAGGGGGATTTCCCCTCAACCGATGGTGCTTCCATCGGTTTGGGGAAATAATCCCCTTAACCGATGGTAGCCCCATCGGTTAAGGGGTTAAAATTTTTTCTTTGTGTCCACAAATGCCCCCCACGGGAAGTGCGCCGACGCCGAAGGCGGAGGGGGACGTCCCGTGCGTTCTTCGAGCCGTGCTTCTGATCTTCATGACTTGACAATAAACTTGAATCGGAAAGTTGTAGCCACAGTTGACACACTTCAGCACTTGCACTGTGAAGTCGACAACCTCGGACAACGATCGACTTTGTCATGCTTCTTGTTCTGAGCGATCAGCTCCGTTTCCTTGGATTTACTTAAAACTGACTTTGGGCTTTCTTTGCCTGGGTCTTTGCCTTCTGGATTTTATCTCAGAGATTTTTCCTTTCTGGCTTGAGGATTCAATTGGTGAGACTCGTCTTTCTGACTTTGCTCAACAACTTGATTTGAGAGATTTTTTTTTTGACTTGTGACCCTTACTTGATTCGCAGTTGGATCTGATAGCACTTTTCCGAGCTTTGCCTTTTTGGCATTTGCTTGGATTGGATTTGACATCTTTTTCTTGAATCTTGCCTTCTCGGCTTTGTCCGAGATTTGGCATGGTATTCGGCTACTGAGGCTGACCTTCTTGGTTTTGCGGCTATCTTTCTTCTTCTTCTTTTTTTTTGTATCTGTTTTGAATTCTCAACCATCCTTGCTCCGGAAGTTGTTGGAGACAGGAATGGTGAAACTCATTTGAATATTTCCTCTTCTTCCAGACCCAAGAGAGCTGGAAAAAGGAGTGTGGCGGATTCCGCCTTATCTGGCGGTGACTTTCTTTTCTTTTCTTTTCTTCTCTCATCATTGTCATTCATGACTTTTCTCCTTGATTTATCACTTATCCCTTTTTTTGATTTATCTACCTCAGATGACGAGACAGATGAGGAAAAGTGCTGGTCCGATTGCTTCGGGCGGCCATGCCTCTTTGCCTGGAGGTTCTCCTTTCCTTTGTGGAGTGGAGCGTGAGAATTCCTCACAGGCAGTTGTCGATTTTATGAACCATCATTTGACTGTCTGTTTTCTTGAGGTAGCCGTGACGGATGACGGTGCCTCTGGATTTGCTGAGCTGAGAGTCTCGACAGAACAGTATTCTTTTACTCATGTTGGGGCTTATATCCCGATGCCTGCCAAGGAATATTCTGCCATGGAATCAACTCCTGCAGGTGACTTCCTTTACTGAGCTCATATACAGTCTTTAAAGATGATGTTTTCTTTCCTGATATTGACTTTCCTTCCTTGTATTCAGGTGACTAGGTCTTCTGTGATCAACTCTTCTTTGGGGGATGATGGATTCATATTCTGTATTTGTGGCTAATCCTCTCTTTCCACTTTTGGGGAGATGCAGGGAGCCCTTTTTTTGGAGTTTCAGGCTTATTCTGCCTTTCAAGTAGGCGATGCTGCGAGTGACGATGGTGTTGAGCATGGTTGTCGGGAAGGAGAACATTGCCCGGTTGGTACGCGAGCTTCTTTGAATCAGGAGGCTAGAGATGAGGCCATAGATTCTGAAGAAGAAACTGCCTATGTAAGAAACGGAAGGAACTTCCGCCAGTCGACAGCCTCCAAAGTTAAGGAAGTTGAACAGCCGAAGAGGAAAAAGCCTTCCTGCCTCTGCTTTTCAGTATAACATTTACATGCTGAGCTCATTGTCTTGCTTTTTTTTTTTTTTTTTTTTTCGACCTTTACATAGCAATCGCCACTCTTTGTATATTTGTACAGAGAGTGACTTGTGACTTTGTAAATACAAGGTGAAGGATAATGAAGATCCTCCTTTTCATTTTCCTCCACCCCTTTTTTTTCCTTTTTTTTTCACATTACCAATCCCAGTGCCCTCTCGGGTTTTCACTAAGACTGGCCCCCTTTAGCTTTTTCCAACGTGCCCTTTTGGGTTTTCACGTTGAGGGGTTACCCATTTTTGCCTGAAGCGCCTTTTCAGGTTTTCACCTCAGCCGGATTTTTGATCTTTTTACCCTCAAGCATATAGTGAGCCGTATACTTAAGTCCATCGGGGTATCTCTACTTTTTAACCCCCTTCTTTTTTTTTGACTTGACTATTGAGTACTTGACTGATTTGGATGATTTAAACGGCCAGGGATTTGGCTGTGGAGCGAAATTTGAATCTGGCCAATGATTGGAAATTTGGATTTGGAATTTGGACCTGGATATGGATTTGGGTTTGAACATAAGTATACTGGCTTATTTCTGTGGTATTTTGGATTTGGGTTTGGATATGAGCATGAGATTCGGGTATGATTTGGCCCTGGACTTGGTTTGAATGGGCTCTGAATGGTGTTTAGTGTTTTGGCTTTGGGATTTGAACTTCGCCCCTCCTTGATGGCTTGGTGCCGGGATGAGGGGTTTGCACTTGGATTTGAATGGCTGGAGAGAAAGAAGCCTTTCTGCCTTTGTTTCAAAGCATAAACACTTGCATATTGGGCTTGTTGCCTTGATTTCCTTTCTATTTTGCATGTGGTATCTGTCACCCTTTGTAAGTTTGTGATGTGGTGACTTATAGCTTTGTGGATGTATGAATGAAGGACTGAGAAATTTTCTTTTTTCTTTTTTTTTTTTGTCACATTACCAGCCTTAGCGCCCTTTTGGGTTTTCACCAAGACTGGCCCCCTTTAGCTTTTTCCAACGCGCCCTTTCGGGTTTTCACGTTGAGGGGTTATCCATTTTTGCCTGGAGCGCCCTTTCGGGTTTTCACCTCAGCTGGATTTTTGATCTTTTTACCCTTAAGTACACAAGGAATCGTATACTTAAGTCCATTGGGGTATCTCTATTTTTAACCCCTTTCTCTTTTATTTCTCTTTTTTGGACTTTGGCATGCACTTAAGGTTTGGATTGGGGTTTAGGTTATTTTAGTTCTGGTTTTGGGTTTGACATAGCCTACCTTTTTGGTTTGTTGGCTGTGGTTTTGGTATCGTTTTGACACAGCCTACCCTTTTGGTTTGCTGGCTATGATTTTTGGTATTTTGGATTTGACATAGCCTACCTTTTTGGTTTGTTGGCTATGGTTTTGGTATTTTGGATTTGGCATAGCCTACCTTTTGGTTTGTTGGCTATGGTTTTGGTATTTCGGATTTGGCATAGCCTACCTTTTGGTTTGTTGGCTATGGTTTTGGTATTTTGGATTTGGCATAGCCTACCTTTTTGGTTTGTTGGCTATGGTTTTGGTATTTTGGATTTGGCATAGCCTACCTTTTTGGTTTGTTGGCTATGGTTTTGGTATTTGGCATAGCCTACCTTTTTGGTTTGCTGGCTATGGTTTTGGATTTGGCATAGCCTACCTTTTTGGTTTGTTGGCTATGATTTTGGTATTTTGGATTTGACATAGCCTACCTTTTTGGTTTGCTGGCTATGGTTTTGGTATTTTGGATTTGACATAGCCTACCTTTTTGGTTTGCTGGCTATGGTTTTGGATTTGGCATAGCCTACCTTTTTGGTTTGTTGGCTATGGTTTTGGTATTTTGGCATAGCCTACCTTTTTGGTTTGCTGGCTATGGTTTTGGATTTGGCATAGCCTACCTTTTTGGTTTGCTGGCTATGGTTTTGGTATTTTGGATTTGACATAGCCTACCTTTTTGGTTTGCTGGCTATGGTTTTGGATTTGGCATAGCCTACCTTTTTGGTTTGTTGGCTATGGTTTTGGTATTTTGGATTTGACATAGCCTACCTTTTTGGTTTGCTGGCTATGGTTTTGGATTTGGCATAGCCTACCTTTTTGGTTTGTTGGCTATGGTTTTGGTATTTTGGATTTGACATAGCCTACCTTTTTGGTTTGCTGGCTATGGTTTTGGATTTGGCATAGCCTACCATTGTAGCTTGGAATCTCATTTGGCGGGATATGCAAAATAAGCCTCCACCTTCTATTTCCAGGTTTATACATGGAATGCCCTTGGCTTTATGCCGGGTAGGGACTGACAAGTTCGGGGTGTATAACTGGTAGGTGGAAATTTGATTCCTTTGTCCCTATCTAGAGCAAACTTTGTTTCATAATTTTTTTACTCTATTTTGGCTTCATGCCTTTTGAGGTGACTGGTTTTTGTTTTGGTGGCTGGCCAGGGAATTCATGTTCTGGCGCGTGGTACAATTTCAGGTGTTTCCCGTTGAGTGGGGGAAAGGGCACATTACCTTTATAGTCCACTAGCCGATATGCTCCTCCTTCATACGCCAGAGTGACGATATGTGGACCGAGCCAAGTGGGTTGCAGTTTGCCATATGACTTTCCGGCTATTGCTTCTCTGCACTTGACCATGGCAAGATCCCCTTGCTTAAAAGCTCTGGGTCTTGCTAATTTGTCGAATGCACGAACCATTCTGGCTTGATATATTTGGAGAGACTTATATGCTTCGAGTCGCCTTCCTTCCAGGTTGGAGAGCTCCTCAAGTCTCCTTTCTATCTGACTTTGATCTTGGCTTTGAGATTCATTTTGGATTGCCACTCAACAGGATGCCATTTCAATTTTGATGGGTATCATGGCCTCAGCTCCATAGACTAAGGAGAAGGGTGAACACCCTGTAGGAGTTTTATATGTAGTTCTGTAAGCCCATAAAGCTTCGTGAACTTTTTCTCCCCACTCTCGCTTTCTATTGTCAACTATCTTGGCGAGTAACTTGCAGAGAGTTTTGTTAAAGGCTTCTGCTAACCCATTAGCTTGCGGGTTGTATATTGAGGATGTCCTCCAGTCAATATGGAACTTTGCCGCCAAAGAATATATTGTTTTGTTTCTAAACTGCGACCCATTATCAGATATAATCCTGTGAGGAGTCCCAAATCTGTATACTATATTTTGTTTGACGAATTTGGCGACCGAGTCTCCAGTCACCTCCCTCAATGGGATAGCTTCAGCCCATCGAGAGAAATAATCAGTGGCAGCCAATATAAATTTGTGACCTTGAGATGAGGGAGGGAATGGTCCCACAATATCCATTCCCCATCCTGCAAAGGGCCATGTTGGTGCCGTAGGATGCAGCATATTTGGGGATTTTCTCGGCACAGGGCCGAAGGCTTGGCATTGATGACATGTACGGGCATATTGGATGCAATCCGCATACATGGTAGGCCAGTAGAAACTTTTTAACTTGATATTGATTTTCATTTGTCTCCTGCTTGGTGTGCCCACACAGTCCGGAGTGAACTTCTTTCATGATGGTTTTGGCTTCTTTGAAAGATAGGCATCTGAGGAGGACTTACTCTTTCTTTTCATGGACCAGCCTATATAGTTGTTATGCTATTAATTGATATGAGGTGGCCCTGCGTAAGAGCTGAATTTTTTGTGCTTGATCAGGTGGCAACCAACCTTTCAGCGGCTTGCGCCAATCTTCAGATTCCTCAGTGTCAAGGATACTGGCATGAGTCTTCTGTGGCGGACCATTATGTCCACTTCTCCTTCAGGAGGCAATTTTATGGCAGAGGCCAATTTGGCCAGAGCATCTGCCTGGGAATTTTCATTTCTTGGTATATGGGATATATTGAAAAAGCTGAATTGTTCTTTGAGTTTCATGGCTGCATTGTAATATGGAAGTAATTGTGGTTTACGGACTTCATACTGGCCCAATATTTGTCGGATGACCAGTTGTGAGTCTCCGTAAACTTGTATACCTCTGATCCCCATTTCGAGAGCTAATCGAAGTCCAATAATTAAGGCTTCATATTCAGCTTCGTTATTTGTAAGTTGCTTCATAAGAGCACATGAATTGTATAAGATTCCTCCATATGGGGTGACAAAAACGATTCCAGCTCCAGTAGAGACGGAGGTGGAACCATCTGTATATTGAAGAATTCGGGAAGCCCCGTCAAAATATAGCTCCCATGAAGGTAAGTCGATTGTGACAACTTCTTTGGAATGTGGGGTTTCCTGAATTTGATCTTCTTTCCCATCTATAGAGGAGAGAGTTTCGTCTTCCGGAAGATCTATAGACAGAGGGGAATTTTCTATTATTGGATGAGCGGCTAAAAATTCAGCCAGACCTTGTCCTTTGATGGCTTTTTGTGGGATATATGTGATATCAAATTCCATAAGGAGCAGGGCCCATTTTCCGAGCCGTCCTGATAGTACAGGCTGCCTCAACAAGTATTTGAGTGGATCATACTTGGAGATGAGTTTAACTTCATGGGCCAGCAGATAATGTCTCAATTTCTTGACGGCAAATACCAGTGCTAGGCATACTTTCTCCATTGGAGCATATCGGAGCTCTGGACCAATTAGCTTTCTGCTAAGATAGTATAAAGCTTGCTCTTTTCATCCTCATTTGTTTGTGCCAATAAAGCTCCCAGAGAAGCATCCATAGCTGAGATATAAAGTATAAGAGATCTCCCAACAATTGGTGCCCCCAGAACTGGTGGAGTAAGGAGATACTTTTTGATCTGTTCAAAAGCAATTTGGCATTCTTGATCCCAGATGAAGGGTGCATTCTTCTTCATTAGTTTGCCGAACGGCATGCATTTTCCTGAGAGATTGGATATAAATCGCCTGATATAGGCTAGTCTTCCTTGAAATGACCTTAGCTCAGTCAAATTTTGAGGAGGCGACAATTGCTGGATTGCCTTGATTTTGTCAGGGTCTATTTCTATTCCCCGATATTTGACGATGAAACCCAGGAACTTGCCACTTGAAACCCCAAATGCACATTTCATAGGGTTCATCTTCAATTTGAATTGACGAAGCCTTTCAAAAACACGGCGAAGATCATATAGATGGTCCTCCCGTTTTTGGTTTTGACGACGAGATCATCGACATAGCATTCGACTATATCATGAATCATTTCGTCAAATATTTTTGTCATGGCTCTTTGATATGTGGCTCCTGCATTCTTCAAGCCAAAGGGCATTCTTTTGTAGTTGAAGATACCTTTGGGTGATCTGAATGCAGTGTAATCTTTATCTTTGATTGCCATCCGGACTTGATTGTAGCCGGAAGACCCGTCCATGAAAGACAAGGCTTCATAGCCAGTGGTCATATCCACCATTGTTTCAGTAATTGGGACTGGGAAATCATCCTTGGGACATGCTTTATTCAAGTCCCTATAGTCGATACATATCCGGATTTGACCATTCTTTTTCTTCACTGGAACAATATTGGCGAGCCATATTGGATATATGCATGGCTCGATGAAGTCTACTTCAGAAAGCTTGTCGACTTCAGTATTTACTTTCAGTTCTAGTTCATGGCGCATACGCCTTTGAGCTTGTTTGACAGGCTTGGCCGTGTGCAGTATGGATAATTCATGTTCAGCAACTGATGGCTCCAGTCCTGGCATTTCTTTGTAATTCCAAGCAAAGCAGTCTTGGAATTCCAGCAGAAGAATTTGATAGGATTGCCTCTCTTGTTCATCAAGAAGGGCGCTGATAAAGATTGGCCGGGGATCTTGTTGACTCCCGAGATTGAGTTCAATTAATTCATCAATAGTGGCTTGTCCACCATCCTCGATTTCTTGGGGAGCTGGTTGTAGATCTATGAAATCTCCTTCATCATTGGAGTTGGTGATGTAGACTTCATAGGAATTTGTATCTTCAGAATTTATGGATGAAGATTGCTTGCAGAATTCTTCTGATGGCTCTTCATTTGATAATTCATTTGGTAGAACTGAAGTAATCTCTTGAGAGTTGGAATTGGAACATTCTTGATTATTATGGGTGCTGCAGACCTCTGATGATGATCCAACAACATTGACTGTATAGGAGGATTTGGTATCATAACCTAATCCTCTGGTATCCCTTCCGGAGAATGGAGGTTGGCCCCGGACTTGAGAGGGTTCCCATAATTGCGTGAAGAAATTTCTCCGGGAGATATCTTGTACATGAGGAATTTTCTGCTTTTTGCACATCTCCTTAATCTTTGCTGGCATATCGGCCATTTCTTGTATTGATTCTAGCTGGTTGTTGGAGCTGTCTTCCCAACCAAAATCATCTTTTGTATAAGTTGGGAGTGTCAATTCCCCTTTGTAGAAGAGAATTGGCTTAGCCATTCTTCTTTCTTTTCTTTGATAAGTGACGACGAAAGTTTTAATCGTCGAACACTTTGTTCTTGCTTCGGAGAATAAATTTGCATGCAATTGGGTGGTAAAGGAATACCGCCATCAATGACTTGACTTACATGATCAGCTTCATAACTGATATTCCGCCGTTCTGGGCGGATTTCTTTGCTTTGAGAATTCTTTGCAGAAGATTTAGCAAGGCTTTTATTTATCACAAAAAGCTCGCCAGTCTCACTGTCTTCATTTGAGCATTTAATTTGGTTACCCTTCCCTTTAGACCGGGCAAGGGGTTGAGGGATTGGCCCTCCAAGATATAAAATAGCAGCAGTCAAGTTGCATTCATCTTCCCGATACGGGGCTTAACTGCAAAGACTGTATTCTGCTTCCCTTCTTTTGCATACTTGATGCGTTGATGGGGTGTCGATGGGATGACCCAAAATTTTTATAGCCAAGGTCTTCCAAGTAATATTCTGTATGTTGTATCAGCATCAATAATATAGAAGGCTACCTTGGTGGTGAAGCTTCTAAGAATTAAGTTGACAGTGACTCTTCCAATGGCTTCTCCTGAATTTTGGTTTTAGAACCAGTGGCTTGTACATCTTTTACCTGTTGCACATGAGGCATGAGATGTAGAGATTCAAGGGCTTTATAAGGTATTATATTGATAGATGCCCCCAGATCGGCCAGGATACAACACAATTTGTTGCCATTAGGTTGTCCCTTCATATATATGTAAAGGACGATTGTGGCATAGTAGCATTCCTTTATCTGTGAAGGTGACACCTGCTGCCAGTGCTTCATATATTTGAGCTTGGAAATCAGCCATATGAGCTTCATATATTTCTGTTTCTTGGAGTATTTTGACGAGAGTTTCCCTCAAGTCCTCACTCCAAGCAATTGCCTTCTAGACAGTAAGGTTAACGGGGAGTGATTTGAGTTGCTGAAAGATTTTGTCATCAGCCTTGATGCGTATCTGGTCCGATGAGGGAGATCCCTTTATCGAGGACTCAGTGGCTTCTTTGGCTTGACAGATTTCTTTTGAGAGAGAGGAATCAACATCCTTCCATTTGAAAAGAGAGGAGCGTTGTCCGGCTCATTTGATGAGGCATGGGGACTTTGGCTCTTTCTTTTGTATGAGGAGGCATATTGGACAGCTCTTCTTCTTCATCTGAAGGGTTGAAGACATAAGAATCCGCCCGTATTTCGGCTTCAGGCAGAGGCTTTGACTCCTTGCCTTAAATGAGAATGACTCTGCTTGATTTTGTGATATCAGGCTTCTTGAAAATAGTAGATGCAACTTTTTGCTCTTTACCATGCCCTTTCTTGCGACGGCGATTTGAATTATTTGTTGGCCGACGCTGATATGTCAGCATTGTTGGCTTACCTTCAGCCTGTTTGGTATTATCACTTGGAGAGATTTATAGCTTCTTTGGTTGAGGTTTGGACACCATATTGTAAATTGGTGAGTTAAATATGTGATTTGATTCTTCAATTTTGATTGATTGATGATTTTTTTTTTTTTAAGTTGATACTTGAGGTACCTCAGCAGCAGCATCACGCTACATTTGTTCTTTTTCATTCTTCTTTTATTATTATTATTATTATTTTTGTTTTTTGTTTTTTTTGTTGTTTGTTGTTGTTGTTTTTGTTTTTTTTTTTTTGTTTATATATATATATGTATATTTTTATTTCATACCTGAAGAGCTTTAAGTAAGCTTATGACTTTCTGCTCTGAAGATGATTTGGAGATGCTTCTCTTGTTGGAGCCACCTCTTAGTTGTAGAGTTGTTGACTCTTTTGGAACTGGCTGATTTTGAGGGCCGACAGTGACCCATTCTCAAAGATTGCATTAATTGCTTCTTGAATAATTGAAGATGGGAGTTGGTGATAATGATCTACGAACTCCTCTGCTTGCTGGGAGATTGGCTTTGTCGCAACTTCTTTCGATATTCTCATTCTGTATTGAAAAAGATCAATTTTAAATTGCTCCATTTCAGCTTTGACTTTGTATCGTCCATAGCCCAGGGGATGATGATAATATTCACATATCTTTGGATATAGAGCTTGGGATTCTGGACTTGAACCATAGGCTCGTTGTGACACCTTATTTGCTGGCGCCAAAGAATTCCCATATTGATCAATTTTTCCTTCCCAGATATGAGTTTCGACCAAATCATAGAGATCCAAACAATAGTCATACATCTCTTTCACTCTGAAAGATATATGATGCTGGTTTAAGTATGGAAACCAGACTTTGTCTTCTGAGATTGTCAAGTATAAACTTGGTGCTCTTTGTTGCAAATGAGAGCTTATTATAGAAGATGCAGATTTGTATACGATTGACTGGATAAATATGGATTTGAATGCTCCCCCACTGATAACCGAGGAAGACCAAAGGATGATGATGCCCTAATGACTTTCACCACATAGGATCCAGGATTGGCGGTCCATTTGGTGGTTGTTGAGTATGAGGCTGGTTGACCCGATGAATACTCAGGTCAATTAGCTTTTGAACATCATTTTTGAATCTTATGCAATCTTTGATACTATGACCCATCACTTGATGATATGGGCAGTAATTGGCTAATATTTCTGCCGGAGCTCGGTAATCCATCAATCCGGATTGAAGGCATAGCCGGAAAAGTGAAAAGTGAGATGTCGAGGGAAAGAATATAACCTTGCCTGCTCGACAGGAGTTGAAGGATCTTCGGATAGCCACCCAATTGAGTCTGCATATGGCGGCATAGGAGGCGGCTCTGAATATATTTGAGTATGCATAAGAGTATATTTGCCTTTGGCCTTTCCTCATTATTCTATGTGGATCATGCCTTGATCTTGGTAGAGAATGAGCTCCTGAATTATCTTGAGGAGGATCACATGAATGACCGTTCTCGGGATGATTTGAATTTGTTGGAAGTCTCGTCATATAAATGACATTGACAGATTGCTCTGGTCGATCCCAAGCATGAAGTTGAGGAGGGTCAGCCAGAGCATTTTGCATAGATATGAGGCCATTTGAATGATCTTCTGGGCCTCATTTTTGAAGATGTAGCAATCTTCAATTACATGCCCCACCATACGGTGATACGGGCAAATTAAGCTGATTGGTTTGGCTGACACCTGCCTGCCTCTTTGGTTTTAGCAGTGATATTAACTGATTATCGAGGCAGAGATCAAAGAGCCTCTTTAATATGCTTCTTGTTTTTTGAAAGAATAAGGAGTCTTCATGCGCCCCATCAATGATGGCAGTGGAGCTTTAGCTTCTGATTTCTTCTTTGGGGCAGGAGAGATTGTTGCCCCCTTTGCTTCATCATCAGGTGAGGAGTCAATGATGTTGACTTCTTTTGCTAACTTATTGCGCTCTTTGGGGAGCTTGCCTTTATGAGATGTATGTGTCATTTGCTCGGCTAGAAACATCTCAATGTCTGCCACTATGGAATTCAATTGATCGAAGCTCTTGATATTTGCTCCCAAGAGTCTCTCATTGATTGTTGATATGAGGCCTTTTTGGCAGATAGGGATTGTATCTTCTTGAACAGGAGGGTTATTGCATTTCATGCTAAACTCTCTCCATCCCTTGATGAAGTGGATTGCCGACTCCCCTTTTCTTCTGTTTGAGGGAAGATAATTTGGCAAGAGGGATACCTTCCCTTAGCCGTTTGGAAATGGCCCATGAATTTCTTTTGCATATCTGCCCGATCGGCAACTGAGTCAGGCTTGAGTTTTGAATACCTTTGAAATGCAACTTCAATCAAGGAAGTTGCAAAATATCTGAGGATATAAGATTTGCCGATGGCGAGCTTGCCCAAGGCAATAACATAATGTGCCATATATTCCAGTGGTGACCCATGTCCATTAAACTTTGATAGTTTTGGGACTTTAGGGCATGTTTCTGGCAGCTTCTTGAATTGATGATATATTGGATATAGAACAGATTATAGATCTGTCATCTGCATGCCTTCACTCTGCTGAGCGAACATATTTTGAATAATTTTCTATATCTCATGCCTTTGAATGGGAATACCTTGAATTGTTTCTGTTTGAGGATGCATAACATTGGACGGATCAATGATATCCTGACCTGTAGTTTGAGGAAGAAGACCAGTTGTAGAAACTGCCGAATGATTTGCCGGGGCAGACCCTATCTGGATGTTGATTTTGTTGATTTTGAGCAGAGACTGGCTCCACAGAATGGGGAGGCTTGTAGTTACCAGTTGCCTCATTTCATTTAGAAGCACAGCCATTTGAGATTGGCATTGCTGCATCACTTGATATTGTCGTCATCTGACATAGCCTGGAAATTTTCCTTTGTCGGCAAGTCGATGACGGGATTGATGTTTGAAGTTGAAGGCCCACCTTCTTCGACTTGAATATTTGTTTCTTCGAAGAAGGGGATTTGAATTCCCTCATGCTAAATATCGATACGAGGGAGAACTTGACCAGGTGCTTCAGCTTGTCCGCCGGGCTGGCGGTTTCTTCTGGAAAATTACTTGATGGCTTCAGCAGGATTATTTGAAATGGCTTCAGCGATTTGTTCAGCTGGTTTGCCAGAGTCCTTCCCGGCGGCATAGCATGAGAAGATTATAAGCTTGGGTTTTTTTCCTCAGCTGCCCAAGTAACACGTCGTCTTATTGACGGACGGGTACTGGCATTAGGAATTGCCCCCAGCCTATCAAGTACTGAGATTCGCTGTATACGATCAGGATCGATACGCGAGATTTGAATTACTGATTTGGATTTTCTTTGACTACTCGGATATTCTCCGAGCCTTGAAGAGTATACCTTGATTTCTTGTATATTCCTTTTCTCTTTTTTGTCCATGATAGTGTTTGGATTCAGCACGTTGGAAGGGAGCATTTTTGATGTTGCCTCTCTTGCTGAACATTGTTGGTGTATTTGCTTGGATCTCTTTTGAGCTTCTGAGCTTCCTTTATGGGATCCCAGATTTGTTTGAACTTGGCAGAGAGTCTTTTGCTTGACATCGGCTTCCTTCTTGGAATCTCTTGATTCCCCTTGAAACCGCCGCAAAACTCAGAAGCGGTTTGAGGTTGGGATTGTAGGAATATACCTATCCCGTGGGTGATAGGTTGGCTTCCGTCGAGCTGTACCTGCAGACCTCTGATCATGATGGATTTGCCAGATCTTGAGGTGGCAGCTGATAGCCTTTTACTTTCATAATTTTATTTTGTCCTTGTTGTAGAGACAGAAACTATGATTTCGAAGGAAATTGTCTGGACTGAAAAAGTCCAGATTTGGGTTGACTTAGTCTTGCTAAATGGCTACCCCTTTTTTTTTGGGGTCAAAGATATGGTATGAAAATTTGGTTGAGCCTACCATTGAGGTTTGGTGGCTACGATTTTGGAATTTCAATTTGGATTTTGGTTTTGGATTCAGCCTACCCTGATGGTTTGTGGCTATATTTGATGTTTGGTTTTGATGTATTCTGGGATTGCATATGGTTTGGAATTTGAAATTGAGATTGGACATGACCTGCCTTGATGGCTTGCTGGTCATGAACTTGAGTTTGGATATGGTTTTGAATTTGCATTGGACATGACCTGCCTTGATGGCTTGTTGGTCATGAGCTTGAGTTTGGATATGGTTTTGAATTTGGATTGGACATGACCTGCCTTGATGGCTTGCTGGTCATGAGCTTGAGTTTGGATATGGTTTTGAATTTGGATTGGACATGACCTGCCTTGATGGCTTGTTGGTCATGAGCTTGAGTTTGGATATGGTTTTGAATTTGGATTGGACATGACCTGCCTTGATGGCTTGCTGGTCATGAACTTGAGTTTGGATATGGTTTTGAATTTGGATTGGACATGACCTGCCTTGATGGCTTGCTGGTCATGAACTTGAGTTTGGATATGGTTTTGAATTTGGATTGGACATGACCTGCCTTGATGGCTTGCTGGTCATGAGTTTGAGTTTGGATATGGTTTTGAATTTGGATTGGACATGACCTGCCTTGATGGCTTGCTGGTCATGAACTTGAGTTTGGATATGGTTTTGAATTTGGATTGGACATGATCTGCCTAGGCTCATAGCCAATAAATGTTGTTGGCCAGAGTTAGGCTGATCCCCTTTATTAGTATTACCTTTGGAGAGCATTCGGATGCCCCCTGCTGATAATAACTAGACGAGCTTTGGCTTGCCCACAATTCTCGTGGATCTTCCTTGTTGATTTGTTGGAGAGAGGCTTTTGAGCAGCATCTTCTTCATAGGCCGGAACCACCTCTGGCATGATTGTTGATGGCGAGTGGTCCATAAGTGACGGCCATCTTCAACGGCTTATGATTTGCCTTTTTGTTTGTACCTTCAAGGGAAAATATCAGTATTAGGACTTTCATGAAAAATATACGTATGTCTCATCCTTTGCTATGAATGGTGAGAAGAGGTCCCACCGGGCGTGCCAGTTGTTGACACGGGAAAGATATCACTTTGACATATCATTTGAATTTGGATTGATCATTTCATTTGATCTGGTTCATGTATTCATTTCACATGCTTTGAATTGTGTATTGTGATTTGCGGGGCGTGCCAGTCTGTCTAACAGACAGAAGAAAGAGTCCGCGCAATGCGGAGAAGGTATTTTTGGGTGTCCATGGAACGGACGGGTATGATGTCCGTGGAACGGACGGGTATGATGTCCGAGGAACGGACGGGGATGCCCGTGTGACGGCGACTAGGGTTGTCCATGAAATGGACGGGGATGCCCGTGTGACGGCGACTAGGGTGCGCCGTTTTTTATCTGAACTCCTTGAGTCCCGTATCTATACTCATCAGGTGATTGAGGTAGCATGTGCTGGACCTCTGTCTCCATCGACCGGAGTCGATGTTACATTTACATCGAGTTAAGACTCTTGGTGTTATTTAACACCAGTTTTAACCCGAATACCATTCATAGCAAAGGGGATGAGAAATACACACTTTTTTAGAAAATCCTGGTCATGATGTATCATTTTTCTTTTGGTTATTTTTTGAAATACTTTTGCTTTGAGTGTTTCATTTTGAAAAGACTGCCCTTTGTGGAGTCCGAGATATGACTTTTAAGAAGGGAACGGGTATATTTCCGTGAACCCATTTGGGGTCTCCCTCCTCTCCTTTTTTTGAGAAAGATGTTGTTTGAAGGTTTTATTTTGGAAAACCTGAGGATTATTATTGCAGACAGGCATATACCCGTGCATTTGATTCTGAACTTGGGGGAAGTTGTGATTCAAAGTAGCACTTCTGTATTAGAAGAGTTGCTACATTAATTCGTTTATAACATCCTTCTTTTAAATGAAGTCTGAATTGAGGCAGAATTTCTTTTCTCCTCGTTCATCGTTTCATTTATTCATCATTCATTTTTCTTTACTTGTATGAGTATGATTTTTGGAGAACGTATGCACATATCTCCATGGATGTTCTTGTCAATTTGAAGTTCCTTTCTGGAAACTGTCCATATGAACATAGTTCTTATGAGTATGCATCATGCTGCTCTTTGGAGTATCTGAGCACAGTTCGGGTCCCATCACAGTTCGGGTTCTGTCACAGTTCGAGTCCTGTCACAGTTCGGGTCCTGTCATAGTTCGAGTCCTGTCCTCTTTTTCTTTGGATGTGTGTATATTATCACAATTTTCATAAATTTATTTTGGTAGAGTTTCCGCTTATGCGGAATGCCCTCACGGAGATATATATAAACATGTACTTATATCCATGTGTCCTCAGAGAATCTTTGCCCGGAGGGATTTTGCCTTTAAGAAAGTATGTGTGTATAAACACAAATTTGCAGTTTATGCATATTTTCTCACCGGTATTCCCTTTTGAGTGGAATGTCCGGTAAAAGGTACCATCTGCATATGCAGAATCCCTTTTGAGAGGTATACGCATATAATTGCGAATTTTATGATTATATAAACACGTCCGTAGTCGGAGACTCCATTTGGGCAGAGTTTCCTCTTGGAAACACATGTATATGAATACAAAGTTTGTGATTATATTGATATTTTTAGAGGGAAAACTCTGACATAGGCAGGGTTTCCTTCCAAGAAACATATGTGTATAGGCACAAATTTGAGTTTTATAAATATGTTCTTAGACGGAATCTCCACTTGGGCAGAGTTTCCTCTAGGAAACATGCATATAAAAATACAAATTTGTGAATATACAAACATGTTCTCGGGCAGAATCTCCACTTGGGTAGAATCTCCTCTAAGAAACATATAAATATACACACAGATTTGAACTTTATAGATATGTTCTTAGGCGGAATCTCCACTTGGGCAGAGTTTCCCCTAGGAAGCATATATATAAAAATACGAATCTGTGAATATATGAATACGTTCTCGAGCAGAACCTCCACTTGGGCAGAGTCTCCTCTAAGAAACATATGCATATAGCACAAACACACCATCCCGGAGAGTTTAAAACTCGATGGGAGGTGGCATAAATAACAAAGGTATCTAAAATACCATATGTCCGAAACGGACGATATTTAGAACCTATAGCCCGTGAGGGCCAGTGCCGCTATTGCGGACTTTTAGCCGATGAAGTTTGCCGATGCCGCATACGGATAACCTCTCAACACTCGGGGGAAGAAGATTTGGTACCTTCACTCACACAAGAAATGAGATTGAGAGAGAGACGGGAGACTTTTGGAATTTTTCTATTCTTTCAGAATTTCAGAAAGGAGGGGGGCAACAATTTCTCCAGGGAGCCGGCATCTCCCCGGGGCCAGCCCCTTCAAATGGGGGGATGGGGGTGCCTTTTATAGGGGAAGGCCCCCCCTTACATCGCATGGGTGGGGGGTTTAAACCGATGAGAGTTCCATCGGTTAACCGATGAGACTCTCATCGGTTAAAGCTAACCGATGAGACTCTCATCGGTTAGAGAAAAAAAACTCTCTAACCGATGAGACTCCCATCGGTTAGAGGGTTAAAGACCCTCTAACCGATGGGGGTTCCATCGGTTAGGGCTTTTTCCTTTTTTTTTATTATTTCTGTTTCCTATATATATTTTGTTTTTTCTGCTTCTCTGTTTTTCTGTCTTTTTTCTGTTTTCTTTATTTTTTCTGTTTCTTTTTTTTTTTGAAAGGGGGACCCCCTTAACCGATGGGGTTCCATCGGTTTAGGGGGGGAATCCCCCTAACCGATGGAACCTCCATCGGTTAGAGGGGAAAACTCCCCTAACCGATGGCACTTCCATCGGTTGAAGGGGAATTCCCCTCACCGATGGAACTCCATCGGTTGAAGGGAAAAAATCCCTTAACGATGGTAGTCCCATCGGTTAGGGGATTTAAAGGGGATTTCCCCTCAACCGATGGTGCTTCCATCGGTTTGAAGGGAAAATCCCCTTAACCGATGGTAGCCCCATCGGTTAAGGGGTTAAAATTTTTTCTTTGTGTCCCCTCAACCGATGGTGCTTCCCGGTTTGGGAAATAATCCCCTTAACCGATGGTAGCCCCATCGGTTAAGGGTTAAAATTTTTTCTTTGTGTCCACATTCCCCAGAGCCTTGCTCTGTGATCCAAACTTCGGAAAAACCCCCCTCTAGTCTGGGGCGCCCCATTGCTTTTATAGGGGGTGGGGAAAGACCCCGTCCCGGCCATAAACATCATCCCTGCCAAAAACGTCGTCCCCGCCATTTGCATTTTTACATATTCCCCCTTGCTTCTTTATTTCTTTTCCCCTTTTAATTTCTGCTTCTTCTGTTTATGCCCCTGGCCCACGAGAGCATCACGACAGGGACTTGCCGTTTTTTCTGGTTTCCTTCCCTGTTTGGCCTTCGCGCTGGGAAGGGAGCTGGAACAGGGGGCAGCGGCGTCGGCGGTCCCTGTTGGAAGCTGTGGCGGCGGCGAGCCAAGCAGCGGGAGGCCCTTTTGCGGCCAGGGCGACCAGGCGCACCCCCTCCCTCTTGCGGCTGAAGGAGCAGGGGAGGCAGTGGAGGTGGACACCGGCGGCCCTCGCTGGAGGGTGTGGCGGCGGCGGCTGAGGAAGCGGGGGCGCTCCCTGCTGCGGCGCGCCCTAGGGAAGAAGCCCCCCTCCCTTTGCAGCGGTGCGGCCCACAGAGGAGGGCTCTGCGGCGGCTGGGGAAGCTGCAAAGGTGGTCTTCTGCGGTGGTAGGGAGACCAACAGGGGGAGACCCCCACTTGCAGCGGCGACAGGAGCAACAGGGGAAGCCTCAAAGGAGCTCCGGAAGGTACACCCCTCCCCTTTACTGCTCTTCTTCTTCTTCTTATCCCCTTCCCAACGCAGAGAATGCAAAGGATAGGAATTTGTTGTCATCTCCTTTTTTTTTTAATCTTCTGGAATTTTTGTTCCTAGCTTTCTGAACCTTCATCTAGTTGCCAAAGTTTTGGCCTAAGATGTGCATACCGTTGACAGGTTATTCGGTGTTTATTTTGATTTCGACCATCCAGCGTATATGTTACGATTTTGGTTCAACAAATGCCCCCCACGCGGCAGGTGGGCGCTGCAACAGTGACGCTCATTTGCCGTGTGTTTGTACCTTGACATCTCACCTGATTTGAATTTTTTGATATTTCATGCATTCTTTCATTCTTCAAATTCTTCAGGAAGCCATGAACTCACGTAGAGGGGCTGGACGGAGTGGGCGTGGCCATTGGGGTCGATTCAGACGTGGCAGGGGGCGCGGACACCTTGACGCTCAGAATCATTCATGTACTTCTGTTGACTTTCGCCGTCAAATCCCTTTCATGGAGCCCACGTTGCTATCACCGGAGAGAGTTTCTGCATTAGATAAAGGCTATATGCGTGTTGCTTTATCTCATCTGAATGCTTCATCCGAGAATGCCATGCACATTGACTCAGCTTGGATTTCTTATTGTGACGGGCAATTTTACTTCCAGCGCCCTGTGGGCTTTCGTCGGCACCTTCCATCAGACCAGTCTATATATGCTTATATGACTTCATATACTTGGCCAGGTGATGATGATGAGGGTCCCATCCCCCTAGCTCGTGCTCAAAGAGTTGCTCTAGAGAAAGCTATCCTTCTGGATCGTGACAGTTTGAATGGTTTACTCCAGTACGCATTTCCAGCTTTTCCATGGCATGGTGTTCGCTTGAATGAGTTGCCTTTGACGATGCAGTTGGGTTCCTACCGTCAATTGGTGCATGTTCATAGCATTTCCAGGCCTTTCCAGACAGCTACTTGGATGATGGCAGGTGGGGGCCGGGCCCCAGTTTCTGATCGTCGGACAGGGTTATTTCTTTCTGCAGCTGATGAGCTTTCCGACCGATCTCTTTTTAGCGGTCAATGTTTTTTGCAAGACATTCTACTGAGTCAAAGACCCAGTTGGTATGGCAAGTTTAGTATCAGACGAGCACATGTTCCTCGCCCCGGGGCGATAGAATGCTACAGTATGTGCTCCAGCATTATCGTCATATGTTAGATTTTGTGGGCATCCGTCATGCTGTGACAGCTGCACTTTACAGATATCCTTGCTACACAGGGCTGATCCAGGCCATAGCAGAGAGGTTTAACAGTAAATGGAACACAATCTGCACCGCCGAAGGGGAAACGACCATTGATTTGTGGGCTTTTCATCGGATTTCTGGTCTTCCAGTTATAGGAGAGCCTTATGAGGAAGTTGTACTTGATGAGTTCTACAGGAACTCCACAGACGGCCAGGGCCGTTATGAAATTGAATTTTGCTATAGATATTTGATGAAGGTTTGGTATGATTTGGCCAAGGCACGCCAATCCACTTCTGTTGCTGGCGATACAGATGGCTCCGGGACCTCACGCAACACTCCGAAGGTCAGTCTTCACACTTGGGTGAGATATTTCTATGGTGGACCCTTCTGCTATGACAATGAATTTGCCCGTGCTGGGAGTTCTCGCCATGACATGTATGAAATTCCTCGCCAGGAGCTTCTCGATTGTCCATACATATATGAGTCTCCAACAGAGTCGGAGAATCCTTGGGCGTTGGATGAAATTACTCATTTGGCAGCTTACTTGTCGTATTGGTTGTGCACTTTTGCTATGCCTTTCGGGGAAGAGTCCCTTTTGCGGCCAGAGGTTATATATCCAGCATGTCGTCTGGCGTGTGGTTGTCCGTTGGCCCTTGCTCCTGCTGCTTTAGCTTGTATTTACCATTCATTTGGAGTTCTTTCTGCCCATGACCAGCCCGGGACAGCACTACATTAATGGCCACACACTATATCAGTGTTTGGGCGCATTGTCTTCTACCAAGCCGCCTTCCGGTAGGAGAGGTCAGAGATTCCTCTATTCCTTTGATTTTCCGCTTCATTGATGCGCCAGAAGGAGATGATAAAGCACTTCTTTCTTCTGCTCGAGATACCTTGGGATTTGTACCTACTGGAGCTGCCAACAAACTGAATTTTGACCATTCTTCGTTAAATTTCAGATCTTTCCCCAGTCATTCAGAGTTTGGTCAACCAGGCTGGTTTGATCCTTGGACCCAACAAGTAGTTCATGGGTTTGCTGAGAGGTGTGTTCGCCTGGCATGGCTTCAGTGTACCCGCTCAGGGGTATTGGTGTTTCGGAGAGGACACAACTATTTTGGAGCCTTATTATCCTCATAGATTTGCTCGGAATTTTGGCTATGATCAAAGGATCCCATCTGATTTTGAATTTCCCAAGCTATCTCGAGTTTTGCATAAGCGATGTGTTCATTTGTAGGCCCACATGTGGTGGAATTTGTTTCAACAAGATGATGCTTCTTTGCTGATCCACACCTCATCTTCCACTTATCGGGGGGTAGTGACCTTGAAATATGCTGATTGGTGGGCCGGCCATGGTGGGAACTTCACTCAGCGTTCCGGCGCCATCCGCCATATAGAGAAAGACTACCTGCGTAGGCAGGATCGCCCCCATTTTCATATTCGAGAAAGGTACTTAAAGAAATATTTTTCAAAATTGGCTATTCATGTAATCAATGCTTTCCAAGCTAAAGATAAATCGCAGAAGCGTCCTTTGGCTGTGGTAGAGGTTGAGCATGTTGACAACCATCCCATTCGCAAAAAGAGTGCTTCAAAGAAAAGAGCTAGGGCTACTGCCATAGATCCACCATCCTCGTATGAATGGTGGTCAGATTTTGTTCATGCATGCGGGCTACCGCCAGATGCCCCCCTGGACTCTTTACTTCCCCCGGGAGCTTTTAATGATGACCCGTTCAAGGAATGGCTAGCTTATCTCAGCAATGTCCTCACCTCCCTTGGGCCTCGCCGTGAGGCCTTTCTGATTCAGAGAGCTTGCCGTTTGGATGATGTGTGGTCAGCCGTGTCTTCAGGTGCCCGAGAGTTGAGCCTTTATCCTCAGACGGTGATTCCACGACCGCTTGAGTCAGTTCTGCCCTCAGGCGAGATTTTTTTTTTTGAAATATATTTATATATCAATTCTATTGCTTGAATTGTTTTTTTTTTATGATTTTCCTTTGCTTTCTCTTTTTTAGACACTGTGAGTCCTTCTCGCCACTTAGCTCAGCCTGAGACCCGTGCGGGGCCGGATATCAGTTTACCCATTCCTTCTCCCGAGTGGCTAACTCCCCCCATGATGGCGCAGGTAATGAATGCGACTTTTCCTTCGCACCTTCTTTTTTTTAATATGCATCTCTCATTGATTTTGTTTCATCTCATAGATGGGGCGACCTTTTCACCCCATATTTCTATGCATGTGGATCCAGTTAGCACAGTGCCCCCGGGTAAGTATAGTTATCATTTCATTCTTTTTTTTTTTTTTTTTTTTTCTGCCAGCACCTTACTTATATATCTGCTTGCCTGTTCTTTGATTCCGACAGCTTCTCCTGAACCATTGCTGGGCTCCCTTCTATCCAGAGATCAGAATGTAGAGCCTATGCCCCTGTTTCAGAAGCTCGAGGGGGCCATTCTAGGGAAGATGATGTAGATGATTGGGATTATGAATTGGATGTTACAGACATTCCAATTCTCAATCCGAATTGGGACCCTTCTATGGAGAATCCTGAAGATCCCAATTTCAGTAAGCTGATTTTCTCTTATTCTGGTCCCTCCTTGCTTTCTTTTGATCATCGTGTCTTTGTCTCCCCCTTTTTTTTTTTTTTTAGGTATACCCTTTGATGACGATGATGGAAGGACCTTTACCCACCACAGATCGAGGGGCGCTTCAAGATATCACCGCTGTTGTTGAGCCCACAGCAACTGAGACTCCTCCTTTTCCTTCCATTGAGGGTATCTCGGCTTTTAAGGCTTGCTGCCCGCTTTTAAATTTTCCTTCACTTTTCCCTTCCTTATTTACATATACACATGCTTTGTATCATATTTTGCACCCACATCTGATCAAGGCAATCCCTTGCTTGTGTCAATTTCTATTGCATTGAATGAGGAGAAAAGTGAGCCTCCAGCGCCACATGCTTTGTATCATATTTTGCACCCACATCTGATCAAGGCAATCCCTGCTTGTGTCAATTTCTATTGCATTGAATGAGGAGAAAAGTGAGCCTCCAGCGCCATCTCACCCCCTGCCGGATCCTTCTGTGCCCCTTGAGGAGAAGGGGGCCTTGCCGAACTTTGTCCCAGCCTTCTGACCCAGGTACCAATTATAAATTCCCTTTGTGAAGTATGATTTATGTGACTTGCAATCTTGCTTTCGGTTCTGCTTTTTAGACTTGTTTAGGGTTTCCGATTTCCTCTTCTTTTGCTTATTATTTTTTTTTTCATGTTTCACAGCTGCAATCGCCCAGGACGATCTATCACTAGCGCCAGACCCTAGCAAGACAAATAACAATGGCGGTGATTCCTTTGTGCCTATGCCCTTGCATTGAACCTCCCATTCGTTGTTGAGAAAGTAGAGGTCGCTATCAAGCTTTTGAGCATCTTTAGGTATGCATTTTTTCATTCTGAGCTGACTAACATTATTATCACAATAATATTTCCCGCTCATGATTTTCTAGATGTGGAGAATTCAGATGTGACCTCGCCCTTGGATGCTAGCGAGCCTAACTCTTCAGAGACCTATGTAATTTCTGACGACCACAGTGAGAGCACTAAGCCTCTATCGGGCGAGACCTAACAAACTTTCTATCACCTTTGAGCTGCTTGTGACGACGCCGAGGTGTCTTCACATCCGTCTCTAGCTGTTTCGGGTCTCTTCTTGCCTCATATTACCTTGAATTCTTTTCTTGCCCATTATTTAGAATGAATTTAACTTTTGTGCTTCTGAATATACAGGTTTGGACCGATCCCCACAGGCTCTTGAGGTCTTGGAGGGTCGGCTGGCTGCTCTTCGCGGCGAGGCCATTGGCACTGCTGGCCAAATTTCCATGGTGCGGGACCAGCATACGTCTCTTCTTTCTAGACAAAGGGAGGAATCGGCTCGTACGACTCTTCTACGTATGTTGGCATCGTGCCTGGACCGGTCAGTTGCTGAGGACGTGCGACATTCTATAGCCTTGACCGTTAGACTACTTTCTTTGGAGGTGGAGCAGAACAGGATCCATGCTTCCATCGCCGTTTTAGAGGCTGAGGGTTGACTCCTTGAGGGCTAGTGCTACCGGGGCATAGACTTGCTTGAGATGTTGCTCTTTCATATCAGCACTGTGTTGTACACTTATTTGCTCTTTATTCTTGGGCTATCCCAAGGGCCTGTCTTGGGACTGAGACCTTTATTTACTATATACAGATTAAAGCTCCCTTGGGCTTGTGATTTTCTATTTTGACTGATTTTTTTTTTTTTGAATTTTTTTTCAACACTACCACCCCAGCGCCCTTTCGGGTTTTCGCCAAGCTTGGCCCCCTCTAGCTTTTTCCGACGCGCCTTTTGCAGGTTTTCGCATTGAGGGTTTTACCCATTTTTGCCTGAGATGGCCTTTCGGGTTTTCACCTTAGAGGGTTTTAGACCTTTTGGCCCTGGTCTATCATTATGAAGTAGTAGACCAAGTCCGTCGAGGGGCACCTCTTTTTAAGCCCCTATTTTATTTCTTCTTTTTTTTTTTCCTTGGTAGGAATTAAAGGCTTCCCGAGAGCCGTAGGCTTTGATTTAGATTTTAATGGGTTGGCCAACCTTGACGGGTGTATTGGCGAGAAGCTTGGGCTTATGGGTTATAGTCGGTAGGGAATTAGAGACTTCCCGAGGAGCCATGGATTGAGAATCTGGATTTATGTATGGTAGGGATTAGAGGCTCCCTGAGAGCCATGGATTAAGAATCTGAATTTATGTATAGTAGGAATTAGAAGCTTCTCTGAGAGCGTGAATATGTTTTAGAGGATTGAGGCTTCTCTAGGCTCGTGATTGACTTTGACTGGTCTTGACGACTTGTTAGTCAAAAGACATGGGTTTCGACCTTTGACTGGATGGACAGTTTATTAGCCAAGAGGTCTGGATTTTGAGCTTTTTTTGATTGGCCCGGATGGCTTGTTAGCCAAAGAAGCTTAGGACTTGACTTTTGACTGGCCTTGACGGGTTGTTAGCCAAAAGACATGGGTTTTGACCTTTGACTGGCCTCGACGGCTTGTTAGCCAAGAGGTCTAGATTTTGAGCTTTTTGACTGACCGTGACGGCTTGTTAGCCAAAGAAGCTCGGAATTTGACTTTTGACTGACCTTGACGGCTTGTTAGCCAAAAGACGTGGATTTTGACCTTTGACTGGCTTTGACGGCTTGTTAGCCAAGAAGTTTGGATTTTGAGCTTTTTGACTGGCCATGACGGCTTGTTAGCCAAAGAAACTCGGGATTTGACTTTTGACTGGCCTTGACGGCTTGTTAGCCAAAAGACGTGGATTTTACCTTTGACTGGTCTTGACGGCTTGTTAGCCAAGTCTGGATTTTGAGCTTTTTGACTGGCCATTACAGCGTGTTAGCCAAAGAAGCTCGGGATTTGACTTTTGACTGGCCTTGACGGCTTGTTAGCCAAAAGACGTGGATTTTGACCTTTGACTGGTCTTGACAGCTTGTTAGTCAAGAGGTCTGGATTTTGAGCTTTTTGACTAGCCGTGACGGCTTGTTAGCCAAAGAAGTTTGGAATTTGACTCTTCTTTCCTTTTTGAATGAGGGTTTCTCTTTGAGCTTTTTGACTGGCCGTGACGGCTTGTTAGCCAAAGAAGTTTGGAATTTGACTCTTCTTTTCCTTTCTTGAATGAGGTTTCTCTTTTGATTGGGTTCTCCTTCTCTCTCTTTCTTCGGGCAAGTTCGAGTTTCCCACATTTCTATAAGGGCGGAAAGACACAATCATCGTTGTTCGGTTGTGGCCCCTGAATTTGATTATCATTTGAATGAACTTAGGGGTTGTTCGTCATGACAACTCTTGGTCTTTCCTTTTATAAGGAATGCGGGATAACTCAATCTCGCTCTAAGAAAGGTCGAGAGAGTACATCTTTTTTTTATTTTTATTTTTGATATATCAATTGTGATGCCCTTTTTGGGTTTTCACCACCATTAACCCCTTCTTTCTTTTGCCTGCACGCCCTTTCGGATTTTCATGTAGCAGGGTTTCCCATTTTTGCTGAGGCGCCCCTCGGGTTTCACCTCAGCCGGGTTTTACACTTCTATATCTTCAGCCGGTTCCATCTGTTGCATTGTGTGAACGTACTCACACTCGGGAGTGTGGTACAGTTTCATGTGTCTGCCTTAGAGCGGAAACATCACATTCCGTTTTTGGTCGACTACCGTGTAGGCGCCACTTCAAACACTTTGTCGACCACAAATGGGCCAAGCCAATTGGCTATGAATTTGCTTTTGGGTTGAGAGGCTATGACATATCTTTCATGCTTAACCATGACTAGATTCCTTTTTAAAAGTTCTTTCTTCACTAGCTTGTCAAAGCGCGGGACATCCGTGCTTGATAATTTTGAAGACGTTGGTATGCCATTGCCACCAAGCGCTTTTCTTCCATATTTGACAACTCCTCAAGCCGTCTTTCAATTTCTGTTCCCTCATCAGTAGGCAGGCTGTAGTGGAGAGCTACCCTATAAGAAGAGAGCTCGATTTCAACGGGAATGACTGCTTCGGTCCCATAAACTAGGGAAAATGGCGAGCATCCCGTAGGAGTTTTGTAGACGGTGCGATAGTCCCATAGAGCTTCATGCATCTTTTCGTCCCAATCGCGCTTCCGACCATTTACCAACTTGACCATGAGTTTGCACAAAGTTTTGTTGAAGGCTTCGGCTAATCTGTTGGCTTGAGGGTAATAAACTGTTGATGTCCTCCACTCAGTATGGAATTTTGCTACCAATTTGTATATTGTCTGATTCTTGAACGGAGTGCCATTATCAGAGATAATTCGACTCGGAACCCCGAATCGATATATGATGTGGTGTCGGACAAAGTGTGCCACTGCTTCTCCGGTAGTTTCTTTCAAAGGTATGGCCTCGGCCCATCTTGAGAAATAATCTGTGGCAGCCAATATGTATTTGTATCCCTTGGATGATATTGGGAGGGGATCCACTATGTCCATTCCCCATTCAGTAAATGGCCATGTCGGCGTTGTTGGATGGAGTTTGCTTGGAGGTTTTCTTGGCACGGGCCCATAGGCCTGGCATTGGGGGCAGGTTCGAGCAAACCGCTCGCAATCTGCAAACATTGTGGGCCAATAGAAGCCTTTGCTTTTTATGTTGATTTTCATTTTTGAGCCGGATTGGTGGGCTCCGCATAGTCCTGCATGTACCTCCCACATGACCATCTTGGCTTTTTTCGGAGATAGGCATCTCAGCAGTACTGACTTATCCTTTTCAGGTGTGAACTTATATAATATGTCATTTATCAATTTGTAGGAGGTAGCTCTTCGCAGCAATTGCACTCGCTCCCCTCTTTTGTCTGGTAGCCAACCGTTTTTTATCTTGATGATGGGGATATGCCAATCATCTTCTTCTTGCCTTTCATTTTCTTCCAATGCATTTGTCTCAAAGGTTGTCAAACCATCATGGCGATTCAGGGTGCTTGGAAGCAGCCTTCTGTTTTTTATGGTAATTCCCAATTCACCTTCAGGGGGAAGTTTAAGGGCAGATGCCAGCTTGGCTAATGCATCAGCCTGCGAATTTTGACTCCTTCTGACATGCTCTATTTTGAAGTGGTAGAACCTATCGCTGAGTCTTGTAGCTGCCTCAAAGTAGGCTTTCAATTCTTCTTTTCGAACCTCAAAAATGTCCAACATTTGTCTGACGATCAATAATGAATCGCCAAATACTTCAATGCATCTTATGCCCATTTCTAGGGCGATTTCCAAGCCAACTATGAGGGCTTCATACTCTGCTTCATTATTTGTGAGGGATTCCATTAGAGCACATGAGTAGTGCAAAATCCCTTTTCTGGGGTCACAAAGACAATTCCTACCCCTGCTATATTGTCGATGTGCCATCAGCCTTCAGAGAAGCTCGCGCGGCCCCATCAAAATATAATTGTCAATATTCAACTTGAGTTTCCTGTGCTTCATAAATTTCTTGAGTGGGGAGCATCTCTTCGTCAATCAATTCCGTATTCAGGGGGGAGTCTTCTGACACTGGATGGGCTGCTAAGAACTCTGCCATACCCTGCCCTTTAATTGCTTTTTGTGGCACATAGGAGATATCAAACTCCATGAGAAGTAGTGCCCATTTCCCAGCCTCCCTGACAGGACTGGTTGCTTGAGTAGAAATTTGAGAGGGTCACATCGAGAGATGAGTTGGACCTTATATGCCAGCAGATAATGCCTTAGTTTCTTAGCGGCAAAAACCAATGCCAAGCATAATTTTTCCATCGGTGCATACCGGTGTTCTGACCCGACTAGCATCCGACTGAGATAGTAGAGGGGTTGCTCTTTGCCTTCATCATTTTCCTGGGCAAGCAATGCCCCCAGTGAAGCATCTATGTCTGCAATGTATAGAATCAGAGGTTTTCCTTTAATGGGTGCCCCCAAAACGGGCGGATTGAGGAGATACTCTTCGATTTTGTTCAAGGCATTTTGACATTCTTCGTCCCAAATGAAAGGGGCTCCTTTCTTCGTTAATTTGCAGAAAGGTTGGCACCTTCCTGACAAGTTGGATATGAATCGTCTGATGTAAGCCAAACGACCTTGGAGGGAGCGTAGCTCAGTAAGTGTCTTAGGGGGAGGCAATTCCCTAATGGCCTTGATCTTATCGGGGTCTATCTCAATGCCCCGATAGCGAACAATGAATTCGAGAAATTTTCCACTTGACACACCAAAAGCCCATAGCGAACAATGAATTCGAGAAATTTTCCACTTGACACACCAAAAGCGCATTTCTATGGTTCATTTTCAGCTTATTCTCTGGCGGAGCCTTTTGAAGACCCTGCGTAAGTCTTCCACATGATTTTCTTTTTCCTCCGATTTGACAACCAAGTCATCAACATATCATTCGACCAAGTTGTGGAGCATTTCATCAATATCTTGGTCATGGCCCTTTGGTAGGTGCGCCTGCATTTTTCAGGCCAAAAGGCATTCTCTTGTAATTGAATATGCCTTTTGGTGACCGAAGGCCGTGTGATTTTTATCTTTATGCCGAGTTATGAAGAACTTTATTGGCTCAACTGTATAGACTTCATGTCTAGTTGTCACTTGTATATGATCTTGTGGCAGCGGTATTCCGGCCCCTATCAACCGGCTGTTGGTATTAGTTTCTAACCTAACGACTGGTCTTTCCAATTGGAGGGGTTTTCGATTTGTATCTCCTGACCGTTGGATTTGCATGAGTGCTGCCACCCTCTCTTTGTTGACTCTTATTTTGCCACTGCTTTTCGGGGAAGCCCCTGCGATTTGTTTGCCTTTGTCTTGTTTCTTAGGGGGATCAGTTGCCCCCTCATAGTATAGCCTAGCATCAGCCAGGTGGCATTCATACACTTTAAATGGTTTTAGGTCAGCAAAGACCCGATGTTGCTCGCCTCCTTTTGTGTATTTTAGGCATTGATGAAGAGTGGACGGCACCACCAAGTTTTTATGTAGCCATGGTCGCCCTAAGAGGGCTTTAAAGGAAGTATTAGTGTCAACCACATAGAATACAACCTTTGTCACAAAATCGCCTAGGGCTAGGTCCACATCCACACGCCCCAAGGCTTCTTCAGAGTTCTGATTGAATCCCGCTATCTTGACTCCTTCCACCTTATGTAAATAAGGGGTAAGGAACAGATTGTGAATTGTTTTTAGCGGGATAATGTTCGTTGCGGAACCAACATCGACCAGAATACGGTCTAATTCTTGTCCATTTATCTCCCCCCTCATGTATAGAGGCCTATTGTGACAGGGAGAGGGTAGCAGCATATCATCTTCTATAAAGGTCACAGAAGCCGTTAATGCTTCGTATATATTTTCTTTCATTTCTGCCACATGGGTCTCATAGGCTTCTGGCTCCTGCAACGCTGCAATGAACGCCTCACGCAATTCTTTGCTCAATGCTAAGGTATCCCAAATACTAAGGTTGGTCGGGAACCTCCCCAATACTCGGAGAACCTTTCGATTAGCTCTATCCTTGGACTTTTCGAAGGGAGGCATTACTTTTACCAAGCTTTTGGGTGCTTGGGATGGAAGGGGAATTGCGACCTCGCCACTTATCTCCTCTTCTCGTTCTTTTTCTAGAGAAAGTTTCTCAGTCACGAGAGGTATAAGCTCTTTTACCATCTCTTTGACCGGTGTTTGAGAGGATCCTTCATTCATCGCTGCTATGGGCATTGGCCCGTTTGCTTCAACAACAGGATCTTCCTCCTCCTCATCGGACGGCGGGAAGACATACTCATCGCCCCTTGTTTGAGGTGCAGGGACAGGCCCTGGTTTTTCCCCTCTGAAGTATATGACCCTCTGGGGTGGCTTATTTCTTTGGTAAGTTTTGAATGGCTTTCTAGCCTCAGGGGGTACACAGCGGATCCCCGATTTGGATTGTTCCCCTGTTTGAGCGGTAAACACATAGGTCATATTGCATGAGAATGTCTGCACTTTCTTGACTAAGTCTTCAACGGTGCAGTCAGTTCCCCAAAACATTTCATTTTCACTGACAGAGGAAAGGGCATCCTCATGTTTTTGCATACGCTCCCGCAGCTCCACCAGCCATTTCTTCAGGCGCATTTTACGCTCTAGTTCTTCCCATGGTATGTATTTTTCCAGGGGGTTGCCTTGGTTGGCGACATTTGTTGATATTCTTCAAGTTCATCAATCAGCCCCTGGAGCCTTTTGAGAGGGCCATTGACTTCATTTGCTGTAGAAGTCTCACAGACTATGGCTTCTTTCTTCAGCTTCCTTTTCTCATTCTTTCTTTGGTTCTTGATTCTCTTTCGCAAGACTGCTAATTCTTGCAAAGTCTTTCATTTGCTGCCTCCTTGGGTGGGGCGGCGCCATCGGATATATGACTTCCTGGGTTGTTGCTTTCTTTGGGTTTCCTAGGGGCTGACCTCTTACTTGTATTCACTTGGGTCCACCTGCTTCCTCCTGCTGATTGTGGAACGTTGCATCAATGGCCTTTTCTACCATATCATCCGGGAGTTGTTGTTATGCGGCAAATCCAAGGAGCTTTATTGACTGCCCAACTTGCGCCATTTCTCTTTGAACTGTAGCATGAATTACATTCGCTGTGAATGTGAGCTTTGGTTGCTGATGTGGTTGAGGTGGATTCACCAGGTGTTCAGCCATGTCAATGATTCCAACTTGAATCAGCTTTTCTGCCCGATTTTGAACAGTAACAATTTTCCAAGTATGTCCCAGCATACGATGGTATGCGCAATAATTGGGCTTGTCCACCATTGTTGCTTCTTTTGGGCGCTTAGGCTCCGGGAGAGTGATTAGATTTTCTTGGAGACATATATCTAGCAGTTCTTTGGTGTGCTCCCTAGTAAATGAATAGGGAGCACTGAGTCTCTCACCTAGTGAAAGTGTTGACCCTTTTTCATTTTTCTTGGTATTTGAGGGAGCGGATGCCTCACCCTTGCCCCCCTTCTTACCAAGGGCTGATGAGAAGTCTACAGCGTTCACTTCTCGTGATCCCGAGCCTTTGTCTTTTGGCGGTTTGCCTTTTCCAAACACCATGATTGGATTTTCTGCAAAGAAGATTTCAATCTCTGCCACTGTGTTATTGAGGTGTTCAAACGTCCGGATATTAGCCCCTAAGAGCTTTTCCTTGATTTTCGGTTTCAGACTTCTTTGGCATAGTTTCACCGCATCTTCATGTGCCGGTGGTTGTTAACATTTCATGCTCATATCACGCCATCTCTTGATGAAGTCTAGGGCAGACTCATTTTTGTTTTGCTTAAGAGATATAAGCTCCGCTAGAGTGACTCTTCTTTCTGTCACTCGGAAGCGTTCGAAGAATTTTCTTTGCATATCTTCCCAGCCAACTATTAAGTTGGGCTTCAGTCGGGCATACCACTAAAAGACGGGCCCAGTGAGGGATGTTGAAAAATACCTCAAGAGGTATGACTCCTCAGTTGCCAATTCTCCCATGATGCTCATATAATGAGCTATATGTTCATTAGGTGACCCCTCCCTATTGAATTTTGAGAATTTTGGGACTTTTGGGTGTTCTGCTGGGAGTTTTTTAAAGAGATGGTGTACAGGGTAGGGTACCCTATACAAGTCATAGGTGGCAAACTCCTCGTTCTGCTCAGCCATCTTTGCTTCAATTATTTGTTCAATCATGGCCCTCTGAGAGACCATCGCTCCCTCAAATGCAGTATTTAATTGTGGTGCATCGTGTCTTTGTTCTGCAACATGCACCTCTTGAGTTTCCTCATGACATGAATTTGGATTCTCAATTGGTTGCCTGAACGTGAATTCTGCACGGGGTGTACTTGGTAGCATATTCCCAAGCTGGGGTGTCACTGCAGGCAATGCTGGCTGGCCTGTTTGTTGAACTTGCTGAGGCTGCAATAGTTGTTGTGCCGGCTGTGGAGGCTGTATTGGTGGTGATGGTTGGGGTGGCAGTGGTGCCGCCATTCCCAATTGTTGCATGAGGCTTTCCAGTATAGCTTTTAGCTTCTCATTTTCTTGCATTACCATTTCTAAATTTGGCAATGAGGGTACCTTGATATTAGGGTTTTCAACAGACCGACTCTGATCCAGAGGGTGATTTGATGTGTGGCAATGTTAGCCCCCCCATGCCTTCTTCGTTCTGAGGTGGTAAGTCCACCTCCACATTTACCCGATCAAGTCAGGCTCGAGCTTGCTCTCTTCTGCGACTAGACACCGTAGGATGCTGCTCCATATTTGAAGTTTCCGTCTGGTCAGCTATTACAGGCAGATTGATGTTCCTGTCTCCGAGCTTGCTTGTCTTCTTTCCTGATATACAATTTCCTTTTTTAAATCCCTTCTGCGGGTCAATAGGTACAGGAGTGGTACATCCGTTGGTCCGAGACTCTTGGGAAGACTCCCTCTGTCTCTCTGGGACTCTTCTTCTTCTGAAATTTTGCCACATTGTTGGGTCTTGCTTCATGACCCCTCTTGCATTCCTCCGCCCCACAAAACTCCAGAGCCCTTGTCCTTCGGAGTTCTTGAGCTTCTTCTTTAGTAACCCACACCTGTTTAACACGAGGCGGGTTATATACTTCCTCTTTTTCAACGTTGGCTTTGTATTTCTTGAAGCCAAAATCAAGGTTTGACGGATCGGGATCGGGAGGCGAATCGGATTTCTCTTGATCCGATTCGATTCCCCCCAATCGACCCGAATCGATCCGCATCGGATCGATTCTCATAGGTATAATATATCATATATATGATATTTATAATGTATAATATATAATATATATTATTAATATGATATAATAATATTATATATATGAGGCGAATCGGACCGAGTCGATGGAATCGAGGATCGGGTTTTCCCTGATCCGATGCGATACGGGGGTATCGGGCCGGCTCGATCCGGCACGCCAAACCTTGGCCAAAATTGTTAGTCTGGTGGTTCTTAGCTTTTGCTTTCACCCGTTGTTTCTTCACTTCTTTTACTTTAAGGCTTGGCTTGTTCTGCCGCACTTTAGGCAGTATGCCGAATTTGTTCCTTACCGGAATGGTAGCCACATGCCGCTCTGGTATCATCATGGTTTCACTGCCGTCCAGGCGGATCTGGAGCTCGCCAATGCTGACAGTCTTTCCAGAACTTGAAATGCCACGAGTTGTGGGCTTCTTGCCAGACTTGCGCTTTCTGTTCTTTCCAGTAGTTGGAGTGTTGGTGAAGTTGATAGCATAAGTGGTGAACATCTGCATCAAGTTAGCCTCCTGAGCTTGAGGGTCTTCCTTTGTTTTGCTTGTTTCATGGGCCTTAGCAGCAGGTAGCACAGCCGGTATCACGCCCAAGAAGTATGGAGACTCCACCACCAGGGGAAAGGCTCCAAACTTGGTTGGCGTAGTGAGGTAGTGTTCCTTATGTGGTCCTGGACCACAAGTGGGCCGAAGACCACGCCCGGAGTATGAGCGAGAGCCGCCATTGCAGAGTTGTGACCTGCACAAAAATTATAGTGCGAGTACATCTTATTGTTAGGGTGTTGTCTGATGGAGAGATGAAGGGAAGGGAGATCCCCAGTGGAGTTGCCATCTTTGTGAGAATTATTTTTAACACTTTTAAAAATTTTAATTTATTTTTGAATTTGATTTATTTGGTTCTTATTTATTTACATGGACATGGTCTTATTTAGTTCATTTGACCCCCCCACTAACTGCGGTTAATGTTAATTATATCAGCACAAAGGCTGAATACCCTTGATTAGCCATCAGACAAACCCGTTGAAATAAAAGAACGTGACTCACATTTGAATGAAATGAATTATACATGGAAAGAAACACAGTTGCAAACATGCAGTTCATTTTTTTTGGAAATTTCTGATATTTATTTCTTTTTTTATTGATTTTTAAATTCATTTTCTCATTTTTTTGTATTTTAGAATTATTGATTCCATTTATTTAAACATTTTTGTTATTTATTTATTTAAACTAGGATTACATGGATTAAATTAATGTTTTCATTTATTTATTTGACTTAAATGGGGATTAACTTAAGGTGGATCAAAGATGATGTGAGACATGACCTGTTTGTTGATTTTATGTTATTGAAAATTAGATGACAATGTTTGTGAAATATTTTATTAAGGTTGGTTGAAAAATTGGTTAGTTTTGGTTAAGAAACCAAATAGCGAAGTGTTTAAAATAAACGTGACACAACGTATAATTATCCGTGTAGTGTGTATTTAAATGAGAGAAATTAGCCCAATAGGCTCGTTAACCATCACATGTAAGACAATACCACAGGTCGGCCCATTAACCACAATTAGGCCCATTAAGCATCAAGCATTACGGTCATTTAACATATCATATCATGGAAGACAAGTCCGGCCCAATAAATAATTCAGGCCCAATAAGGAGTTGAGGCCCAATAAGGAAGTCCAATAGACCTTTTTTTGAGACTTGAGAAAATTTAAAATTGTGCCTAGCACAATATTCTTTAGGGCTGCCTTGCAGACCCTATTCTCCAGACCGCCTTGCAGTCTCCCCAGAGCCTTGCTTTGTGTTCCAAACTTCGGAAAAACCCCCTCTAGCTGGGGCGCCCCATTGCTTTTATAGGGGGTGGGGAAAGACCCCGTCCCGGCCATAAACATCATCCCTGCCAAAAACGTCGCCCCGGCCATTTGCACCGTCCCGGTCATTTGCATTTTTACATATTCCCCCTTGCTTCTTTATTTCTTTTCCCCTTTTAATTTCTGCTTCTTCTGTTTATGCCCTTGGCTCACGAGAGCATCACGACAGGGACTTGCCGTTTTTTCTGGTTTCCTTCCCTGTTTGGCCTTCGCGCTGGGAAGGGAGCTGGAACAAGGGGGCAGCGGCGCCGGCGGTCCCTGCTAGAAGGTGTGGCGGTGGCGAGCCAAGCAGCGGGAGGCCCTTTTGCGGCCAGGGCGACCAGGCGCACCCCCTCCCTCTTGCGGCGGAAGGAGCAGGGGAGGCAGCGGAGGTGGACACCGGCGGCCCTCGTTGGAGGGTGTGGCGGCGGCGGCGGCTGAGGAAGCGGGGGCGCTCCCTGCTGCGGCGCGCCCCAGGGAAGAAGCCCCCCTCCCTTTGCAGCGGTACGGCCCACAGAGGAGGGCTTTGCGGCGGCTGGGGAAGCTGCAAAGGTGGTCTTCTGCGGTGGCAGGGAGACCCTCACTTGCAGCGGCGACAGGAGCAACAGGGGAAGCCCCAAAGGAGCTCCGGAAGGTACACCCCTCCCTTTTACTGCTCTTCTTCTTCTTCTTATCCCCTTCCCAACGTAGAGAATGCAAAGGATAGGAATTTGTTGTCATCTCCTTTTTTTTTAAATCTTTCGGAATTTTTATTCTCAGCTTTCTGAACCTTCATCTAGTGGCCAAAGTTTTGACCTAAGATGTGCATACCGTTGACAGGTTATTCGGTGTTTATTTTGATTTCGACCATCCAGCGTATATGTTACGATTTTGGTTCAACACTTGTTTACTGGTATCCACCATGGTAAGCAATCTCGCGAGATCTCGCGAGAATATCGGTCTCGGCCCCTTCCCGAGAAACAAGAAGGTCGAGATGAGTCAGGTAGGGTTGTCAGGCATGGTTTGGCGTGCCGGATCGGATCGGGCCGATTCGGGCGAATCGGTGCGGATCAGGGGAAATCCGATTCGCGATTCGCTTGATTCGGTCCGATCCGCCTAGTTCTGTTCAGGCAGGGTTCTTTGGACTCAGGATCCTGTTCAGGCAGGGTTGTCAGGATCCCCTTATTTACCTAAATATCATTTAAGTAAATGTTACATTTACTTAAGATATTACATGTAAATAAGGAAGTACCCCCCATTTGAATCCAATAAAAATATCAAAAAAATCATATCTCTTACCAATAAAAAGTCAACTCTCCCATCGAAGAACAAAATCGCGATTTTGGTGATTTTAGCGAAATGCTAACTTTTTAATCTCTCATAATTTGGTCTATCTAAAAATTTGATAATTCAAATAAACCATATGGAACACTAAAAATCTAAAGTCCGGTAAAAAAAGTCAAACGTGCATGTGACTTCTCCAAGGGAGCCGCTCTCCTACTGACAGCACTTAGTCTGCTCGAGGCATCTCTCTTAAGATTTTAAGAATTGTCAAACTCTTAAGTTGATCTTAATCCAAATTGCCAAACAGACTAAGTGCTATCAGTAGGAGAGCGGCTCCCTTGGAGAAGTCACATGCACGTTTGACTTTTTTTACTGGACTTTAGATTTTTAGTGTTCCATATGGTTTATTTGAATTATCAAATTTTTAGATAGACCAAATTATGAGAGATTAAAAAGTTAACATTTCGCTAAAATTCACCAAAATCGTGATTTTGTTCTTCGATGGGAGAGTTGACTTTTTATTGGTAAGAGATATGATTTTTTTGATATTTTTATTGGATTCAAATGGGGGGTACTTCCTTATTTACATGTAATATCTTAAGTAAATGAAACAACAAATTATAACATTTACTTAAATGATATTCAGGTAAATAAGGAGATCCTGATAACCCTGCCTGAACAAGATCTTGAGTCCAGTGAACCCTGCCTGAACAGGACCAAGTTCTGGCCAAATCCAAGCGGATCGAACTGAATTGGTTCGATCCGCCCGAATCGGATCGGATCAGGATAATCCCGATCCGGTCCGAATCGGCGATGCGCCAAACCTTGTTGTCAGGATCTCTTCAGGCAGGGTTGTCAAGATCCTCTTATTTATATGAATATTATTTAAGTAAATGTTAGTATTTATAGTTTCATTTACTTAAGATATTACATGTAAATAAAGAAGTACCCCCATTTGAATCCAATAAAAATATCAAAAAAATCATATCTCTTACCAATAAAAAGTCAACTTTCCTTCGAAGAAGAAAATCGTGATTTTTGTGATTTTAGCGAAATGCTAACTTTTTAATCTCTCATAATTTAGCCTATCTAAAAATTTGATAATTCAAATAAATCACATGGAACACTAAAAATCTAAAGTCCGGTAAAAAAAGTCAAACGTGCATGTGACTTCTCCAAGGGAGCCACTCTCCTACTAACAGCACTTAGTCTGCTTGAGATCTCTCAAGATTTGGTCAAACATAAACTATCATCATCTAAACTCATAAGAATTCACTTTCTAGTTTCTTTATTTATTTATCTCTGTTATATTAAATATATATATAATAATTCTATGCGAATCGGACTGATTCCATACGAATTGGATCGAATCAAGGCGAACCGATTCGGTCCGAATTGCCGCTCCAGCAAACCATGATGTGAACCTATGTCATCCATAGTTGAGACTTGGGAATGTATGCAATTATCTATGTTAAGGAATTATCTATGTGAACTTATGTGATCCACACTTTTATGTTATCCTGATCTCCCGAGATCTTACCGAGATCTCTCCGAGATCTCTTCGAGATCTCTTCTTTTTGACCCTCCCGAGACGAAGCCGAGATCCGATATGGCAAACCTTGGTATCCACTAAGATTTTGTCACATCTTTTAACTGGCGCCGAGTTAGGGCGACGGTTCACGTGTCTAAAGACTCCAAACCACTTAAGTCTATTTTCTCTCATTTTTCTATCAATTAGAGCTATCTCCAAATCCTCACAGAAGCGCTCATTCCTAATCTTATCTTTTTTAGTCTTACCTTAAATCATGTGTATTCTACTTTATACCCCTGTATTCTTCATGGTTTCATGTATACTCATATAATGCTCCATGTTTTGTCAGAGATATCCATACGCCCGTTTGATCAGCTTAATTCTAAATTAATATTAGAGAGACTAATCTACCCTTCTTTAATCTGATCATGTTATTAAATTATATGTATATTCTGCAGTCTTTTGTTTTATCTTATAGATCTTATATTTTACATGTTCGACGAAATATTCTATTAATAATGGGTATAGGTGATGCAATTTTCGTTAATATAGGGCTGTCTTTGAACATCTAAAAAATATAATCGAATAGGGAGGGTTTTAGAGATATATATGTATTATTCCTTTTATCTTTAAGGCAAGGTATTTGTCTGCGTTTTTTTTTTTTTTGAGTTATTATTGTTGGTGGTGTCTTTGGTTTGACAAGCTATGAGAATATTTTTAGCACTTTAAAAATTTTTAATTTATCTTTGGATTTGATTTATTTGGTTTTTTTTTATTTATATGGACATTGTCTTATTTAGTTCGTTTGACCTCCCTCACTAACCTCGGTTAGTGTTAATTACATCAGCACAAAGGCTGAATATCCTTGATTAACCATCAGACAACCCCTTTGAAACAGAAGAGCGTGACTTATAATTGAATGACATGAATTGTACCTGAAAGAAACACAGTTGCAAACATACAGTTCAATTTTTTGAAATTTTTTGATATTTATTTCATTTTTATTGATTTTTTAAATTCATTTTCTCATTTTTTGGTATTTTATAATTATTGATTCCATTTATTTAAACAATTTTGTTATTTATTTATTTAAACTGGGATTATATGGATTAAATTAATATTTTCATTTATTTAGTTGATTTAAATAGGGATTAACTTAAGGGGGCTGGCAGTGGCTACCCCACGCAGGGGAGCCGACGACAGCAGCAAAAGGGAGAACCGGCGGCGACCTCTCCTCTCTTGCAAACCGGGGTGTAAGGAGGCGGCGGCTCCTCCTTCGCTCCTCCTTCCTCTTCCAACAGTGGGGGTGCTCAGCAGTGGTTGGAAACGTGGGTGAGATCCCTCCCCCCTTTCGTTTTTATTTCTGCATTTTCTTTGTTTATCTATTCTCTCTTGCTCTGCTTCTTCTATGGAGTCGGACAATAAAATCCGGCACAACAAATGCCCCCTACGAGATTGGCGTCCGAGAGTGAAACATAGGGCGACTGTCTCTTGTGAATCTTTCCAGTTGTATTTTAGCACATGTTGCCCTTCAGAGGGTCAACTTCATTTATTCTGCCAATTCATATCAGCCACTTTGACTTTCTTGAGATCCATGTTGGAGATGTTGTACTTGTGAATTTGATATGTCACAGCTTATGACATACTTGTAGTAAACTTTCCATTTCTTTTGGACTTGTAGTACCAGTGACTATCATCTCATGACAACAATGCCGAAGTTTTGCTTCATGTATCGAGAATTTTGACTTTGCTGCAATATTTCTTTTGATAAGCTACAAAATCTGATCTTCGGTTGTTTTTGACTTGCAGAGTTGGACCAATTTGGAGACCCAGTCGGCTGTTTTGCAAGCAGAGGCTGCTAATCATGGTTTGGCGTGCCGGATCGGATCGGGCCGATTCGGGCGAATCGGTGCGGATCAGGGGAAATCCGATTCGCGATTCGCTTGATTCGGTCCGATTCGCCTAGTTCTGTTCAGGCAGGGTTCTTTGGACTCAGGATCCTGTTCAGGCAGGGTTGTTAGGATCCCCTTATTTACCTGAATATCATTTAAGTAAATGTTTCATTTACTTAAGATATTACATGTAAATAAGGAAGTACCCCCATTTGAATCCAATAAAAATATCAAAAAAATCATATCTCTTACCAATAAAAAGTCAACTCTCCCATCGAAGAACAAAATCGCGATTTTGGTGATTTTAGCGAAATGCTAACTTTTTAATCTCTCATAATTTGGTCTATCTAAAAATTTGATAATTCAAATAAACCATATGGAACACTAAAAATCTAAAGTCCGGTAAAAAAGTCAAACGTGCATGTGACTTCTCCAAGGGAGCCGCTCTCCTACTGACAACACTTAGTCTGCTCGAGGCATCTCAAGATTTGGTCAAACTTAAGTTATCATCATTCAAACTCATAAGAATTGTCACTTTCTAGTTTCTTTTCAATTAGAAAGTGAAAATTCTCATGAGTTTAGGTGATGATAACTTAAGTTTGACCAAATCCTGAGATGCCTCGAGCAGACTAAGTGCTGTCAGTAGGAGAGCGGCTCCCTTGGAGAAGTCACATGCACGTTTGACTTTTTTTACCGGACTTTAGATTTTTAGTGTTCCATATGGTTTATTTGAATTATCAAATTTTTAGATAAACCAAATTATGAGAGATTAAAAAGTTAGCATTTCGCTAAAATCACCAAAATCGCGATTTTGTTCTTCGCTGGGAGAGTTGACTTTTTATTGGTAAGAGATATGATTTTTTTGATATTTTTATTGGATTCAAATGGGGGGTACTTTCTTATTTACATGTAATATCTTAAGTAACATTTTACTTAAATGATATTCAGGTAAATAAGGAGATCCTGATAACCCTGTCTGAACAAGATCTTGAGTCCAGTGAACCCTGCCTGAACAGGACCAAGTTCTGGCCGAATCCAAGCGGATCGAACCGAATCGGTTCGATCCGCCCGAATCGGATCGGATCAGGATAATCCCGATCCGGTCCGAATCGGCGATGCGCCAAACCTTGGCTGTTATAACTTCTACAAGAATCGTGCATGCCATGAATTAGCGTGAGTTGACGACCTCGCTTATGCATGACGGAGCTGTTTGTACCATTCTTTTGCACATGTTAACCTTCTGAGGACAGGCGACACTGGAGCATAGGTTTACTTGAGATATGTTGTTTTTAGCATCAGTACATACTATCCATTCATTTTGACTTCTCTTTTTTGGGCTATCCCAAGGGCCTGTCTTGGGACCAAGACTTTTATTTGCTATATACATCGTGCTTCTGTGTTTCACCATCAGCATGTGATCTTTATTGATAACAGGGGTTTTAAGGCTCCCCTAAAAGCCGTGAGGAATTTCACTTAGAGGATTAGGGCTCCTCTGGGGCCATGACATGCTTGTGTTAGAGAATTAAGACTTCTCTAGGGCCATAATTTTGATGAGAGGATTGAGGCTCTCTCGAGCACATGATTTCGGTGAGAGGATTGAGGCTCCCTCAGGCACATGATCTTGGGTGAGAGGATTGAGGCTCCCTCAGGCACATGATCTTGGGTGAGAGGATTGAGGCTCTCTCAGGCTCGTAATTTGGGTGAGAGGATTGAGGCTCCCTTGGGCACGTGATTTGAATGAGAGGATTGAGGCTCTCTCGGGCACGTATTTAAGTTAAGAGGATTGAGGCTCCCTCAGGCACGTATTTGGGTGAGAGGATTGAGGCTCTCTCGGACACGTATTTTGATTGAGAGGATTGAGGCTCCCTCGGGCACGTATTTGGGTGAGAGGATTGAGGCTCCATCGAGCGCATATTTGGTTTGAGAGGATTGGGGCTCCCTCGGGTACGTATTTGGGTGAGAGGATTGAGGCTCCCTCGGACTCGTATTTTGGTTGAGAGGATTGAGGCTCCTTTGGGCACGTGATTTGGGTGAGAGGATTGAGGCTCCCTCGGGCACGTGATTTTGGGTGAGAGGACTGAAGCTCCCTCGGGCACGTGATTTGGGTGAGAGGATTGAGACTCCCTCGGGCACGTGATTTGAATGAGAGGATTGAGGCTCCCTCGGGCACATGATTTGGGTGAGAGGATTGAGGCTTCTTTGGGCACGTGATTTGATTTGATTGTTTTTTTTTTGTTTACATTACCAACCCCAACGCCCTTTCAGGTTTTTGCTAAGCTTGGCCCCCTCTAACTTTTTCCAACACGTCTTTGCAAGTTTTCGCGTTGAGGGGTTCACCTATTTTTGCCTGAGGCGCCCTTTCGGGTTTTCACCTCAGCCGGGTTTTAGACTTTTTTGCCCTTGATCTATGATGAAGTGATGTACCAAGTCCGTCGGGGCACCTCTTTTTTAAGCCCCTATTTATTTTATTTCTTTTTTTCTCTTTTTTTCATTTTTTTGTAAGGAATTACAGGCTTCCCTGAGAGCCGTAATAATTTGAATTTGTGTATGGTAGGGAATTAAAGGCTTCCCTGAGAGCCGTAAGAATTTGGATTTGGATTTTGGCTGACTTGGCCGACCTTGATGGTGTGTTGGCCAAGGGTTTGGATTTATGTGCGGTAGGGAATTAAAGGCTTCTTTGAAAGCCGTTGGAATTTGAATTTGTTTCTGGGGTTTTAATTGTGTTGGCCGACCTTGACAGTGTGTTGGCCAAAAGCTTGGGTTTATAGTCGGTAGGGAATTAAAGGCTTCCCTAAGAGCCGTTAGAATCTGAATTTGTATATGGTAGGGAATTAGAGGCTTCCCTGAGAGCCATGGATTGAGAGTTTGAATTTATGTATGGTAGGGAATTAGAGGCTTCCCTGAGAGCCATGGATTGAGAGTTTGAATTTATGTATGGTAGGGAATTGTAGGCTTCCCTTAGAGCTGTAAATATGTTTAGAGGATTGAGGCTCCTCTAGGGCTTGTGATTTGACTTTTGACTAGTCCTGTTGACTTGTTAGCCAAAAGACGTAAGTTTTGACCTTTGACTGGCCTTGATGGCTTGTTAGCCAAAAGATATGGATTTTGACCTTTGACTGGCCTTGACGGCTTGTTAGCCGAGAGGTCTGGATTTTGAGCTTTTTGACTGGCCTTGACGGCTTGTTAACCAAAGAAGCTCGGGTCTTGACCTTTGACTGGCCTTGATGGCTTGTTAGCCAAGAGGTCTGGATTTTGAGCTTTTTGACTGGTCAGGACGGCTTGTTAGCCAAAAGACATGGATTTTGACCTTTGACTGGCCTTGATGGCTTGTTAGCCAAGAGGTCTGGATTTTGAACTTTTTGATTGGCCAGGACGGCTTGTTAGCCAGAGAAGCTAGTGATTTGACTTTTGACTGGCCTTGACAGTTTGTTAGCCAAAAGACATGGGTTTCGACCTTCGACTGACCTTGATGGCTTGTTAGTTAAGAGGTCTGGATTTTGAGCTTTTTGGTTGGCCAAGGCGGCTTGTTAGCCAAAGAAGCTCGAAATTTGACTCTTTTTTTTTTTTTTGGAATGAGAGTTTTCACTTTTGTTTGGGTTCTCCTCTCTCTTTCTTCGAGCAGAGTTCGAGTTTTCCACACTCCACACTTCTTATAAGGGCGGAAAGACACAATCATCGTTGTCTCGGTCGTAGCCCCAGAATTGAATTATTCGTTCGAATGAACTTGGGGGTTGTTTCGTCGTTGACAACTCCTGTGTCTTTCCTTTTATAAGGAATGCGGGATAACTCAATCTCGTTCTAAGAAAGGTCGAGAGAGTACCCTTATCATCGTTTTTTTTGATATACCAATTGTGATGCCCTTTTTGGGTTTTCACCACAATTAGCCCCTTCTTTCTTTTGTCTGCATGCCCTTTCAGGTTTTCATGCAGCAGGGTTTCTCATTTTTACCTGAGGCACCCTTTCGGATTTTCAGCTCAGTTGGATTTTAGACATTTTTGCCCTTGATCCATTTTAATAGAGTAATGGAGCAAGTCTGCCGGGGCACCTCGTTTTTAAGCCCCTTTTTTTTCTTTTCTTTTTCTTTTTCTTTTCTTTTTTTTTATTCATTTGGAAGATCTTGCAGCGAGATCACTTCTATATCTTCAGCGTTTACCGAAGTTAGATCCACCTGTTGCATTGTATAGACGTACTCACACTCGGGAGTATGGTACAATTTCATGTGTCTGCCATTTAAAGGTGAAAACATAATATTTTCTTTTTGGTCGACTACTGTGTGGGGACCACCTTCAAACACTTTGTCGACCACAAATGGGCCAAGCCAATTGGCTATGAATTTTTCTTTTGGGTTGGGAGGCCATGACATCCTTTTGCTCGACCATGACAAGATCTCCCTTTTTCAAGATCTCTCTTTTTTTTTCTTTTTTTTAAGCTCTTTCTTTCACTGGCTTGTCAAAAGCGCGGGACATCTGTGCTTGATAATTTTGAAGCCATTGGTATGCAACCAAATATTTTTTCTTCTAAATTTGACAACTCTTCAAGCTGTTTTTCAATTTCACTCCCCTCGTCAGTAGGGAGCCCGCAGTGGAGAGCTACCAGTGGAGTCGCCATCTTTGTGAGAATATTTTTAACACTTTAAAATTTTTTAATTTATATTTGGATTTGATTTATTTGGTTTTTATTTATTTATATGGACATGGTCTTATTTAGTTCGTTTGACCTCCCTCACTAACCTCGGTTAGTGTTAATTACATCAGCACAAAGACTGGATACCCTTGATTAACCATCAGACAACCCCTTTGAAATAGAAGAGCGTGACTCACAATTGAATGACATGAATTGTACCTGAAAGAAACACAGTTGCAAACATACAGTTCGTTTTTTTGGAAATTTTGATATTTATTTTATTTTTATTGATTTTTAAATTTATTTTTCTCATTTTTTGGTATTTTAGAATTATTGATTCCATTTATTTAAACATTTTGTTATTTATTTATTTAAACTAGGATTATATGGATTAAATTAATATTTTCATTTATTTAGTTGATTTAAATAGGGATTAACTTAAGGTGATGTGAGACATGACTTGTTTGTTGATTTTATGTTATTGAAAATTAGATGACAATGTTTGTGAAATATTTTATTAAGATTAGTTGAAAAATTGGTTAGTTTTGGTTAAGAAACCAAGTAGCGATGTGTTCAAAATAAACGTGACACTACGTGTGATTATTCGTATAATGGGCGATTAAACAATTAAAAATAGCCCAATGGGCCCATTAAACATCATAGATGGAGATATATCAAAGACCGGTACATTAACCATCATTGGGCCCATTAAACATCAAGCAACATGATCATTTAATAAAGCATAACACAAGTCTGGCCCAATAAGCAATTCGTGGCCCAATAAGAATTTGGCCCAATAAAAGGGAAGCCCAATGGACTTTGCTTAATACTTGAGAAAATTAAATCATGCCTTGCACGATATTCTTTAGGGCTGCCTTGCAGATCCTTTTCCCAGACTGCCTTGCAGTCTCTTTCCGAAGCCTTGCTCCGTTTTTTTCTCTTCCAAAAATCCACCCATAGCTTGGGGCGCCTCCTCTCCTTTTATAGTGGGAGGAGAGGATGGCCATGGAGGGAAGGTTTGTGCCTCTCCCCGGAGGTCTGCATGTTTCTTTAGGGGGTTTTCTGCAATTTTTGGGTGGTACATTTGCATTTTAGCCCCTACTTTTTCCCTCTTTTCTATTTCTTTGCTTTCCGTTTTTTGTTTGGGCTTTCCCGAGTTGGCTCTGCGCGAAGCAGAGCAGTGGAGAGGAGAGGCATGCGGCCTTCCTCCTCCTTCCTTCCCGACGGCGGCGCAGCGAGGGAGGGGCGGCGGCGGCGCCGGGCACAGACAGCAGCGGCGGTGCCAGGAACCGGCGGCGGCGAAGGGAGGAGGCAGCGGCGGCTGGAGCAACAGCGGCGAGGCAGAGCGGCGGCGGCTGGGGCAGCAGCGGCGAGCAGGGGTGGGGCCATCGGCGGCGGCTGCCGGGGCCAGCAAGGGTCCGGCGGTGGCTACCCCACGCAGGGGAGCCGGCGACAGCAGCAAAAGGGAGAACCGGCGGCGGCCTCTCCTCTCTTGCAAACTGGGGGGTAAGGAGGCGGCGGCTCCTTCTCCTTCGCTCCTCCTTCCTCTTCCAACAGTGGGGGTGCCCAATAGTGGCTGGAAACGTGGGTGAGATCCCTCCCCCCTTTCGTTTTTATTTCTGCATTTTCTTTGTTTATCTATTCTCTCTTGCTCTGCTTCTTCTATGGAGTCGGACAATAAAATCCGGCACAACACAAGCATACTCATGTTCTTCTCCTCCCATTTTCCCTTATAATTGGGTAGAGTTTTGTGGTATACGATCAATATCTCTGGTATCAGTTTGACTTGTGTCATGTGCATGAGTCCAGGATGAGTCTTATGTAATCTTTGTAACTAGCAGGACCTGATCAATTGTTAAGTTGTTTAGTACACAAAGAGGACAAGAATACTCATTCTTGTTCATTCATTTTGAAGATAGATTGTAAAATAAAACATGAACAAGCAAGTTAAACTATCAAACAACATGTCTACAAGGTCCCTTGTTGGAAGATATTCCTGAGGAGTTGAGTTCTTCACCCTGCATTAGATTCTGAATCAAAGTATCTCAAGGTTGACCAAAATATGGTGTCCATCCTCAAACAATCCCTTCCCTCTCAAGTCTCAAAGCAATCAGCCAGTTAGGTCATGTAACCTTCAAAATGATAGATTGCTGATGTGGTAATATATTTCTCTTTCATTGTCTTAATATGATGCACAACCTTAGTGTAAAGGGTAGAATGCATGTTGTGCTGCATCCTTTCCCCTCTGTATTGATGCGACTCTCCTGAAATGTTTAGAATGACGTTATCATCACTACTAACATTTTGTATCTCTGGAGAGAATTTCACTTCAGAGGCTCAACCAGTATTTTCCTTCTGGTTATAAAAAATAAGAGACTGATCTGATCTGATCCAATTCATTATTACCTAACAAAAAAGAGATCTGATTTAAATTTGTGATATCTTATTTTTTATCATTTTTTTGCATATATAACCGTGTTAAAAGCATAATCAGGCCATAATCCATCTTATTTTTCATTTGCTCCAGAAATCCTGTTAGATGATTTTTTTTGCACCAGAAATCCTGTTAGATGATTTTTTTTGCACCAGAAACCCTGCCGTCACTTGCCGTCATAGAGCGGCTATTTAAGTAATTGTTAGACATTATTTGGACAATTTTAACCCTCTAAAGTTAAGTAGATTACTTTATTGTGATGGAGGGACAATATGGTAGATTCTAATGGATAAGGTCACACCATGTACTTTCATTGATGATTTCTAACAGTTTTGTCACGGCAGGTGACGGAAGGATTTCTGGTGCAAAAAAATTCATCTAACAGGGTTTTTTTTGGTGCAAATGCAAAAATAAGACGGATTATGACCCAATTATGCTTTTAATAGGGGTATATATCCCAAAAAACCTTTTTTTATTAATTTCTGAATTTTATTCCAAAAGTTGACTTGGTATCTAGATTCTCTAGAGCAGTCACATTTGACTGGAGTGGGCTCCCTAAAGGATCTCCCACAACAAAAACGAAGTGTACAGTTGATATGATTAACTGAGTTGACTGACTGCCTGATACACTATTTGTGGCCACTTTGGAAAAGGGTTTGTATAGGGTTAACCGGGTTAACTTTGGGTTAGGTCAAAAAGTGCTTTGGAAACAAAAATTTTCTAACTTGGGTCAAAGTTGGTTAGGTTGGGGTTAAACTCGGTTAACCTAGGTTACCCCAACCCACCTCCAGAGGTGGAGTAGGCCTAACTCTTTTTTTAATGCCCATTTTGCCCCTACTTTTCAGAAACCGTATGATCTCCGTCCTTTCCCCTTTCTTCGTTACCACTTGTTCTTCGTCCCACTGCTGCGATGTCTTCGGAAGCTTCTCTCTTTTCTACTGTGACCCCCTTGATTCGCCATTGATTGGCCGAGCTCGTCACTAGATCCTCCATTCTTCTTCCTCTGGAAGCTCCTGGCATCCCACATGCGACCCAGGTTTGCTCTTTCGTGCATTCACGGGGCGCTCCCTACCTGTTCCTAGGGTTTGGAATCTGCCTTTTCTTGCGGCATTCTACCTCCTGGCCATTCAACAAAGCATTGCTCTGCTCTGATCCCCTGCCATAGTTCACGGGTTGCTCCCCGACGACAGTCATTGTGTGGTTTTTTTTCACTTCTGATTCAACTATTTCATGCATTTCTTGTGTGAGGCTCTATAAAAAGACCCCTACTTTCTTCATCTTAGATTTACTGTGCTATCATGTTGTTGTGTTCGTCGTTCTTGCTTTCCCCATTTCTTCTCTTCCTCGTGGCAATTTCCACTGTCCAAGGTGGTGCTGCGTCCCTCCTTCTCCACCTTTCTTTGTTTATTGACACTACAATACGCAACGAACCCATTGTTTTCCCATGGTGCTACTTCGTGCTGCCTGAGAGTGTGTGTGGAGTTTGGGGGTGCATACATTACTGTTTTTTGATTACTGGAAACCCCATGGTGCTACATCTTAGGACTTAAGTACCATAACAGTAGTATATAATAATATTTAGTCTAAATCACCTACCTTAATGTGGTAAGTAAAGTATAATCCAAATTAGTTAGATAATTTTATTCCTAGTTAAGTTCTCCCCCTGTTAATGAGTTAATAGATCACCTGCTTAGATACACACCTGGTATTGTAAGCTAATGTTATTATGTAAAATAATTAAGACACATGTTTGATACAACATTAATGTACACTGTAATCTATGTAAAATCTGATTAATTTCATACTTAAGGATGATAGCACTCATGTTTAATATTGCTTAAAAAATTGCCTAGGAGAAAAAAACGTATATGAGGAAGTATAAAAAAATAATAAATAAAAAAGGTGAGAAGGGTAGGACAGGGGTAATGTAGGTATCGTACCCCATGGAAGGTGGGGTTAACCCACTTTTCTTACCAAAGCATAAAAACATAACCCACTTTAACCCTTGGGGTTAGCTCTTGCGTTACTAAAGTAAAAGGCCCTTTAACCCGCCCGCCATAGACTTAGTCCCGGAGTTAACTCAATGAAAGACTCAACCTTTTCCAAAGTAGCGATGGTGATTTCTATAGCAATCTGTAATCTCAATCACTAAGGGCAAGGTAGAAAAAAGTTATTTGATACAATAAAATAAGCGACCCCCTTCCATAAAGTTAAGTAATGAAAATGCAGTTATTTTGTAACAGAGCCCAGTGCTGATGAAGTATAGTTATTTGTCTTGCATGCATATATTGAATTTATTATTTTGTGAGGCCTCTGGAAGTGAACCTAATTCTGTAGTATACCTGGAAATGTTCTCTTACAGCGGACACTGCACTTTTTGTGGCAATGGAGTTTATCCAGCATTGTGATAAATACACTGCATTATGTAAAGTATCAATTTCATCTGTTTTCCAGGCATGCTACTTCCCAAATCCATTAGCTGTGGAGGTCGTGCCCCTCATTCCTTTATTTGGTGAGGGAAAAGGCATGAAGATCTTTGAGCTTGCAGATTACCCTATCAAGGCACTGGTCTTCAGTGGCAAGAAGCTAAAGTCACTTGTTGAGATGGTCTCAGAAATTTGCTCTCATCTACTAAAGCAGGGGACTCCATTTAATTTACTCGTTTCTGATTGTGGTGCGAAGATTTTCTTGTTTCCTCAGGTAAATTACGTCAACCATTTCCACTTTAAAGCTGGAAATTCATATTTTCCTTTGCTTTCCTTTCTGTTGCTTTGCATGTATAGGTTGCCTTTGGATATGATCATATGCTGGAGGTATGCATACTTCGTTCCGAGAGAAGAGTAGCTCGGTTGTTGCACTTGGAAGTGCTAGATTTACTTCCCAGCCCATGATAGTCGAAAGTCAAGAATGTTGGATCCGATGGCAATAGGAGTTTAGGTTGTTCCGATGATATGGTGGTTGAAGGTTTTTGTGTTTGAATAGAAGAGTGCCTGTTGAACTAGCCAAATTCACCCAAAGAAATGTCAATTCGGAGTAACAGGAGGTGCTATAGATTAGAACTGTCTTTTACAGTTGATTAGAATAACAAATGTTTTAGTCTGCAGTGGTAGGAGCGTCGAGAAATGCTGCCTGAAAATTGGTGCTGTGAGAGAGTTGCAGTTGTAGTGTCAATTATGATAGGACATTTGGAAGGCGCATATTTTTTTCATATGGTAGCCAGTTCACCCATTTCGTTGTTTCACTTACGTCTGTCTGTACAGGTTCAAGTACCAGATCGTCGCAACCTCACAGCCTGGGAATGTGGAGGGCACTTCATATTCATAGACCTGCCTTCTTTTAATGGAGCCGGGGAAGAGCAGATTTTAAAAGATTTGGCTGTGTTTTCACTCGGCGACGAGGCTTTCAGAGCTCTGACGAAGCAGTGTTGTGATGTGGCTGGCCAGTTACAGCAGCTGTAAAGACAGGCTGCTGACAGATCGTACCGGAGTTGTAACCAATATCTTAGAAACACCCCGACTGTTTGTACTGTTTAAGTGTACGTATCGTGGTGTTTCGGAAAAAAACTGGGATCTCTTGGGACCGAAGTTGCCGTAAATAATGTAAGCTAGTTACTTGTAGGTGCCTCTCACCGATAATTGATGTGGGTACAAGTGTGCCTTGACTATTTCTTAGCCCTAAAAATTAATGAACATGGGTGGGCGACCACTTTGATTATCTGATGATGTCGCAGAGATTTTCGTCTCGATCTCCACTTTACATTCGACGTGGCCTCTCTCTCTCTCTCTCTCTCTTAGGAATTCGTTGGAGAGAAATAGCGGGAAAAAGGTAAGAGTTTCTTCGTTTTGCTCTTTGTTGACTTATTTTCAAAACCATCGTCCTCAAGACGGTGCTTCCGGACATTCTTTGTGTGTCCCAAACTTTGTGAACTTGTTTATTCAGATATTCTTAATTTTCACTTTTACAAAGCCTATTTCTTCCAAAAGATGCGCTTTCAGCTGGTCCTGATACTACTCTAGCGTTGAGGAAGATATTTCTGAGGGTTCTTAAAAAATAGGCCCAAACAGTGACAATTAAAGCACCACCAGCCCTAACACGTCGCTGAGTTGGCACGAGTACATCAATGATGTGTAACAAAAGTCAAATCAGCAAGCACACCAAATGGGTGGCAGCAAGCACACCAAATGGGTGGCTGTCATGTGGAAGAGTGGGTGACATGTAAAGCATAAGAGAGGGGAACATTTAATTGGTGGGGGTAAGAGAAGCAATTAATGATGGGAGAGAGAGGTTTCAACAATTATCCATTTTTTGTCCACTTTTTTATTCTAAAATTTTCCCTCTCCCAACTCTTCTCTCTCCTCCTTACCATATGTAAGGTGTCCACCACTTTTTCTCCACTTTTTATTCTTATTTTTTCCTCCCCCAACTCTTCTCTCTTCTCCTTACCACATGTACGATCCCCACCAAAGAAAAAATCAAAATTTTAACACAAGTGGATTTTTAAAAAAATATAGATATAATTATATATATATATATATTCAATAGTAAAATAGAATAAAATTTTAAAATAAGTTCATATGTATTCAAGATATATATATATATATCCAACTTAATATTTAACAAATACATATAATTCACATGTATAAATTATATTGCTAATTATATCTTATTATTTACATCTACGTACCTTATTTACATGATTTAAATAAGTTGTGAAATATAAGGATAACTCATGGCATTAATATGAAATATTATTTATAAAATAAAAATAAATATAACTAATTTCACATTATACTTATGTTATGAAATATAACATATGTAAGAGAATCTACACTATATGTGAGTGAATCTTAAATATAAATGAGTAAATTCTTATTATATGTAGGTGAAAAAATTAATATATGTTCAGAAGTTACTTCATAATAAGTGTTTTAATAGCAATCTATCTTTGAGTGAATGTATGCTATATGTGAGTGAATTCTTAATATATATGAGTGAATTTTTACTATACGTAACTGAAAAACTAACATATGTTTACAAATTATTTCATATGTAGGTGAATAATTATCCACTTTGGTAAAATTTCAACATATGTAGGTGATTGTTGAGTATTTATAGGTGAATGGATAATGTATGTAGAGGAATATTAACCACTGTGCATAAATGTCGGAGCTGGCTATTTTAGCGTTAAAGTATATGCAGGTGAAATTCCGACATATGTAGGTGATTAATAAGTATTTATACGTGAATGGCAAGCATATGTAGGTGAATAATTAATCACCATGGGTGAATGTCAAAGTTGGCTATTTTGGTGCTGAGAGTATATGTAGGTGAAATTTCAATATATGTAGGTGATTGCTAAGCATTTATTGGTGAATGAGCAGTATATGTAGGTGAATAGTTAACCACCATGGGTGAATGACAAAGCTATCTATTTTGATGTTGAGAGTATATGTAGGTGAAATTTCAGCATATATAGGTGATTGCGGAGTATTTATTGGTGAATGGCAATATATGTAGGAAAATATATAGTTAACCACTGTGGGTGTATGTCAGAGTTGTTATTTTAGTGTTGAAAGTATATGTAGGTGAAGCTCCAATGCATATAGGTGATTGCTGAGTATTTATAGGTGAATAAATGTACGTAAATAGTTAACCACTTTGTGTATACACCAGAGATGGCTATGTTAGTGTTGAAAGTATATGTATGTGAAGTTGTAGCATATTTAGGTGATCAATGAGTATTTGTAGGTGCATGAGAAGAATATGTAGGTGAATAGTTAACCACTTGGGGTGAATGACTGAACTGGCTATTCTAGTGTTGAAAGTATATCTAAGTGAAATTCCAACATATGTAGGTGATTGATGAGTATTTATATGTGAATGGGAAGCATATGTAAGTGAATAGTTAACTACTGTGGGTGAACATCTAACGTGGCTATTTTAGTACTGAGAGTACATGTAGGTGAAATTTCAGCAAATGTAGATGATTGCTGGGTATTTATAGGTGAATGGACATTTTATGTAGGGAAATAGGACTATGGGTGAATGCTACAACTGGCTATTTTAGTGTTGAAAGTATATGTAGGTGAAATTCCAACATATGTAGGTGATTGATGAGTATTTATCGGTGAATGGCAAACATTTGTAGGTTAATAGTTAACCACCTTGGGTGAATGTCAGAGTTGGCTACTTTGGTGCTGAGAGTATATGTAGGTGAAATTTCAGCATATGTAGGTGATTGCTGAGCATTTATTGGTGAATGAGCAGTATGTATAGGTGAATAGTTAACAACTATAGGTGACTGACAGAGCTATCTATTTGATGCTGAGAGTATATGTAGGTGAAATTTCAGCATATATAGGTGATTGCTGAATATTTATCAGTGAATGGGTAGTATATGTAGGAAAATAGTTAACCACTGTGGGTGAATGCCAGAGCTAGCTATTTTAGTGTTGAAAGTACATATAGGTGAAGTTCCAGCATATGTAGGTGATTGTTGAGTATTTATAGGTGAATGGGAAACATATATACTTGAATAGTTAACCACTTTGCGTAAACACCAGAGCTGGCTATGTTAGTGATGAAATTATATGTATGTGAAGTTTTATTATATTTAAGTGATTGACGAGTATTTGTAGGTGAGTGAGAAGAATATGTAGGTGAATAGTTAACCACTTGGGGAGAATGACGGAGCTGGCTATTCTAGTGTTGAAAATATATGTAAGTGAAATTCCAACATATGTAGGTAATTGATGAGTATTTATACGTGAATGGGAAGCATATGTAAGTGAATACTTAACTACTGTGGGTGAACATCAAACCTGGCTATTTTGGTGTTAAGGGTGCATGTAAGTGAAATTTCAGCAAATGTAGGTGATTACTGGGTATTTATCGGTGAATGGACATTTCATGTAGAGAAATAGTTAACCACTATGGGTGAATGTCACAATTGGCTATTTTAGTGTTGAAAGTATATGTAGGTGAAATTCCAACATATGTAGGTGATTGATGAGTATTTATAGGTGAATGGCATACATTTGTAGGTTAATAGTTAACCACCTTGGGTGAATACCATAGCCATCTATTTTGCTGCTGAGAGTATATGTAGGTGAAATTTCAACATATGTAGGTGATTGCTGAGCATTTATTGGTGACTAAGCAGTATATGTAGTGAATAGTTAACCACTATAGGTGAATGATAGAGCTATCTATTTGATGATGAGAATATATATATGTAAAATTTCAGCACATATAGGTGATTGCTGAGTATTTATAGGTGAATGGGCAGTATATGTAGGAAAATAGTTAACCACTACGGGTGAATGCCAGCTATTTTAGTGTTAAAAGTATATGTACGTGAAGTTCCAGCATATGTAGGTGATTGTTGAGTATTTATAAGTGAATGGGAAACATATGTACGTGAATAGTTAACCACTTATGGTGAATTTCATAGCTATCTATTTTGGTGCTAATAGTATCTATAGGTGAAATTCCAGCATATGTAGGCGATTGTTGAGTATATGTAGGGGAATAGTTAGCCCCTGCGAGTGAATGCCAGAGCTAACTATTTTACTTTTGAAAGTATATGTAGGTGAAATTCCAACATATGTAGGTGGTTGTTAAGTATTTATAGATGAATGGCAAGCATATGTAGGTGAATAGTTAACCACTTTAGGTGAATGCCAGAGCTGGCTACTTTAGTGAATAAAGTATATATAGGTGAAATTCTAGCATATCTAGATGATTGATGAGTATTTATAAGTGAATAGGAAGCATAAGTAGGTGAATAGTTAACCACTGTGTGTGAATGCGAAGTTGGAAGACTTGTACGACTCTCAATAACCAATGCTAGGTATACTTACTCGTATGACTCTAAATAACTAATACTAGGTAGACTTACTCGTACGACTCTCAATGACTAATACTAGGTAGATTTACTTGTACGACTCTCAATGACTTATACTATGTAGACTTACTTGTACAACTCTCAATGACTTATAAAAGGTAGACTTACTCGTACGACTCTCAATGGCTAATACTAGGTAGACTTACATGTACGACTTTCAATGACTTATACTAGGTAGAGTTGTACAAGTAAGTCAACCTAGTATTAGTCATTGAGCGTTGCATGAGTAAGTCTACCTAGAATAAGTCATTGGTGCTCATACGAGTAAGCCTACCTAGTATTAGTCATTGAGTGTCGTACAAGTAAGTCTACCTATTATAAGTAATTGAGGGTCGCACGAGTAAGTCTACCTACTATAAGTCATTGAGAGTCGCACGAGTAAGTCTACTTAGTATTATTCATTGAAAATCATATGAGTAAGTCTACCTACTATAGTCATCGAGAGTTGTACAAGTAAGTCTGCCTAGTATACGTACGAGTAAGTCTGCCTAGTATAAGTCATTGAGAATCATACACATAGGAATTTCACCTACATATAACTCACATTAACTAATACTAGGCAAACTTACTCGTATGACTCTTAATGACTTGTACTACATAGACTTACTTGTACGACTCTCAATGACTTATAAAAGGTAGACTTACTCATACGACTCTCAATGGCTAATATTAGGAAGACTTACATGTATGACTCTCAATGTCTTATACTAGGTAGAGTTGTACAAGTAAGTCAACCTAGTATTAGTCATTGAGAGTCATATGAGTAAGTCTACCTAGTATAAATCATTGGTGGTTGCACGAGTAAGCCTACCTAATATTAGTCATTGAGAGTCATACGAGTAAGTGTCCCTAGTATAAGTCATTGAGGGTCGCATGAGTAAGTCTACCTAATATAAGTCATTGAGAGTCGCACGAGTAAGTCTACCTAGTATTAGTCATTGAAAGTCACATGAGTAAGTCTACCAACTATTAGTCATCGAGAGTCGTACGAGTAAGTCTGCCTAGTATAAGTCATTGGGAATTGTACACATACTAAAATTTCACGTACATATGACTCTTAATAACTAATACTAGGTAGACTTACTCGCACGACTCTCAATGACTAATACTAGATAGACTTACTTGTACGACTCCCAATGACTTGTACTACATAGACTTACTCGTACAACTCTCAGTGACTTATAAAAGGAAGACTTACTCGTACAACTCTCACTAGCTAATACTAGGTAGACTTACATGTACAACTCTCAACGACTTATACTAGGCAGAGTTATACAAGTATGTTAACCTCGTATTAGTCATTGAGAGTCGTACGAGTAAATCTACCTAGTATAAGTCATTGGTGGTCGTATGAGTAAGTCTACCGAGTATTAGTCAGTGAGATCATCGTACGAGTAAGTCTACCTAGTATTAGTTATTGACAGTCATATGTAGGTGAAATTCCAGTATGTGTATGATTCCCAATGACTTATATTAGGCAGACTTACTCGTACGGCTCTCGATGACTAATATTAGGTTGACTTACTTCTACAACTCTACCTAGTATAAGTCATTTAGAGTCATATATGTAAGTCTACCTAGTAATAGCCATTGAGAATCGTACTAGTAAGTCTTCCTTTTATAAGTCATTGAGAGTCGTACCTGTAAGTCAACGTAGTTTAAGTCATTGGGAGTCATACGAGTAAGTCTATGTCATGCCCAGACGCGGAATATCGGAGCGCGAAGGCAATTGCAAGAAAAAGGTATAGAGCGAATACTAGACATCAAACTATTGTACATTGAATAATACTAAAGCAAATCTTTCTCATTAATAACTTTTCAAATGTCTAGTTACAACCACTAATATCAGAGCCATTCTATAGGGCCCAATTACATTGCAACAAAAGGAAATAACTAACTACAACTCTAAGATAACATAATGACTCGAGGGTACTCCTGGCTTCACTCTTGGTCATTCCCTTCCTCTTGAGTGTATGTGTCATCCTCGGTCTCACCTGAGAACACAACATCAAATAACGTAGGGTGAGCGATAACGCCCAGTAGGACTTAAATCTCAGGCTCAAGCAAGATTTAAATAATTAACGCATTTAATGGCAGAGTATCTAAAGATAACAGGTATAAGAGAGTCAAAATATAGCAAGAGATAGCACAATAGGTAACAGGATAGCACAATAGCACGAGATCGAGTATAGTTTCCAAAAATAGCACAAGTATTGAGTATAGCACAAATAGCAGGATGGCCATAGCACAACTAGCACAAGTATAATAATAGCACGACGAGTATAGCACTTGTTTGTCATTCTAGACATCGAGAGAGTATAGCACGTTTTGTGTTTTGATTGTCATATAGATAGTCGAGATAGATAGCACTTGAGTGTAATGCCAAACACTCTGATCATTCAACTCCCATGGGCACTAGCACTTTCGGGCGCACATCCCAAGACCAGATCGGGCCCTTTATATATTGCCAGGCATTGGTTATATTGTATCTTTAAACAATCAGTCAATGGCCAATATAGAGTACCAAGAATAGTTAAGAGCACTAGATGAATAGACGAGATAGTAGAGAGAATGTGAATAGACGAGCGAGTAGAGTATAGATGAGAGCTAAGGGTACATCACGTAAAACAATGAGTAACTGGCGATAGTAACAGTTGCACAACACGCGCATGTCGTATTGGCAGTCAGGTGGAATTCACGATCTTCCCGCTGGCCATGTTATGCACAAGTCCAGAGGTCCGACGTGATTCAAGGTAAGAGTGAACTTCTAATAGCGGTTTGGATCATATCGATCCCTAAAGGTGTAATGGGTGTTAGGGTACAACCGGCTCGTCGACCATGTGGGAATCCATGATCATAGGAGACTTACGGAGGCCTTGTGCAAGGGTTCACTAGTCCGGCAAAAGGAATATCCGACGGAGAGTTCACCACAAGCCAAGTAAAGCGTGTATATAAAAACAGGTGCTCTACGTTCTAGAGGAATTCTAGAACAGTGGAGCGTCGATATCGGTATATAAACAACGCAAGAAACGAATACAAGTCCTTTAAAATATGGTAATTAATATACTTTATTGCAATAAATCACCAGATACATTATGAGATATTTTATGCCAGATTTCAGCCATATATGGATGGTTCATGTGTGTGCATGTGTAAGAGAAATCATAGATAGAAAAGAAGTCGTGAATATGTATTTTAAAGCATTCAATAAAGCTCCATTTTAAAACATGTGTTTTTACTGCGTGTATGACTGTTAAAAAGGTGTATGAATTTTGTAGAAAGAGAGAGCAATAAATTTTATGGGTTTTCATCAAAAATCCTGTGAACGTGACGTAGGCCAGTAAGGGTCGCGACAGGGTCAGGGCAGATCGCGACAGGGCCTGAAAAGGGTCGCGACAGGGCTGCCAGGACAGAAGGCCAGAACGCGATGCAGGGTACTATTGCGTTCAGAACATGACAAGGAAAGCGTCGCGACGGCCTTGAGAACGCGACCTATCAGGCCGTCGTGTTCGCAGGTCCATGGCCTGAGTCTGATAGAGTTCTGCTCTGTCTTGGATTGCGGTCTAGAAATATCAGATTTGGATACAGGGTCGTTCAGAAAATCATAACTAATTGTATACACGATGAAAAATCATGAAACCAGTGGCAAATGAAACTAGACATGCGAGAGTACTTCCAGTAAAATAGGAATTAGAGAGAGAGCATCGTTTGAACATGGTTTGAGCATGAACAATAATGAGTAACACAGAACATGATACAGAGAGCAAGATTGATTTAATTCGAGCAACATGCTCAACAAAAATTAGGGCTTTCAGGGGCAAAAGATCCCTAACAACATGAAGTGTCTACAGTAAAAATTTCGTAGCATGGGATCAAGTGTACATGGAGATATGATTCAAACATGATGACTCGGTGTTATCATGTTTGTAGAACTTCAAAAATCAAGAACAAAAGATTGGCTCGATGAAAAATTATGATACAAGAAAGCTTTTGTTCCTGGTGATTGGAACTACCTATAGATGGATTTGATTTAGTTTTGCTTGTGGGAATGCCTACCTTTGACTCGATTTGTCTTCTAGGGTTAAAATCTCCAAGAACGAGAAAGAAGATCCAAGAACTCCTTCTCCCCACGAGATCCTCTCCTCCTTGGCCTCTTCTCCACATCCAACAATCTTTGGCAACGATCTAGGGTCGGCCAAGAGGGTTTAAGAGATGTATTTATGCATGTATGTGTTCCTATTCCTACTTCTATTCTAATTGCTCTTTAATTACGAGATTTCCTAACTCCAACCTTCCTTTCTTGCTTTCCAACCTCTATTTAGGTTAGGATGTGATCTAAACTCATGCTAAATCATAAGGGGTAGACTTAGGAATCCAATTCCAACTCTTATTGCCTCTTTTAATGCTTAAAGAGTCCTTTTCTATTTAGGAGATATTAAGACTCCGAATTTAGGGTATTTTCTTTTATTTACTATTTATAAATTCATATTTTGACCCAATAAGTTCTAGAGGATCCACTAAGCAAAGCCCATTACTCTTTTCCATTTAATGAGTTTTATTTAATGCTCTTTCATTGAATATCCCTTTAGCTGAGTTTTAAATTTATTATTTAAATTTTTATTTTTCTCAAAAATTAAGGTTGCTATATCCTCCCCCTCTTAAAAGAATTTGGTCCCCAAATTCATATGACTTTACAGGAGTGAATGGCTTACCGAATAGATCATGGTAGTTTCGTCTGATAGTTCCTTCCGGTTCCCACGTGGCTTCTTCCACTCCACGATTATTCCAGAGGACTTTTACCACATGGATAGAACGGTTCCGAAGTTGTTGCACCTTCCGGTCCAATATCTTGATCAGCTTCTCTTCATACGTCATGCCCTTGTTTAACACCAGATCATCATGGCGAATGACATGTGTAGGATCGTACACATACTTTCTAAGCATGGAGACATGGAAGACATTGTGCACACTTGCCAAATTTGGCGGCAAGGCCAGTCTGTAAGCAACTTCACCAATCCTTTCAAGTACTTCGAAAAGACCAATGAATCTTGGACTAAGTTTTCCTTTCACTCTGAATCTTTGAATACCACGGGTAGGAGATACCTTCAATAGCACATGATCTCCTATTTGAAATTCCAGATCCCATCTTCTCTTATCAACATAGCTCTTCTGTCTAGACTGAGCAATCTTGAGTCGATCTCATATCATCTATATATATCCCGGGTTGTACTTTGTACCATGTCAGGTCCTAACCATTGTTGTTCTCCCACTTCATTCCAGCACACATGAGATCTATAATTCCTGCCATAATGTGCTTCAAATGGTGCCATTTTAATACTCGCCTGGTAACTGTTGTTATAGGCGATCTCAATCAAGGGTAAGTGTTCATTCCAACGACCATTGAAATCTATAATGCAGGCTCTTAACATGTCTTCTACAATTTGATTTGTCCTCTCAATTTGCCCATCAGTCTGTGGGTCAAAGGCAGTACTAAAATTAAGCTTCGTACCAAGGGCAGTTTGCAGACCTTTCCAAAAATGAGAGGTGAACCTTGGATCTCGATCTGAGATAATAGATGACGGAATACCGTGCAACCGCACGATCTCCTTGACATATAATGCAGCTAGCACCTCCACAGACCATGTAGTCTTTATGGGTAAGAAGTGCGCAGATTTCGTCAACCAGTCAACGATGACCCATATGGCGTCAAGTCCACCACGAGTTCTGGGCAAACCCATGATGAAGTCCATGCCAATGCTTTCCCACTTCCATTCTGGGATATCTAGTGGTCTGAGTACACCGGCAGGGCGCATATGTTCTGCCTTCACTTGTTGACATGTGAGGCAATGAGCTACATGCTCGGCTACTTCCCTCTTCATATTCGGCCACCAAAATGTTCTTTTCATTTATTGATACATTTTGGTACCTCCTGGATGAATAGTGTACTTAGTTTGATGAGCTTCATCCATTAGTTTCCTTTTTAGGGCTTCGTTGTCTGGGACACAAGTTCTCCCTTGGAATACTAACTTTCCATCTTCAGTCATGGCAAAATCCGGTCTATCCGCTAAGGTTTCCATGACACGAACCAAGAATGGATCGTTGTCCTGTTGCATCTTGATTTCCTCCAGCAGATCGGATTGGATCTTGAGATTGGCAATCAAAACATGATCATCCTTATGTTCAATATTTAAGTCTAGCCTCGCGAATTGTTCAAGTAATTGCATCTCGCCAAGGACTAGACTTGAGATAGATGCCATTGGTTTTCTACTAAGAGCATCAACCACGGCGTTTCCCTTACCTAGATGGTACTGGATGTTGAAATCGAAGTCCTTTAGATATTCTAACCATCTTCTCTGCCTCATGTTGAGTTCTTTCTGGGAGAATAGGTACTTTAGACTTTTATGATCTGAATAGACAGTGAATTGTGTTGGGTTCTCATATTGGAGAATGTTGGGCTTACATGAGAATGTTAAGTTGACATAATGGTATGTTTGTTTTTGATGATGAGATTTCATGAACAATACAAATTGATGTGATGTGAATATGTGAAACATAATGAGAATGTTAAGTCAAGTAAATGTTAATCAAGAAAAGCAAATGCTAATCAAGAAAAACATGTTTAACTTGTTCTTTTATATGTTCATTATATCTCACTAATAATGTTCTTAAATGTAGGTGAGATTCCATGCAAGACAAAGCCCAAATCCAAGTGCAAAAGAACAAGACAAGTTGCTGAAATAGTGCACCTGTCAACAGATGAATAGTGCATCTGTCAACAGATGAATAGTGCATCTATCGACAGATGATTTTCGCCTGTCGACAGATCCACTCAGAAATCTATTTCCAAAAAACCCAGTCTTCTGGTTTTTGCAAACCTGTCAACATCTGTTGACAGCAGCAAGTCGGCTGTCGACAGACGGAGTTTTGGGAAGATCTAATGGCCGGGATATGATCTATATTTTGGTGTTTCCTTTTAGCACGACTCTCTATGCTTGGACACCACTATATATGGATCATATGAGGCTATTTTCGCAGCAAGAAGCCACCATACCAAAACCCTAAGCAAAGGTCAAGAAGAAGGTTTTCTTCCTGCTGCCCTGCTTCATCTCTCTGCCCAGAACAAAGAAGAACAACCTTCCAAGCGGAGTTGAAGCCGGTTCGTCCGTGGTTCAAGCTTCTCCATCAACTGATACTTGTCAAGACGAAGCTTGGAGTCTTCTGGACGACCAACGAGAAGAGATCTACATCGGGATTTGATTCTTCATCTCAAAACTCTTCTCTTTTCACTACTTTCATATATCTGTGTGTGTGCACTGATTTGAGATCAGTACGTGGATGTTGTGGAAGTGTGGATTGTTGTTTTGATTGCTTGTTTGCATCATACAACGTGGTGTGTGGATCAGATCAAGGCTAGAGGATCTGATCTGTTGTGAACCTAATCTAGCGTATGTGTGTGGTTGAGCCGTTGTGCTCGTGTGTGTGTGTTGTACTCAACTGTTGAGTAGTGTGTCCTCACTGTGTGGGGGGTGGACGTAGGAGTCACGTGGTGTGATCTCCGAACCACCTAAAAATCCCTTGTGCACTGTGGTTTGATTTGTGGTTTGCATTGTATTGCGCTAGATGTATGCATAGGGATTTCGTCTACACACTAACTGTTAATTTATTCACACACATTACATCAGATCAAAGGGGTTTTGATTGAGTAGATCTTTTAACCCGAAGTAGTTTTTAAATTGCTTAAGTTTCCGCTGCAAATCTATTCAACCCCCCTTTTAGCTTTGCCATCACCGAGTATCCGATCCTAACAATTGGTATCAGAGCGGGTTTTCTGTTCATCGATTGTGATTTGGCATATCTGTTTATGTGTGCTTAATCACTCTAATCGGGTTTATAATTGATTCTTAACTGATCTGATTACTTTGTTGGTTGGTTATTTATCTACAACATACTCAGAAATATGTCTGAGTTCTCGAGTATCATAAATAGACCAATGTGTATTGAGTTTGATAACCATGTTGATAAAATGCAGGACTCCTTTAAGAAGACAAGCAAGATTGCAAATAAAGCCAAAGACAAATGCTTCATGGCTCATGGCAGCTCCAGAGGTTCTCCTAGTTCAGACAAATCTGAAAGATCATATCTGTCAGAGACGTCAAGAAACTCTCAAAGGTCAGGTAAATCCAATTCAGACTCATTTGACGCATCAATATCTAATTCTGATTCAGAGGATGACATATCCTATGATGAATTGATAGAATGCTATGAGCACTTGTCCAATCAGTTTAAGAAGGTAAAAGCTCAAAACAAGAAGCTAAAAGAAAAATTGGAGAAGAATGAAATGATAATTGATAATGCTCAAGCATTCTATGAAGAAAATCGAAAACTAAAAATGGAGAATGAAAAATTGGAAAATGAAGTTAGAGACTGTGAAAACAAGTTTTCTAAACTGAAAGAAGATCATGATCAGGTGGAATCTGAAATTTTGGATTTGAAAAAAGAAAATGAAAAATTGATTGATCATAATGAAAGTCTCAAATTTGATAATGATCAATTGAACAAACAAATCTCCAATATGGCTCATGATCATCAAATAAATGAGAAGTGCAACCAATTGGTTGATGAAAACAATCATCTTAGAAAGAGAATTGCTGAGTTGGAAAAACAAGTTGTTCAAAGTAAAATTGAAAGAACAAGAATTCTGTTGCACCTAAAGAAAAATTTGTTCAGATTCATGTTCAGAAAAATGTTCAAGAACAAAATAAAAAATTGAATAAAAATGCTGCAAAAAGGAAGAATCATGCCTCAATTCAAAGTCAGAAAAAGAAAATGTAAAATAAAACAGGAGTCTACAAGGTCTCCACATCTCCTCTAGCAGCCCATAAAGCTTCAAGGCAATCTCTAACACCACATCATGCCAAGAGATACCAAAGGGTACCACCTCCTTCTTCTCAACCCAAGGGTGATCAAAGGTACTCTAAAGGACCTCAGAGATTCTAGCAAATGCATTCATACTGTGGTAAGATTCAGGTAAATGCTCAACCCATTTGTTTTAAATGCAATAGGCCTGGTCATCTTGCTAAATTCTGCTGGAATAAAAATCAGCACTGTCATAATCATGCCAAACCAGTCCAATGCTTCACATGTCATAAAATTGGTCATATTTCTAAGAACTGTTGGCATAAAAACCATGATTCTGTGCATGCTTCAAATCTCCATAATAATCCATGTGTTCATACACACAAGGATAAACATCATGTTCATAAAGATAAAAAATTTCATATATCTATGAACAGGAAAACTGCACAAAACAATAGAAATCCAAAAACCAAATCACTTTGGATTCTGAAATCTTCATTGTTAGATTCTAACATTAATGTCATTGCAGGACCCAAGCAAGTGTGGATCCCAAAACAAGCTTGATCAACAAGCTGAGATGTCTTACAGCCAAAAAATTAGAAATGAATTCATGACATTGGCTGTGCAAGGCAAGAAATGATGGAGAACAAAGGTAATTTTTTTTTTTGAGACTGTGATTGAAGACTGTTTAGGTAAAATCTCTTTATCACTTCAGTTTTGAACTGCAAGAATTGAAATGGATCTTTACCTTTATCTGAGCAATGAAAATGTGTCTTAATGCTACCCCTACATAACAATGCCTCTTAGCAATTGGAATCAGGTCATCTTGCTTGCATAACTGTGCACATGATCTCTTGGTATATCAAATGATGACATGTGGAAAAATAAGTTATGCCTGTTTGGAAACTATCATTATGCGTGAGTAAAATACTCCGCCAAGTACCAAAAGTCATGTAATGCATAAGGCTAGTTGTGTAAGGCCCTCGAATTTCTGTCGCATTATTTGTATTTGTGTGTGTGTATTTGTGCTTGTGTATGTATATACATATTTACGTACGTATTGATTAGTATAATTACGTGTGCATATGTTTATGTTAGATGTAAATAATGTATGTATTGAATGGTGATAATATGGATACACTACCATATACATATTGCATGTATATAAGCATGGTATGCATGGATTTCTGCATATTTTAGAGTTCTGGCCGAAGGCCACCTTGGCGTCAACCCCTAGCCGTTGAGGTAGTGTCAGCGTCCAGACATGGACGCCAACACTAATCCTGGCGTCGAGCGATATGGACGCCAATCTCTCTGGCCTGCATGCGCAGTAGAGCTGCAAACTTCTGAAACAAGAAAGCCAGCCATTGGGGGGGGGGGGGGCTGTCCTCAACGGCTCTGAGGGCTGTCAAGTCACCCTAAGAGTGGGAGAGAGGCTTCTCCTTAAGTCTGAACCCGGAGCTACCTTTCCCACCCCTCTCTTCACCCTTGCAAGAGGAGAAAAAGAGAGAAGAAAACCCTATAAAAAAAACTGAGGAAAACCCCACTTTGGAAACCAAAAGTCCCTCAACCTGAAGATTGTTTCGGAGATCTGCTGCTTCAAGGAGGTTGCTGGATCGACGAGGAAGGCCTCCCCGACCTTGGAAGGCCCTGGAGCTCGCTCAGGAACCCAGAGTCAAACATTTCTAAGAGCTTCTTGGGACAGCCCAAGGAGAGCTTCACCGAGCCCTAGATCCCTTGGTGCAATTTTTAAAAGGCAAGTGACCTAACCATGATGTCCCCGTATGAGTCTAGGTCGGATTTACAATTTTTGTACATTTTCCCTCGAGTCCTAGACCCTCACATTCACCCAATCTTGAGAGGTCGGGTCTGTGTTTCTGCACAGACCTGCATTGACGGCAAGGTCAATGGACGCCGATATCATGCTTGGCGTCCATCGACCATGCCGCTGACCATGAGTCAGCGGCCAGAGACCGCCGCCAAGTTCCTCTGGACAGAACAGTGACCTGTTCTGCTGTAAGACCCTCGAATTTCCGTCGTATTTTCTTTCGTATTTATGTGTATGATTGTGCTTGTGTAATTATGTACGTATTTACGTAGGTATCAAAGTAGTATAATTACGTGTACATGTGTTTAGATTATACGTAAATAATGTATGTATTGTATGGTGATAGTGTGGATACGATACTATATGTACATTGCATGTATATATGTCCGGTATGCATGGTTTTCTGCATAATTAGGGTTCTGGCCGAAGGCCCTATTGGCGTCAATCCCCAGGCCGTCGAGGTGGTGTCAGCGTCCAGCCCTGGACGCCAACACTAGATCCAGCGTCCAGAGATCTGGACGCCAACTTCTCTGACCTGCATGCGCAGCAGAGCTGCTATCTTCTGAAGCAAGGCAAGGCAACCATTGGGGAGGTGTCCCCAACGGCTCTGAACATGTCTAATCGGTTTGGTGAGTGGGTGAAGGGCTCTTCTTAGGGTCCAACCCGAAATTGGCTCCTCCCACTCCTCCCTTCACCTTGTGAGAAGAGGAAAAGAAGAGAGAAAAAAAAAACCTAGAGAGCACTCTGTGAGAAAACTCAGAGTTTGGAGGCTTTAATCCGGCTTCCTGGAGCTTGATCCGGCCGACTTCCCCGACAAGGAGGTAGCTGATATGAAGGGCAAGGCCTCCCCGGTCTTGTTTTGCTGAGGAGATCATCCAGGAGCTCGGAGGAAGGCGTTTGTGGAGGTGCTTCTGCAACTTCTTGGGACTGCCCAAGGAGAGCTTCTCCAAGCCCTAGACCCTTTGGTGTGATTTTCTAAAAGGCAAGTAACCTGTCATTGATGTCCCCGTATGAGTCTAGGATGTTTCTACTATTTTTATGGAATTTATCTCGAGTCCTAGACCCTCCATTTCACCCAAGTTTTGGAGCTCGGGTCTGTGTTTTCTGCACAGACCTGAGTAGACGGCAAGATCCCTGGACGCCCAGTTCCTCCTTGGCGTCCATCGACCATGCCGCCGACCTTTAGTCAGCGGCCAGAGACCGCCGTTTAGTTCTTCTGGGCAGAACAGTGAGCTGTTCTGTCCCACTTCTACATTTAATTTCGGTATGTTTATGCGATTAGGATATATGGTAATCCTATAAGCTATGTACATTATGTATTGGGTTGTGGATGTGTGTGGGTTGTATGATGAATGTGGTTAATGGTGTTTTGTAAGCATGTGAGCATGACTTGTAGACCGTTTTTGCAAAGTCCATGATTCGTGATTTAGAATAATGTGAATGCCTTAATTTCGGTCTAATCATGATGAGTTGTGGGTCATGTGTGTATGTTCTGAAATTTAGGTAATCCATACATGCTTGTGGAATTGTGTATAAGTGTTGTTTCGGAAAAATGAAAACGTGTAAAAATAGTTTTGTGGCAAATGATTATAAATGTATGAATTAGGACGATGTTGTATTCTAAATTCATGCACATGTTAGGAATTTCTGTGCAAACAGTAAGTGGATAAATTGAGAATTGTGTTAGACCCACGTTAGCTTAAATTGTGAATAATATGCTAATTTGGTGTTTGATTTCCTATAAATCCTATTTAGCTCAGAAAAATCTGAAAAATTGAGGGTATGATCATGATCCCGAAAACAGCCTGTGGTTAAATTTTCAGACCATTTGGACCCGTAAACAGAGAGTTATGAGTTTTCATGTGAAATGTGAATAATTGTACATATGATCGCAATGTGAGTGGATTTTTGTTTAAATCAGCATGATTTGAATGTTTACTGTGTGTTAAAGCCTGAAACCCTGCAGTACCATGTTAGTAAAAACAGAGGAGTTCATGTGAGTGAGGAAGTGAATGTGATAGAAAGTGTAAAGTGTGAATACCATGTGTAAAACGTTAATTGTGTAAAAGTGTAAATTGTGCCAATGTGATACTGCTTCCGAGAAGGCAGTGGAACTGTATCAGGGAAAAGTCCCCCTGAGAAAGTTCATTGTGTTAAGTGACCCTAAGGGCATTAGGGGGAAATCCTGGAGGTGGACAAGTACCACTGGTTAGGGTGGAGACTTGTTCTCCCGGTCTGCGCAGTCCAAGAGTCACCATTGCATTGCCTAGATGGTGTCTATGTGTTATGTGATGTGAATGTGTCCTTCTTTGGTGGTTTGGACTATGTGTCACGGCACCTAAATTGTGTAAATATGTGTAAAGTGTAATGTGTAAAGTGTATGTGACCATGTGTAATGTGTAAGTGACATGTGGATGTATATGTGTAAAGTGTAACCATGTGAAAAGAGGAAATTGTGAAAAAAAAAGGGAATGTGAAATTCTAGATGTGTAAATGTGTAATGAAACCATGTGAGACTAAATCTGAAACCAAGTAAATTCTGAAAATGCATGTTATTATTCTCATGTTATGTATGCAAAAGTGCGTAGAATCCATGTTAGAGACAACTAATGAACATGTGTGCAAAATGGCATTATAGATTGTTATATGTGATGTTTTAAGAAATGTTGTAGCTCTCATGTGTAGGGTTATAGCCATTGGAACATGAAAAAAATCAGCAACCTTAAGCTTGATAGAAAGTTATGCATGCACTTATGAATATGTGGAATACATGCTAATTATGTTCCCCGTCCATGTATGTAAGTTGTCCATGTTAATAACTCTCGTGTGTGGTTCTTTAAAAAGGGTAAAGTTCATGAGTGAATGGATTAGAGACCATGTGATAGGTAAATTTTAGTTTTGAAATCTGAAAGCATGCGTTATGTATAAAATTGTAGAACCTTCATGATAGGTTGAAAACTTAAATGGACTAGCATGCTATGTGATTGCTAATTGTATGTGCTTGTAGAAACCACTAGGTCTTGTACGTGTATATCATGTATAGTGTTATTTGCTGAGTCTTTAAGACTCACTCTTGCTTCGGCGTACAGGTTTAGACGGTGACGAGACCTTCGTGGAGGAGACAGTGGAGACGGACTCCGAGCGCGGAGTCTAGCTTGTGGAGTTGTGCACCCCTTTTGTTGTAGTCTTCATAGTATGTACTTGGAACATTGTATTAGAGTTTATATGGAAAGAATGTATTATGTGGACATTTTGTATTTAAATTTTCAGCAGTTTAATTTATGAGAACTTTAGTTCCTTTTTGCAAATTGTAAACTGCATGTATGTCTAATGTGGATGATGAATGAATGGAGATAGTTCTCTTTTGCTTCCGCTACTCTGTTACGTATATTCGCGTGTATCTCAGCTGTTTGTATCGTTGGGTAAATGTCCCACTGTGACTGGCAGCACTCGCTATATCGACGTGGGTCGGTATGACCGTACCGGTGTAACGAGGGCCGTCGCAGAGATTGGTATCAGAGCGACCAGTTGAGATTACACATGAATATAACTAAGTCATCATCCTCATTGCATGCTAAGTATGTCCACATGTGTAGAAAACATTAATAAGAAGTGCAAAATAGATAAGAAAATGGTTAGAAAACTTAGTAACCTAGCTCTAATGGTGGCTGAAATTTTATGACAGCCATGGCTTCCCGTGGACGACGTGGAGGTGCGCCAGCTCGCGACGACGAGCAGAGGCATGATGATCAGGCGGAGCAACAGGCCCCAGCACCGCGAGGCCCTGTGCTTCCCCCACCGCCGCCTGTGGATTATGGAGTGTTCATGCAAGGTCTGGTGCAGGCCATGCAGACCCAGGCACACACTCAGGCAGCACTTCAGGCCCAGCTGGAGGCCCAGGTAAATTAATAAAACAACTTAAGTAGTCTGCTATCTGAATTGTATGGTATTGTGTTTATTATATATTGTTATTGCTTATTGTAGCAGGCTCAGGCCCCGGCTCAGGACCATGGTGGACCTCCCATCATGGAGCGATTCAAGAGGATGACCCCACCCTCTTTTAAGGGGGAGAGTGATCCGCTTTTGGCAGAAAGCTGGATGAGGGAGACCGAGAAAATCTTCCGAGCTATCAGGTGTCCTGACGAGGACAAGGTAACCTTGGCCACCTACATGCTACAGGTATGCTTTAGTTTGTGCTTGAATGTTGCTTGTTAAGTTAGATTTATTAGTCGGTGCTTATGAAGGTTATGTTGCAGGAGAGAGCCGATGTGTGGTGGGCTTCATTACTGCGTACGCGGTTTGAGGACGGCGCGATTGTTGTTGCTTGGGACGAGTTCGTGAGGCTCTTTCGGGCCAAGTTCGTCCCCGAGCACATCCAGGACAGGATGGAGCAGGAGTTCCTCACCTTGACTCAGGGCTCCATGACCGTACTTGAGTATGAGGCCAGGTTTGCAGAACTGTCTAAGTATGCACCCCATATTGTGGCTGATGAGCGCAGGAAGGCGAAGAAGTTCGTGATGGGTCTCAAACCATCACTGAGGACGAGGCTCGTGGCGTTCGACCACCGCACGCTAGACGAGGCTCTCAGCGCAGCTTGCAGACAGGAAGGCGAAATGGAGCAATACTTGGAGGAGAAGAAGGCATCGCAGAAGAGGCCGGCAGCAGCTTTCCAGAGGCAAGACAAGAGGAAGACGGTGTACCAGACACCGCAGAAATCATCATCAACCAGCAGCTATCAGGTACCTTCTGTACGTTCCTCTGGTGTCAAGAAGGAGTGCCCTCATTGCGGAAGGGCACATGGTGGTACGGAATGCTGGATGATAGCGGGCAAATGCCTAAAGTGTGGGAGCAGCGACCATAAGATCAAGGATTGCCCAAGGCTTCAGCAGGGAGTTCAGCGTGGAGCGCCAGCACCAGCAGTAGCGGCAGCCGCGCCAGCTACAGGACGACCAGGAAGGCCTCGAGCCCCGGCTCGAGTGTTTGCGTTAGCTCGTGAGGACGCCGAGCAGGCGGAGCATGTCACCGAAGGTACAGTTCTACTTTTCGGTGTGCACGCTCGGGTTTTGTTTGATACGGGTGCTACTCACTCGTTCATTTCCGAGCGGTTCGCTAGGCAGTTAGCCCTAGAGTCAGGCATAGAGTCTGAGGAGTTAGAGGTTCCCTTGTCTGTGCACACCCCTGCGGGTACGGTATCGACTAGGAAGTGTATTCCGTCGTTACCTGTGTGCATTGAGGATAGATTCCTAGATGGGTGTTTCTTCTTGCTAAAGATGAAGGACTATGATTGTATCCTTGGTCTGGATTGGCTAGAGGAGCACTATGCGTTAGTGGATTGTCGTAGAAAGAAGATTGTTTTCCGCATTCCTGGTGAGGATGAGTTCTCTCATCCCTTGCCAAAGAACCTAGCGGGGAAGTTAGTTATCTCTGCCATGAAGGCGATGCGCATGGTAAACAAGGGATGTGACGCATTTCTTGCCAGCGTTATGCTAGTACCCGATGCTAGTTCGTCACTGACTCTTGCAGAGATCGATGTGGTGCAGGACTTTCCAGATGTCTTTCCCGATGACTTGTCTGGATTGCCACCGGATAGGGAGATAGAGTTCACTATAGAGTTGCTTCCAGGCACCTCTCCTATCTCGAAGGCCCCGTATCGGATGGCCCCTGCAGAATTAGCCGAGTTGAGGAAGCAATTGCAAGAATTGCTTGATAAGGGATTTATTCGCCCTAGCGTTTCCCCTTGGGGCGCGCCTGTATTATTCGTCAAGAAGAAAGACGGGTCGCTTCGGTTGTGCATTGATTATAGAAAGCTAAACCAGGTGACTGTGAAGAACAGGTATCCCTTACCTCGGATTGATGATCTGTTTGACCAGTTGCGAGAGGCATCAGTCTTTTCCAAGATTGACTTGCGATCTGGTATCATCAGCTTCGGATTAGGAGTGAGGATGTGTCCAAGACGGCATTTAGAACCCGTTATGGGCATTATGAGTTTCTGGTTCTTCCTTTCGGATTGACCAACGCCCCTGCAGCGTTCATGGATCTCATGAACCGGGTGTTTAGTCCGTATTTAGATAGCTTTGTTGTTGTGTTTATTGATGACGTGTTGGTCTATTCTCCGGATGAGGCCACACATCGTCAGCATTTGAGGTTAGTCTTAGAGGTTCTCCGTGAGCACAAGCTGTATGCGAAGTTCAGCAAGTGCGAGTTCTGGTTGCGCGAGGTTCATTTCCTCGGGCATGTTATCTCCGGCGCTGGTGTAGCTGTTGATCCAGCGAAGGTCCAGGCAGTTATGGATTGGGATGTTCCCAGGACCCCTTCGGAGATTCGTAGTTTCCTTGGGTTAGCTGGTTATTATCGGCGATTCATTGAGGGTTTCTCATCCATCGCCGCCCCTTGACAAAGCTGACTCGGAAAGGTGAGAAGTTCGTGTGGTCTGAGGCGTGTGAGCGTAGCTTTCAGCTATTGAAGGCTAAGCTTACCTCTGCTCCGGTATTGGTATTGCCTAGTGGTCTAGAGGGCTTTGCCATTTATACGGATGCATCTCGGATTGGGTTAGGCTGTGTGCTCATGCAGCAAGAGAGGGTAGTAGCTATGCTTCTCGTCAGTTGAAGGAGCATGAGAGGAACTATCCGACTCATGATTTGGAGTTAGCAGCCGTGGTTCATGCACTAAAGATCTGGAGGCACTATCTTTATGGTGTCAGATTTGAGGTGTTTACCGACCACAAGAGCTTGAGGTATCTTTTCTCCCAAAAGGAATTAAACCTGAGGCAGAGAAGATGGATTGAGTTCTTGAAGGACTATGACTTCGACCTTCAGTATCACCCTGGAAAGGCGAACGTCGTGGCGGATGCTCTTAGTAGGAAGAGGTCTTCGCTCCAGCAGGATTGGAAGATGTTGGAGGATGCGGCGTGCTCTATGACCGAGTTAGAGCCATCGTTGTGTCAGGCTTTTGTAGCTCAGCTATCCCTTAGATCCTCAGTCTTGGATGAGGTGATTGAGCAGCAGAAAGCCGATCCTAGATTGTTAGAGTTAGTGGGCAAGGCGGGCTTTGCTCGTGATGAGGACGGTGTGATTAGATTTCAGCATCGTGTTTGTGTCCCCGATGTAGTAGATGTCCGTGAGCATGTGTTAGCGGAGGCCCATAGATCGCGATTTTCTATTCATCCGGGTAACACTAAGATGTATCAGGATTTGAAGAGATCATTCTGGTGGTCCGGCATGAAGAAGGATGTTGCGGATTATGTGTCTAGATGTCTAGTATGTCAGCAGGTGAAAGCCGAGCGGCAGCGACCATCCGGCCTTATGCAGAGGTTGGATATCCCCGTATGGAAGTGGGAAGCTGTCACTATGGATTTCGTTTCGGGTTTGCCTCGATCTAGAAGGGGCAACGACTCGATTTGGGTAGTTGTAGATAGATTCTCGAAGACTGCTCATTTCTTGCCTATGAAGAAGAAGCAGTCAGTAGAGAGCTTAGCTAGATTGTATGTTAGTGGTATCGTTAGGTTGCATGGTGTGCCGAAGTCGATCATTTCGGATCGAGATCCGAGATTTACTTCGAGGTTGTGGAAGGGTCTTCAGGATGCGTTAGGTTCGGAGCTTAAGCTCAGTTCGGCGTTTCATCCCCAGACCGATGGACAGTCCGAGAGGACTATCCAGACGCTCGAGGATATGTTGAGAGCGTGTGTTCTGGATTGGAAGGATGATTGGGAGCGTCATTTACCTCTTGTGGAGTTCGCATACAACAACAGCTTTCACGCTAGTATTGGAATGGCTCCATTCGAGGCGTTGTATGGTAGGCCCTGCAGATCTCCTTTATGTTGGGAGGAGACTGGTGATAGGCAGTTGATCGGACCGGAGTTGGTTCAGGAAACTTCGGATAAGATTCAGCTGATCAGGAAAAGGCTTGTTGCGGCACAGGATAGGCAGAAGAGTTATGCCGACAACAGGAGAAAGGATTTGGAGTTCGAGGTTGGCGATCATGTCTTCTTGAAGATATCGCCTACTCGTGGAGTTGTCAGATTTGGCAGGCATAGCAAGCTAAGCCCTAGGTTCATTGGCCCATATGAGATTCTCCGACGTTTGGGCAACGTGGCGTACGAGCTAGCTTTACCCCCAGCTTTGGCTAGCGTTCACCCGGTATTCCACGTATCTATGCTCAGGAAGTATGTCCGAGATCCGTCTCATGTGATTAGTCATGAGCCAGTGGAGATCCAGCCAGATCTTTCGTATGTCGAGCAACCAGTAGCCATTCTTGACCGGAAGGTGCAGCATCTCCGGAACAAGAGTATTGCGTCGGTGAAAGTTCTATGGCGGAACTTCTCACGTGAGGAGGCTACATGGGAGCTTGAGGATGCGATGAAGAAGAAGTATCCCCTTTTGTTTGAGTAGTGTCGTTCTAACTTCGAGGACGAAGTTTTCTTTAAGGGGGAGAGGGTGTAAGACCCTCGAATTTCCGTCGTATTTTCTTTCGTATTTATGTGTATGATTGTGCTTGTGTAATTATGTACGTATTTACGTAGGTATCAAAGTAGTATAATTACGTGTACATGTGTTTAGATTATACGTAAATAATGTATGTATTGTATGGTGATAGTGTGGATACGATACTATATGTACATTGCATGTATATATGTCCGGTATGCATGGTTTTCTGCATAATTAGGGTTCTGGCCGAAGGCCCTATTGGCGTCAATCCCCAGGCCGTCGAGGTGGTGTCAGCGTCCAGCCCTGGACGCCAACACTAGATCCAGCGTCCAGAGATCTGGACGCCAACTTCTCTGACCTGCATGCGCAGCAGAGCTGCTATCTTCTGAAGCAAGGCAAGGCAACCATTGGGGAGGTGTCCCCAACGGCTCTGAACATGTCTAATCGGTTTGGTGAGTGGGTGAAGGGCTCTTCTTAGGGTCCAACCCGAAATTGGCTCCTCCCACTCCTCCCTTCACCTTGTGAGAAGAGGAAAAGAAGAGAGAAAAAAACCCTAGAGAGCACTCTGTGAGAAAACTCAGAGTTTGGAGGCTTTAATCCGGCTTCCTGGAGCTTGATCCGGCCGACTTCCCCGACAAGGAGGTAGCTGATATGAAGGGCAAGGCCTCCCGGTCTTGTTTTGCTGAGGAGATCATCCAGGAGCTCGGAGGAAGGCGTTTGTGGAGGTGCTTCTGCAACTTCTTGGGACTGCCCAAGGAGAGCTTCTCCAAGCCCTAGACCCTTTGGTGTGATTTTCTAAAAGGCAAGTAACCTGTCATTGATGTCCCCGTATGAGTCTAGGATGTTTCTACTATTTTTATGGAATTTATCTCGAGTCCTAGACCCTCCATTTCACCCAAGTTTTGGAGCTCGGGTCTGTGTTTTCTGCACAGACCTGAGTAGACGGCAAGATCCCTGGACGCCCAGTTCCTCCTTGGCGTCCATCGACCATGCCGCCGACCTTTAGTCAGCGGCCAGAGACCGCCGTTTAGTTCTTCTGGGCAGAACAGTGAGCTGTTCTGTCCCACTTCTACATTTAATTTCGGTATGTTTATGCGATTAGGATATATGGTAATCCTATAAGCTATGTACATTATGTATTGGGGTTGTGGATGTGTGTGGGTTGTATGATGAATGTGGTTAATGGTGTTTTGTAAGCATGTGAGCATGACTTGTAGACCGTTTTTGCAAAGTCCATGATTCATGATTTAGAATAATGTGAATGCCTTAATTTCGGTCTAATCATGATGAGTTGTGGGTCATGTGTGTATGTTCTGAAATTTAGGTAATCCATACATGCTTGTGGAATTGTGTATAAGTGTTGTTTCGGAAAAATGAAAACGTGTAAAAATAGTTTTGTGGCAAATGATTATAAATGTATGAATTAGGACGATGTTGTATTCTAAATTCATGCACATGTTAGGAATTTCTGTGCAAAACAGTAAGTGGATAAATTGAGAATTGTGTTAGACCCACGTTAGCTTAAATTGTGAATAATATGCTAATTTGGTGTTTGATTTCCTATAAATCCTATTTAGCTCAGAAAAATCTGAAAAATTGAGGGTATGATCATGATCCCGAAAACAGCCTGTGGTTAAATTTTCAGACCATTTGGACCCGTAAACAGAGAGTTATGAGTTTTCATGTGAAATGTGAATAATTGTACATATGATCGCAATGTGAGTGGATTTTTGTTTAAATCAGCATGATTTGAATGTTTACTGTGTGTTAAAGCCTGAAACCCTGTAGTACCATGTTAGTAAAAACAGAGGAGTTCATGTGAGTGAGGAAGTGAATGTGATAGAAAGTGTAAAGTGTGAATACCATGTGTAAAACGTTAATTGTGTAAAAGTGTAAATTGTGCCAATGTGATACTGCTTCCGAGAAGGCAGTGGAACTGTATCAGGGAAAAGTCCCCCTGAGAAAGTTCATTGTGTTAAGTGACCCTAAGGGCATTAGGGGGAAATCCTGGAGGTGGACAAGTACCACTGGTTAGGGTGGAGACTTGTTCTCCCGGTCTGCGCAGTCCAAGAGTCACCATTGCATTGCCTAGATGGTGTCTATGTGTTATGTGATGTGAATGTGTCCTTCTTTGGTGGTTTGGACTATGTGTCACGGCACCTAAATTGTGTAAATATGTGTAAAGTGTAATGTGTAAAGTGTATGTGACCATGTGTAATGTGTAAGTGACATGTGGATGTATATGTGTAAAGTGTAACCATGTGAAAAGAGGAAATTGTGAAAAAAAAAAGGGAATGTGAAATTCTAGATGTGTAAATGTGTAATGAAACCATGTGAGACTAAATCTGAAACCAAGTAAATTCTGAAAATGCATGTTATTATTCTCATGTTATGTATGCAAAAGTGCGTAGAATCCATGTTAGAGACAACTAATGAACATGTGTGCAAAATGGCATTATAGATTGTTATATGTGATGTTTTAAGAAATGTTGTAGCTCTCATGTGTAGGGTTATAGCCATTGGAACATGAAAAAAATCAGCAACCTTAAGCTTGATAGAAAGTTATGCATGCACTTATGAATATGTGGAATACATGCTAATTATGTTCCCCGTCCATGTATGTAAGTTGTCCATGTTAATAACTCTCGTGTGTGGTTCTTTAAAAAGGGTAAAGTTCATGAGTGAATGGATTAGAGACCATGTGATAGGTAAATTTTAGTTTTGAAATCTGAAAGCATGCGTTATGTATAAAATTGTAGAACCTTCATGATAGGTTGAAAACTTAAATGGACTAGCATGCTATGTGATTGCTAATTGTATGTGCTTGTAGAAACCACTAGGTCTTGTACGTGTATATCATGTATAGTGTTATTTGCTGAGTCTTTAAGACTCACTCTTGCTTCGGCGTACAGGTTTAGACGGTGACGAGACCTTCGTGGAGGAGACAGTGGAGACGGACTCCGAGCGCGGAGTCTAGCTTGTGGAGTTGTGCACCCCTTTTGTTGTAGTCTTCATAGTATGTACTTGGAACATTGTATTAGAGTTTATATGGAAAGAATGTATTATGTGGACATTTTGTATTTAAATTTTCAGCAGTTTAATTTATGAGAACTTTAGTTCCTTTTTGCAAATTGTAAACTGCATGTATGTCTAATGTGGATGATGAATGAATGGAGATAGTTCTCTTTGCTTCCGCTACTCTGTTACGTATATTCGCGTGTATCTCAGCTGTTTGTATCGTTGGGTAAATGTCCCACTGTGACTGGCAGCACTCGCTATATCGACGTGGGTCGGTATGACCGTACCGGTGTAACGAGGGCCGTCGCATCTGCCCTTCTATACAAACTATTTCGGTATGGTTTCCGTGATGAGGATATATGGTAACCCTATACTCTATGTATATTGTCAATTGTGGTGTGTGGATGAGTGTGATGTGTGATGGTGAATGTAACGACCCTCTTCATACCGGTACGATTATACCAATCCCCATCGGTAAAAAGGGCATCGTCACAGTGGGACATGTACCCAACACTGGTCGATAGGTTGATATGTACCTGGATAGCAATAGAGTACAACGGAATAAAATAAACAACTCAACTCTTAACCCGTCACCAACACACATTCCACAATCTAAATAGCGAGATAGAAAGAGAATGTCCACATTAATACAAAATAAAGAGAACTACAATGTCCAAATATTGTCCATACAATAACCCTTTTTGTGCAAAAGAAAAGTACAACTGGTAACAGCTCCACAAAATAGTCTTTTAAATGATGATCCTCGCCACGCTTCCTTCTAGTGCACGATACCTGTCAACCTGTGCGCCGAAGCAAGAGTGAGTCCAAAGACTCAGCAAGCAACACTACTCATAACATACACGTATAAGTCCTAGGGGTTTTACATGCACATTTACAATTTTCCCAAACATGGCATGCTAATCATGTCCAAGGTTTCAACCTATCATGAAAGTTTTACAAGTTTATACATGGATCATGCTTTCAGATTTCTAAGAATAAAATTTACCTATCACATGCTCTCTATTCAATTTACTTATGAAACTTTGTCTTTAAAGAACCAAGACATGAGAGCTACTAACATGAACATTGTGCACACATGAAAGGAAACACAACTAGCATGGATCTTACATATTTTTAAACAAATACATGGACATTTCTACATGCTTTAGGTTGCTGATTTCGCATGATTCAATGGCTATAAATCTACACATGAGAGCTACAACGTTGCTTAAAACATATTATGTGAACAGCCCATCATGCTATTTTGCACACAAACTCATTAGTTACCCCTAACATGGATTCTAGACATTTTTACACATGTGAAACATTGTTTTGCATACATTTAGGTTGCTGTTTGGATATGCATTTAAGACTTTCATGACCTATATCATAAGTTTACAATCTAACATTTTTATTTCACATGATTGCACACTTACTCATTCACATTGTTCACTTTTACACATTTGACACGTACACATGTTCACACTTATACAATTTACTCATTTCCACATCATTTTCTCTTCCACTTTCACTTATCACATATCACATCGATTGCACTTACCACGTGCATCTTGGGCACTTACCACGTGCCATGTTCACATAATTCACACTTTATTCATTTTTCATTGCTTAAACAATTTGCCATGGCACATAGTCCTAACCACCAGTAGAGGACACTAACAAATATCTCATAGTTCGTGCTCATTCCTTAGCATAGCTCTCAACACAACTCATAACACAACTCATAACACAACACATGACACAACTCATACACATACTCACCACCTAGGCAATACAGCGGTGAATCTTGGTAACTGCGCAGACCGGGAGAAGCCCTCTCCACCCTATCCAGTGGTACTTGTCCACCTCCGGGGTTTTCCCAATGCCTTTGGGACAAACTTATATCACATGGAGCCTTCTATAGGGACTTTTCTATATACGGCTCCCGATGCCTCTAGGGTAGCAGTGTCACATAAGCACAACTTTTACACTTTACTCATACCAAGTTTTAACACGTATTTTACATATAACACTCATATCTCCTTCGTTTTCTCATGCACAATGTGTCTTTATTTTTCTCCTAACCATGCTACTACAGATTTCAGGAGTTTAACACAGTAAATACACTAATCAGGTTGGGTTTAAGCAATAACTATCCACATTACGATAACATACGTAATTTATTACATTTCACATGAAAATACATAACTTCTTATTTAATGATCCAAATGACCTGAAATTTTAACCACATGCTGTTTTCAGGTTCAAGATCATACACTCAAATTTTCAGATTTTTCTAAGCTAAATAGAATTTACAGAAAATAAAACACCTAATTAGCATGCTATTAACAACTTAAGTTAACATGGGGTTTAACACATCTTGCAATTTGCCACTTACTGTTTTAAACAGAGGCTACTAACATATGCATGATTTGAGAATACAAGATTACCCTAAATCATACCTCTATAGATTAATCATCACAATCTTTCTTATATGCTTTTATTTTACCGAACCGGATTTATTAGCAAATTACACAAGCATGGATAATTTACCAAAATTGCAAACACGTATACTGACCCACTAACCTTCATGATCAGACCAAAACCAAGGCATTCATACTAATCCTAATCATGAAACATAAATTTGGCAAGATCATCAACAAGTCATGCTTACGATTCATGGGATACAATATTCTAACATTCACCATTGCACAACACACTCATCCACACATCACAATTGACAATATACATAGAGTATAGGATTACCATATATCCTCATCACGGAAACCATACCGAAATTAATGTATAAGAAGGGCAGAACAGCTCACTGTTCTGTCCAGAGGAACTTGGCGGCGGTCTCTGGCCGCTGACTCAGGGTCAGTAGCATGGCCGATGGACGCCAATCATGATCTGGGCGTCCACGGACCTTGCCGTCGAATCAGGTCTGTGCAGAAACATAGACCCGAGCTCTCAAACTTGGGTGAATGAGGGGGTCTAGGACTCGAGGGAAAATGCTCAAAAATCATAAAATCAACCTAGACTCATAAGGGCACATCATGGATAGGTTACTTGCCTTTGAATAAATCTCCAAACGGATCAAAATGGCCGGAGAAGCTCTCCTTGGGCAGTGCCAAGAAGCCTCCAAACTCCCTTGCTCCGGGTTCTAGGAGGTTGTAGGTCGTTGTCCAGCACCGGGGAGGCCTTCTCCTATGCTTGGACTTCCTCCTTGTCGAAGAAGATCGCCGGAACCAAGCTTCAGAACGCCGGATCTGAGCTCTCAAGTTCAGTTTCCTCACATTCCTGAGCTAGGGTTCTCTCCTCTTGAAAAGGCCAAGAGAGCACCTTGCAAGTAGCAAGGTTGATGTTTTTATGAGGCAAGACCCGAAGTCTGCCTTTGCAGAGGTGGGAGAGCCCTTTGGGTCGGCCATCCCCAATCAGGAGCATGGCAAGCCCTGCATTTCTGACTGCTACGCATGCAGTGTCAGAACAGTAAACGTCCACATATGTGGACGGCTACTTAAGGATTGGCGTCCATCGAGATGGACGCCGACAACTCATGGACGTCCACCCATGTTGACGCTAATTGGCCCTTTGGCCAGAACTTAAAAACATGCAGAAACTATGCTTACACTATATACATACATACAATGTATAAGGTGTAACATGTATATTACTATACCAGGCAATCAATATCATTTATACCTAGGCATACACAAGCATACATAAATACACTAAGATAAGATGTACGTAGATACCTACCTATGCGTACATGATGTTTTACATAAGTGTGACTCAACACACGACAAGATAGAATGACAAGAATTGTGAGGGCTTCGCAAATCATTAGGAGGTGATATGAGTTAGGTTAGCTAGGAATAATCTATTCGATAAAATAGTCCTTGTACACACACACTTGATTTGACATATATATATAGTATACACACACTGGTATAACATACTTATGCACATTATGCTTGAAATAGATGGGTACAACATGCGCACCGGTAATTAGATTAACTTACACAACTTTACCTAACATTGCTTAAGTACTATATGCATAGGATTCCTTAATAGGTACTATATGCATAATTTAGCCAATTGACTATTCTCACCTAAATATCATAAAAATACATGCATGTTAATCATGAGGAGTATAGAATCTCAATATAAACTACTAATTACACCTACCATGCTTGAACTCTTTATGTATATGCAATGTACGAAGTACAATGTACACATTAACTAAACCATGCAAATGAACAGTGTTTACAACTAATCATACACATGCATACACAAGTACACCAAGGTGTTATGCATGTAGAATTAGGTATACAATTGTCACACGCATAAGATAACATACACACGTACATACACATATGTACTTCATATACTCTCATACAAAATTCCATAAAATAGGTAGTATAGGATATTCTTCAATATTTAGATAGCACACGCATAGTATTATCCAAGTATCCTAAGTCAGAGATTCTTGGTATTCGTAATACATCTCTAATTAGCTAATTGTTCACTTCTACACTAATTATCATATACACGCATGTATATATATATATATATATATATATATATATATATATATACGCACATGCTCATGCTCAAGAGAAGGATAAAACTTATAGTAGGCATAATGACTACGCATGCTAAGCACACAACAACCGAACACCCAACACACCATTCATATACATACATATATATAAAGAGAATAAAATTTCGGGGTCTCACAGTGAATGTAGGAAATTTTATACCGTGAATGTGTAAGCATGCATTGTTGAAAATCTTGCCAATCCATATTTCATGATTAGGATTAGTCTGAATGCCTTAGTTTTGTCAGAGCATGAAGATTAGTAGATCAGTATATGTATTCTCAATTTTGATAATTTGTCCATGCTTGCATGAGTTGCTAATAAATTTGGTTCGGTAAATAAAAAAAAAAGACATGCAAGAAAGATTGTGATGATTGATCTATAGATGTATGATTTAGGGTAATTTTGTATTCTCAAATCATGCTTATATTAGTAGCCTCTGTTCAAATAGTAAGTGGCAAAATTGCATGATGTGTTAAACTCCATGTTAACTTAAATTGTGAATGACATGCAAAATAGGTATTTGATTTTCTGTAAATTCTAGTTAGCTCATAAAAATCTGAAAATTTGAGTGTATGATCTAGAACCCGAAAATAGCATGTGGTTAAAATTTCAGGTCATTTGGACCAGTATATAGGGAGTTATGTATTTTCCATGTGAAATATAGAAATCTATGAATGCTATCGTAATGTGATTAGATATTGCTTAAACCTAACTTGAATGGTGAAATTACAGTGTGTTAAGCTCCTGAAATCTGTAGTGCCATGTTAGGAAAAACAGAGATATGCATGTGAGTGAGAAAGTGAATGAGATGAAAAGTGCTATGTGTAAAACCATGTGTAAATCGGTAAAATGTGTAATGTGTAACTGTGCCAATGTGACACTGCTTCCGTAGAGGGCAGTGGAGCTGTATCAGGGAAAAGTCCCTCTGAGAAAGTTCAATGTGTAAGTGACCCTAAGGGCATTAGTGGGAAGTCCTGGAGGTGGACAAGTACCACTGGTTAGGGTGGAGACTTGTTCTCCCGGTCTACGCAGTCCAAGAGTCGCCATTGGAATGCCTAGATGGAGTCTATGTGTAATGTGATGTGTATATGTCCTTTGGTGGTTTGGACTATGTGTCACGGCACCTAAAATGTGTAATGTGAAATGTGTAATGTGTATGTGTCCATGTGTAAATGTGTAAGTGAACAATGTGAATGTGTATGTGCAAAGTGTAACCATGTGAAAGAGAAAACTTGGGTAAAGAAAATGTGAAACTCTAAATGTGAAAATATGTTGTTGAAATCCATGAGAGACAAATCTGAAACCATGTGAAATTAGTGAATTCATGTCGTTATCATCATGTTTATATGTGCAAAAATGTCTAGAATCTATGTTAGGGATAATTGATGAGCACGTATGCAAGTGGCATGATTGGTTGTTCACATGATTTGTTTTAAGCGATATTGTAGCTCTCATGTGTAGGTTTACAGCCATTAAACCATGTGAACCCAGCAACTTAAAGCATGTGAAAATGTCTATGTATATGCTTAAGAACATGTAAAACTCATGCTAGTTGTGTTTCCTTTCATATATGCACAATGTTCATGTTGGTAGCTCTCATGTCTTGGTCCTTTAAAGACAAAATCTCATGAGTAAATTAAATAGAGAGCATGTGATAGGTAAAGTTTTATTCTTAGAAATCTGAAAGCATGATCCATGTATCAAATTGTAAAACTTTCATGATAGGTTGAAACCTTCAAATAATTAGCATGCCATGTGTTGTAAATTTTGAATGTGCATGTAGAAACCCCTATGACTTATACGTGTATGTTATGAGTAGTGTTGCTTGCTGAATCTTTGGACTCACTCCTTGCTTCGGCGTACAGGTGTAGTTGGTGACGTGGCACCGTTGGAGGAGATAGTGGAGACGGACTCCGAGCGCGGAGATTAGACTTTGGAGTTTCTTTGTGACTTGTGTATTTCATAGTATGTAATTTGAACATTGTATTAGAGTATTATGAAAAGAATGTATAAGTGTGGACATTATGTATTTTTATTTCAGCAATTTAAATTATGTGAACTTTTAGTTCTTTATTGTTAATTGCAAACTTCATGTATGTTAAATGTGGATGATGAATGAATGGAGACAATTGTCTTTTACTTCCGCTACTCTGTTGTATATTCGCGTGTATCTCAGCTGTATGTATCGTTTGGGTAAATGTCCCACTGTGAGGACTCTCGCTATACCGACGTGGGTTGGTATAACCGTACCGGTATAATGAGGGCCGTCACAGAGATTGGTATCAGAGCAACCGGTTGAGATTGCACATGAATATACCTAAGTCATCATCCCCATTGCATGCTAAGTATGTCCACATGTGTAGAAAACACTAATAAGAAGTGAAAGATAGATGAGAAAATGGTTAGAAAACTTAGTAACCTAACTCTAATGGTGGCTGAAATTTTATTACAGCCATGGCTTCGAGAGGTAGGCGTGGTGGAGCGTCGGCCCGTGAGGACGAGCCGCGACGTGATGAGCAGGCGGAGCAACAGGCCCCGGCACCGCGAGGCCCTGTACTTCCCCCACCGCCGCCTGTGGACTACGGAGTATTCATGCAAGGTCTGGTGCAAGCCATGCAGACGCAGGCTCATACCCAGGCAGCACTCCAGGCCCAGTTGGAGGCCCAGGTAGAATAATGAAACAACCAAGTAGTTTGCTATTTAAATTGCATGATATTGTGTTTATTGTGTATTGTTATTGTTTAATGTAGCAGGCTCAGGCACCAGCTCAGGACCATGGTGGACCATCCATCATGGAGCGATTCAAGAGGATGACCCCACCCTCTTTTAAGGGGGAGAGTGATCCATTAATGGCAGAAAGCTGGTTAAGGGAGACAGAGAAAATCTTCTGAGCCATCAGGTGCCCTGATGAGGATAAGGTGACACTAGCCACCTACATGCTACAGGTAGACTTTTAATTTTGTATGCTTGTATGTTCTGCTTAATTTAGAAATTGTTAGTTGGTACTTATGAAGGGGTATTGCAGGAGAGAGCGGATGTATGGTGGTCCTCCCTAATACGTACACGCTTTGAGGACGGAGCAGTAGACATGACGTGGGACGCGTTCGTGAGGCTCTTTCGAGCCAAGTTCGTCCCAGAGCATATCCAAGACAAAATGGAGCAGGAATTTCTCTCCATGACGCAAGGCTCCATGACCGTGCTGGAATACGAGGCAAGGTTTTCTGAACTTTCTAAATATGCACCGCATATCGTAGAGGATGAGCACAGGAAGACCAAGAAGTTCGTGATGAGACTCAAGCCATCACTGCGGACGAGACTCGTGGCGTTTGACCACCGCACGCTAGACGAGGCCCTCAGTGCTGCCTGCAGGCAGGAGGGAGAAATGGAGCAGTATCTGGAGGAAAAGAAGGCTTCGCAGAAGAGGCCGGCAGCGACATTCCAGGGGCAGGATAAGAAGAAGACGGTGTACCAGACACCACAGAAACCAATGACAGTCTGCAACTCTCAGGTACCTTCTGTACATTCCCTTGGTGTGAAGAAAGAGTGTCCCCACCGCGGGAAGACACACGGTGGTTCCGAGTGTTGGTTGGTAGCGGGTAGATGCTTGAAGTGTGGGAGCAGCGACCACAAGATCAAAGACTGCCCAAGACTCCAGCAGGGAGCTCAGCGTGGAGTGCCAGCACCAGCAGTAGCGGCAGCCGCGCCAGCTACAGGAAGACTAGGAAGGCCTCGAGCCCCAGCTCGAGTGTTTGCTTTGGCACGCGAGGACGCCGAGCAGGCAGAGCATGTCACCGAAGGTACGGTTTTGCTTTTAGGTGTGCACGCTCGGGTTTTGTTTGATACGGGTGCTACTCACTCGTTCATTTCCGAGCGGTTCGCTAGGCAGTTGGCCCTAGAGTCAGGCGTAGAGTCTGAGGATTTAGAGGTCCCTTTGTCTGTGCACACCCCTGCGGGTACAGTATCGACTAGGAAGTGCATTCCGTCGTTACCTGTGTGCATTGAGGATAGAATCCTAGATGGGTGTTTCTTCTTGCTAAAGATGAAGGACTATGATGCTATTCTTGGTCTGGATTGGCTAGAGGAGCACTATGCGTTAGTGGATTGTCGTCGGAAGAGGATTGTTTTCCGCATTCCTGGTGAGGACGAGTTCTCTCATCCCTTGCCAAAGAACTTAGCGGGAAAGTTAGTTATCTCTGCCATGAAGGCGATGAGCATGGTGAACAAGGGATGTGACGCATTTCTTGCCAGCGTTATGCTAGTACCCGATGCTCGTTCGTCACTGACTCTTGCAGAGATCGATGTGGTGCAGGATTTTCCAGATGTCTTTCCCGTTGACTTGTCTGGATTGCCACCGGATAGGGAGATAGAGTTCACTATAGAGTTGCTTCCAGGCACCTCTCCTATCTCGAAGGCCCCATATCGGATGGCCCCTGCAGAGTTAGCCGAGTTGAGGAAGCAATTGCAAGAATTGCTCGATAAGGGATTCATTCGCCCTAGTGTTTCCCCTTGGGGCGCACCTGTATTATTCGTCAAGAAGAAAGACGGGTCACTTTGGTTGTGTATTGACTATAGGAAGTTGAACCAAGTGACTGTGAAGAACAGGTATCCCTTACCTCGGATTGATGATCTGTTTGACCAGTTGCAGGATGCATCAGTCTTTTCCAAGATTGACTTGCGATCTGGTTATCATCAGTTGCGGATTAGGAGTGAGGATGTGTCCAAGACGGCGTTTAGATCCCGTTATGGACATTATGAGTTCTTGGTTCTTCCTTTCAGATTGACCAACGCCCCTGCAACGTTCATGGATCTCATGAACCGGGTGTTTAGTGTATTTAGATAGCTTTGTTGTTGTGTTTATTGATGACGTGTTGGTCTATTCTCCGGATGAGGCCACGCATCATCAGCATTTGAGGTTAGTCTTAGAGGTTCTCCGTGAGCACAAGCTGTATGCGAAGTTCAGCAAGTGCGAGTTCTGGTTGCGCGAGGTTCACTTTCTCGGGCATGTCATCTCCGGCGCTGGTGTTGCAGTTGATCCAGCAAAGGTCCAAGCAGTTATGGATTGGGAGATTCCCCAGACTCCTTCGGAGATTCGTAGTTTCATTGGGTTAGCTGGTTATTATCGGCGATTCATTGAGGGTTTCTCATCCATCGCCGCCCCTTTGACAAAGCTGACCCGGAAAGGTGAGAAGTTCGTATGGTTTGAGGCTTGTGAGCGTAGCTTTCAGCTATTGAAGGCTAAGCTTACTTCTGCTCTGGTATTGGTATTGCCTAGTGGTCCAGAAGGTTTTGCCATTTATACGGATGCATCTCAGATTGGTTTAGGCTGTGTACTCATGCAGCGAGAGAGGGTAGTGGCTTATGCTTCTCGTCAGTTGAAGGAGCATGAGAGGAACTATCCGACTCATAATTTGGAGCTCGCAGCAGTGGTTCATGCACTAAAGATCTGGAGGCACTATCTTTATGGTGTCAGATTTGAGGTGTTTACTGACCACAAGAGCTTGAAGTATCTTTTCTCCCAAAGGGAATTAAACCTGAGGCAGAGGAGATGGATCGAGTTTTTGAAGGACTATGACTTCGACCTTCAGTACCATCCTGAAAAGGCGAACGTCGTAGCAGATGCTCTTAGTAGAAAGAGGTCTTCGCTTCAGCAGGATTGGAAGATGTTGGAGGATGTAGCGTGCTCTATGACCGAGTTAGAGCCATCGCTGTGTCAGGCTTTTGTAGCTCAGCTATCCCTTAGTTCCTCAGTCTTGGATGAAGTGATTGAGCAGCAAAAAGCCGACCCTAGATTGTTAGAGTTAGTGGGTAAGGCGGGCATTGCTCGTGATGAGGACGGTGTGATTAGATTTCAACACCGTGTTTGTGTCCCTGATGTAGTAGATGTCCGTGAGCATGTGTTAGCGGAGGCTCATAGATCGCGATTCTCTATTTATCCGGGTAACACTAAGATGTATCAAGACCTGAAGAGATCATTTTGGTGGTCCGGCATGAAGAAGGATGTTGCAGATTATGTGTCTAGATGTCTAGTATGTCAGCAAGTGAAAGCCGAGCGGCTGCGACCATCCGGCCTTATGCAGAGGATGCATATCCCAGTGTGGAAGTGGGAAGCTGTCACTATGGACTTCGTTTCGGGTTTGCCTCGATCTAGAAGGGGCAATGACTCAATTTGGGTTGTTGTAGATAGATTCTCGAATACTGCTCATTTCTTGCCCATGAAGAAGAAACAGTTGGTAGAGAGTTTAGCTAGATTGTATGTTAGCGGTATCATTAGATTGCATGGTGTGCCGAAGTCGATCATTTCGGATCGAGATCCGAGATTTACTTCGAGATTGTGGAAGGGTCTTCAGGATGCATTAGGTTCAGAGCTTAAGCTCAGTTCGGCGTTTCATCCCCAGACCGACGGACAGTCCGAGAGGACTATCCAGACGCTCGAGGATATGTTGAGAGCGTGTGTTATGGATTGGAAGGATGATTGGGAGCGTCATTTACCTCTTGTGGAGTTCGCATACAACAACAGCTTTCATGCTAGTATTGGTATGGCTCCATTCGAGGCGTTGTATGGTAGGCCCTGCAGATCTCCTTTATGTTGGGAGGAGACTGGTGATAGGCAGTTGATCGGACCGGAGTTAGTTCAGGAAACTTCGAATAAGATCCAGCTTATCAGGAAGAGACTTGTTGCGGCACAGGATAGGCAGAAGAGTTATGCCGACAACAGAAGAAAGGATTTGGAGTTCGAGGTTGGCGATCATGTCTTCTTGAAGATATCGCCTACTCGAGGTGTTGTCAGATTTGGCAGGCATAGCAAGCTAAGCCCTAGATTCATTGGCCCATATGAGATTCTCAGACGTTTGGGCAGCGTGGCGTATGAGCTAGCTTTACCCCCAGCTTTGGCTAGCGTTCACCCTGTATTCCACGTATCTATGCTCAGGAAGTATGTCCGAGATCCGTCTCATGTAATTAGTCATGAGCCAGTGGAGATCCAGCCAGATCTTTCGTATGTTGAGCAACCAGTAGCCATTCTTGACCGGAAGGTTCAGCATCTCCGGAACAAGAGTATCGTGTCGGTGAAAGTTCTATGGCGGAACTTCTCACGTGAGGAGGCTACATGGGAGCTTGAGGATGCGATGAAGAAGAAATATCCCCTTTTGTTTGAGTAGTGTCGTTCTAACTCCGAGGACGAAGTTTCTTTAAGGGGGAGAGGGTGTAAGGCCCTCGAATTTCCGTCGCATTATTTGTATTTGTGTGTGTGTATTTGTGCTTGTGTATGTATATGCATATTTACGTACATATTGATTAGTATAATTACGTGTGCATATGTTTATGTTAGATGTAAATAATGCATGTATTGAATGGTGATAGTATGGATACACTACCATAAACATATTGCATGTATATAAGCATGGTATGCATGGATTTCTGCATATTTTAGAGTTTTGGCCGAAGGCCACCTTGGCGTCAACCCCTAGCCGTTGAGGTAGTGTCAGCGTCCAGACACGGACGCCAACACTAATCCTGGCGTCCAGCGATATGGACGCCAATCTCTCTGGCCTGCATGCGCAGTAGAGCTGCAAACTTCTGAAACAAGAAAGCCAACCATTGGGGGGGGGGGCTGTCCCCAACGGCTCTGAGGGCTGTCAAGTCACCCTAAGAGTGGGAGAGAGGCTTCTCCTTAAGTCTGAACCCGGAGCTACCTTTCCCACCCCTCTCTTCACCCTTGCAAGAGGAGAAAAAGAGAGAAGAAAACCCTAGAAAAAAACTGAGGAAAACCCCACTTTGGAAACCAAAAATCCCTCAACCTGAAGATTGTTCCGGAGATCTGCTGCTTCAAGGAGGTTGCTGGATCGACGAGGAAGGCCTCCCCGACCTTGGAAGGCCCTGGAGCTCGCTCAGGAACCCGGAGTCAAACATTTCTAAGAGCTTCTTGGGACAGCCCAAGGAGAGCTTCACCGAGCCCTAGATCCCTTGGTGCAATTTTTAAAAGGCAAGTGACCTAACCATGATGTCCCCGTATGAGTCTAGGTCGGATTTACAATTTTTGTACATTTTTCCTCGAGTCCTAGACCCTCACATTCAACCAATCTTGAGAGGTCGGGTCTGTGTTTCTACACAGACCTGCATTGACGGCAAGGTCAATGGACGCCGATATCATGCTTGGCGTCCATCGACCATGCCTCTGACCATGAGTCAGCGGCCAGAGACTGCCGCCAAGTTCCTCTGGACAGAACAGTGACCTGTTCTGCCCTTCCTATACAACTATTTTCGGTATGGTTTCCGTGATGAGGATATATGGTAACCCTATACTCTATGTATATTGTCAATTGTGGTGTGTGGATGAGTGTGATGTGTGATGGTGAATGTAGGAAATTTTATACCGTGAATGTGTAAGCATGAATGGTTGAAAATCTTGCCAATCCATGTTTCATGATTAGGATTAGTCTGAATGCCTTAGTTTTGTCAGAGCATGAAGATTAGTAGATCAGTATATGTATTCTCAATTTTGATAATTTGTCCATGCTTGCATGAGTTGCTAATAAATTTGGTTCGGTAAATAAAAAAAAAGACATGCAAGAAAGATTGTGATGATTGATCTATAGATGTATGATTTAGGGTAATTTTGTATTCTCAAATCATGCTTATATTAGTAGCCTCTGTTCAAACAGTAAGTGGCAAAATTGCATGATGTGTTAAACTCCATGTTAACTTAAATTGTGAATGACATGCAAAATAGGTATTTGATTTTCTGTAAATTCTAGTTAGCTCATAAAAATCTGAAAATTTGAGTGTATGATTTAGAACCCGAAAATAGCATGTGGTTAAAATTTCAGGTCATTTGGACCAATATATAGGGAGTTATGTATTTTCCATATGAAATATAGAAATCTATGAATGTTATCGTAATGTGATTAGATATTGCTTAAACCTAACTTGAATGGTGAAATTACAGTGTGTTAAGCTCCTGAAATCTGTAGTGCCATGTTAGGAAAAACAGAGATGTGCATGTGAGTGAGAAAGTGAATGAGATGAAAAGTGCTATGTGTAAAACCTTGTGTAAATCGGTAAAATGTGTAATGTGTAACTGTGCCAATGTGACACTGCTTCCGTAGAGGGCAGTGGAGCTGTATCAGGGAAAAGTCCCCCTGAGAAAGTTCAATGTGTAAGTGACCCTAAGGGCATTAGGGGAAAATCCTGGAGGTGGACAAGTACCACTGGTTAGGGTGGAGACTTGTTCTCCCGGTCTGCGCAGTCCAAGAGTCGCCATTGGAATGCCTAGATGGCGTCTATGTGTAATGTGATGTGTATATGTCCTTCTTTGGTGGTTTGGACTATGTGTCACGGCACCTAAAATGTGTAATGTGAAATGTGTAATGTGTATGTGTCCATGTGTAAATGTGTAAGTGAACAATGTGAATGTGTATGTGCAAAGTGTAACCATGTGAAAGAGAAAACTTGGGTAAAGAAAATGTGAAACTCTAAATGTGAAAATATGTTGTTGAAATCCATGAGAGACAAATCTGAAACCATGTGAAATCAGTGAATTCATGTCGTTATCATCATGTTTATATGTGCAAAAATGTCTAGAATCTATGTTAGGGATAATTGATGAGCACGTATGCAAGTGGCATGATTGGTTGTTCACATGATTTGTTTTAAGCGATATTGTAGCTCTAATGTGTAGGTTTACAGCCATTAAACCATGTGAACCCAGCAACTTAAAGCATGTGAAAATGTCTATGTATATGCTTAAGAACATGTAAAACTCATGCTAGTTGTGTTTCCTTTCATATATGCACAATGTTCATGTTTGTAGCTCTCATGTCTTGGTCCTTTAAAGAAAAATCTCATGAGTAAATTAAATAGAGAGCATGTGATAGGTAAAGTTTTATTCTTAGAAATCTGAAAGCATGATCCATGTATCAAATTGTAAAACTTTCATGATAGGTTGAAACCTTCAAATAATTAGCATGCCATGTGTTGTAAATTTTGAATGTGCATGTAGAAACACCTATGACTTATACGTGTATGTTATGAGTAGTGTTGCTTGCTGAATCTTTGGACTCACTCCTTGCTTCGGCGTACAGGTGTAGTTGGTGACGTGGCACCGTTGGAGGAGATAGTGGAGACGGACTCCGAGCGCGGAGATTAGACTTTGGAGTTTCTTTGTGACTTGTGTATTTCATAGTATGTAATTTGAACATTGTATTAGAGTATCATGAAAAGAATGTATAAGTGTGGACATTATGTATTTTTATTTCAGCAATTTAAATTATGTGAACTTTTAGTTCTTTATTGTTAATTGCAAACTTCATGTATGTTAAATGTGGATGATGAATGAATGGAGACAGTTGTCTTTTACTTCCGCTACTCTATTGTATATTCGCGTGTATCTAAGTTGTATGTATCGTTTGGGTAAATGTCCCACTGTGAGGACTCTCGCTATACCGACGTGGGTTGGTATAACCGTACCGGTATAATGAGGGCCGTCACATGTTGAGTGCTTAATAATGTGTGAATTGCTTGATACATTTACTATGCATGTGTTATGGGGGAGTAAATTTGAAAGTGCTCATATGCTCATGAATGCTCATGAAATCTATGTGCAAATGCTTGTCATGAATGTATATATATCATGCTTGAATGTTGTCTCATCACATGCACATCTTATGGGGGAGTAAGTTCAAGGTAGGTTGAGTGAAATACTTAAGAGAAACCCTTCATATTCATTGTGTCATTACTTCTCAAAATCTTGTTCTTCATGTCACTCAATTCTATGCCTCAACACTGATTTTCTCAAGTATCTGTCGACAGCCACTATCACATCTGTCGACAGACATGCTCTCCCAGAACCATGCCTTTCAGGCCTGTGTGCATCTGTCGACAGGCACATTCTTGCTGTCGACAGATACACATTTTCTGTAAATTCTTCATCCTTCTTCATAATTTCTTCATGAGTATGTTCATATAATTGATGCAAGGGGAGAATTTGGACTTGCTATTCATTGCAACCTTTCATATTCACATAGTATCAAAGACATTGAGTTAATCACAATGATTTTGAAATAATATTTTGTGCTTGAGTCTAGGTTGTGTCATCTAGAAAACATTGAACAAATCTAATGATTTTAACCTAACTCACTTGAATAACTCCCTTGTGGATGATCATGTTCCTATATGGATTGACAAGTAAGAAGGTTTTTGAACTTAATTTCTTTACATTGGCCTTTGACCTTAATTAACCTTTTGAACTTGATTTTCCAACTTAAAAAAAAGAGAGAGAAAAGCTACCTATTTCTAAAGTCAAAAATTAAAAAAATAAATATGTGAATTGGGACAAAGGCAGAGCAATGATGAGTATCACTGAGTAACCGGGGACACGGACATCACAAATGTCTGTCTTCGCGTCAAAAAGTCCTTTCATTATCTCTGCATAATGGTATGATGGTCACTCACACTGAGTAACTGGGGGTATGGGCATCCCTCATGTCTACCTTCACGTCAAAAGGTAAAAGTGATCCTAATTACCACTTTTCCCACATAAACTTGACAAAAGAAATTGTTCAAATGCTAGAAATAGAGTGGAGCCTCCAAGACTTAAATCAAGGGCAATGGGTTGTCTATTGTCAATTGTTCATGTAGACATTGCCTTCATTTACCAACTGAACATCACCCACTAAGGTATATGATTTTCTTCAATTGTTTTATTCAAAAGGGTTATCTCATTTTCATGTGTTTTTGAACGATGTATTCTAAATGCTATAACTTGAGATTCCCGGAGTATTATCTCTTAACCATTGTATAATTTTTATGTGTCTTAATACTAGTGTTCATAACATTTTGTAGTGGGTATCAACCTATTCTCAACCCTGCAATCTCATTTGAACACTCATTCCCCACTCATATCTTTCACAATTCAGTTGAGAGTTCAAGTAGCTCTTTGCTTCATTCTTTTACTTGTGTGCACTCATTATCTTTTTGAATGTTGTCAAAAGGGGGAGAAACATCAATTGTGCATAATTGAAAATTTTGTCATCATAAAAAAGGGGGAGAATGTTGGGTTCTCATATTGGAGAATGTTGGGCTTACATGAGAATGTTAAGTTGACATAATGGTATGTTTGTTTTTGATGATGAGATTTTATGAACAATACAAATTGATGTGATGTGAATATGTGAAACATAATGAGAATGTTAAGTCAAGTAAATGTTAATCAAGAAAAGCAAATGCTAATCAAGAAAAACATGTTTAACTTGTTCTTTTATATGTTCATTATATCTCACTAATAATGTTCTTAAATGTAGGTGAGATTCCATGCAAGACAAAGCCCAAAATCCAAGTGCAAAAGAACAAGACAAGTTGCTGAAATAGTGCACCTGTCAACAGATGAATAGTGCATCTGTCAACAGATGAATAGTGCATCTGTCGATAGATGATTTTCGCCTGTCGAAAGATCCACTCAGAAATCTATTTCCAGAAAACCCAGTCTTTTGGTTTTTGCAAACCTGTCAGCATCTGTCGACAGCAGCAAGTCGGCTGTCGACAGACGGAGTTTTGGGAAGATCTAATGGCCGGGATATGATCTATATTTTGGTGTTTCCTTTTAGCACGACTCTCTATACTTGGACACCACTATATATGGATCATATGAGGCTATTTTCGCAGCAAGAAGCCACCATACCAAAACCCTAAGCAAAGGTCAAGAAGAAGGTTTTCTTCCTGCTGCCCTGCTTCATCTCTCTGCCCAGAACAAAGAAGAACAACCTTCCAAGCGGAGTTGAAGCCGGTTCTTCTGTGGTTCAAGCTTCTCCATCAACTGATACTTGTCAAGACGAAGCTTGGAGTCTTCTGGACGACCAACGAGAAGAGATCTACATCGGGATTTGATTCTTCATCTCAAAACTCCTCTCTTTTCACTACTTTCATATATCTGTGTGTGTGCACTGATTTGAGATCAGTACGTGGATGTTGTGGAAGTGTGGATTGTTGTTATGATTGCTTGTTTGAATTAGACAACGTGGTGTGTGGATCAGATCAAGGCTAGAGGATCTGATCTGTTGTGAACCTGATCTAGCGTGTGTGTGTGTGGTTGAGCCGTTGTGCTCGTGTGTGTGTGTTGTACTCAATTGTTGAGTAGTGTGTCCTCACTGTGTGGGGGGTGGACGTAGGAGTCACGTGGTGTGATTTCCGAACCACCTAAAAATCCCTTGTGCACTGTGGTTTGATTTGTGGTTTGCATTGTATTGCACTAGATGCATGCATAGGGATTTCGTCTACACACTAACTGTTAATTTATTCACACACATTACATCAGATCAAAGGGGTTTTGATTGAGTAGATCTTTTAACCCGAAGTAGTTTTTAAATTGCTTAAGTTTCCACTGCAAATCTATTCAACCCCCCTTCTAGCTTTGCCGTCTCCGAGTATCCGATCCTAACAAATTGCTCACCATAGAGATAGTGCCTCCAGATTTTTAATGCGAAGACCACGGCAGCCAATTCTAAATCATGCACAGGGTAGTTGACTTCATGCGTCTTCAATTGCCTTGAGGAATGGGCGATGACCTTCTCCTTTTGCATTAGTACACAGCCTAACCCAATTCATGAGGCATCAGTATAGACAGTGAAACTTTCTCCCTCTACTGGTAGAGCGAGAACGGGTGCTGAGGTAAGGCAGTCTTTGAGAGTTTGGAAACTCTTCTCACACTCTTTACTCCAGGAGTAGGGATTCTCCTTTCGTGTCAGACGCGTGAGTGGTACGGCGATCTTAGAGAAGTCCTTTATGAACCGCCTGTAGTATCCAACCAGTCCTAAGAAGCTTATGATTTCTGTAACATTGGTTGGTCTCTCCCAGTTGAGTATAGCTTCGACTTTGGAAGGATCAATAGAGATGCCGTCCTTTGATATGACATGGCCCAAGAAAGACACTTCTTCAAGCCAGAACTCGCACTTGCTTAATTTTGCATATAGTTTGTTGTCTCGTAAGACTTGCAGTGCGGTCCTCAAGTGTTCTTCATGATCTTCCTTGGTCTTTGAATATATGAGGATATCGTCGATGAAGACGACCACAAACTTGTCAAGGTATGGCCGATATATGCTGTTCATAAGTTGCATAAAGGCTGCAGGAGCATTGGTTAGACCAAAAGGCATAACAACAAATTCGTAATGTCTATACCTGCTCCTGAAGGCCATTTTGAAGATATCATCATCCTTGATCCTCATTTGATGATAACCAGATCGAAGGTCGATCTTGGAGAAGTATTGGGCTCCAGATATCTGGTTGAATAGTTCATCGACCCTAGGCAATGGGTACTTGTTCTTGATGGTCAATTGGTTGAGTTGACGATAGTCGATGCATAGTCTCATCGACCCATCCTTCTTCTTGACGAATAGCACAGGTGCTCCTCAGGGGGAGGTACTTGGTCTGATGAACCCCTTCTGTAGCAGCTCCATCAGTTGTGCTTTTAGTTCTTTCAATTCGACAGGCGACATCCGGTACGGTTGACGTGATACCGGGGTAGCTCCAGGAGTCAACTCAATGGCGAAGTTGACGTCATGTTCAGGGGGAACTCCGGGTAAGTCTTCGGGGAATACATATGGGTAGTCCTGGACTATGTGGATGTCTTCTATTTTTGAACCCTTCTTTTCGACTATGACGGCCGCAAGGAAAGAAAAACATCCTTTCCTTATCATGTTATGGGCTTTTAAGGTGGAGACTAGAGACATCCGCTTCTTATGTCTAATCCCAGTGATTGCTAATTTAGGGAAGTCACTAAACGTCACCCTTCCTTTCTTACAATCGACGCTTGCCCCATATGTGGACAACCAGTCGGCTCCCAATATGACATCATACCCTTCTATGGACATACATACCAGGTCGGCCGTTAGGTTATGGTCTCTGATCATTACATCGGCAGATGGAAAGTATTGGTTTAGTTTCTCCTTCTCCCCCAAGGGTGTTGTGACAGAGAATTCACAACCCATGGTTGTAGGTTTTGCAGTCAGGGTATCAGCAAAGTGTTGAGATATAAAGGAATGAGTAGCTCCAGTATCAAATAACACCTATGCTGGCAAAGAAAAGACTTGCAGGGTACCTTCTACCACGCCACCTTCCTCGATGGTTTCTTCATTGTGCAGGGCTTGCAGCCTGCCCTATTTCTTAGGCATAGCAGTGCGCTTCTCATTTTCTTTCAGCATTGGGCACTCGGGTATGCGATGCTCACGACTTCCGAAGCACAGACACGCTCCAAATTTTCTCTAGCACTCATCAGCGATGTGTCTAGGTTTATCACAGTGTTTGCAGTGGCTCTTTGTTGGAGTGTTGGGTACAAAAACCATGGGTTTCCTTTCTTGGCTAGATCCCTTCGTGATGTTGAAGGGACGCTTCTTTCCGTTGGTAGGCTTAGCAGATGACTGACCCGAGGTTACTTCCTTCTTGACGAACTTCCCTTTTATACGGTCGGTGAAGTCCGTAGCATCTTCTAGCTGCTGAGCCCTCTTCACCATCTCGGCGTAGGTCGGGATGTCGAAGGGTGCGAGTTGAGTGATGTAGTGGGCTTAAGGCCGTTTAGAAAGCGCTTAGCCTTCATCCTTTAAGTGTTCAGCAGATGTACAACATAGCGTGCCAGTCTAGAGAACTGGGCTTCGTATTCTGCTACTGTCAGGCTTCACTGTTTAAGAGCAGCGAATTCAGCAGTTTTCTTTTCCTATACTCGTTTAGAGAAGTACTTAGCATTATAAGCTTCCTTAAATTCGGCCCAAGTAAATTGGCCGTTAGCTTTTGTGGCTTCCGCGGACTCCCACCATGCGCGGGCATCCTTCTCTAGTTGGAATGTCGCTAATAGGAGTTTTTCTATGTCCGCACATTGCATTACACAGAAGATCCTTTCCGTTTCCTTTAGCCAGTGCTCCGCTTCATCTGGATCCGTAGACCCACTGAACCTAGGTGGGTACAGACCCCTGAAATTGCGATGCAGCTCGCCTACACCCGGTTGGTTCTCTCCGCGGTTACCACCGCCTTGCTGGGTGGCTTGTAGTATGGCACGAGTCAGTTCTTGGAGGGACTGTTGCATGCCTCTCATCTGGGCATGTTCCATAGTCATTGTAGCTGTTTGGTTTCTACAAAATAGTTTGGTAGTTATAATGCTGATTAAAAGTTTAATTTGTGCGTGTGTGAGTTTATTTTAGCTGATTACCCATGGTTCTACCCACATCTCTCATAGGTAGGATTACTGACTCTTAGTCAAGGCTGGTCAACCTAGATAACTCAATACTTAAGGATAACCTAGGCTCTGATACCACAAAACTGTCACGCCCTAACGCGGAATATCGGAGCGCGAAGGCAGTTGCAAGAAAAGGTATAGAGCGAATACTAGACATCAAACCATTGCACATTGAATAATACTAATGCAAATCTTTCTCATTAATAACTTTTCAAATGTCTAGTTACAACCACTAATATTAGAGCCATTCTATAGGGCCTAATTACATTGCAACAAAAGGAAATAACTAACTACAACTCTAAGATAACATAATGACTCGAGGGTACTCCTGGCTTCACTCTTGGTCATTCCCTTCCTCGTGAGTATATGTGTCATCTTCGGTCTCACCTGAGAACGCAACATCAAATAACGTAGGGTGAGCGATAACGCCCAGTAGGACTTAAATCTCAGGCTTAAGCAGGTTTTAAATAATTAACATTTAATGGCAGAGTATCTAAAGATAGCAGGTACAAGAGAGTCAAAATATAGCAAGAGATAGCACAACAGGTAACATGATAGCACAATAGCACGAGATCGAGTATAGTTTCCAAAAATAGCACAAGTATCGAGTATAGCACGAATAGCAGGATGGCCATAGCACAACTAGCACAAGTATAATAATAGCACGACGAGTATAGCACTTGTTTGTCATTCTAGACATCGAGAGAGTATAGCACGTTTTGTGTTTTGATTGTCATATAGATAGTCGAGATAGATAGCACTTGAGTGTAATGCCAAACACTCTGATCATTCAACTCCCATGGGCACTAGCACTTTCGGGCGCACATCCCAGAACCAGATCGGGCCCTTTATATATTGCTAGGCATTGGTTATATTGTATCTTTAGACAATCAGTCAATGACCAATATAGAGTACCAAGAATAGTTAAGAGCACTAGATGAATAGACGAGATAGTAGAGGGAATGTGAATAGACGAGCGAGTAGAGTATAGATGAGAGCTAAGCGTACATCACGTAAAACAACGAGTAACTGGCGATAGTAACAGTTGCACAACACATGGACGTCGTATTGGCAGTCAGGTGGAATTCACGATCTTCCCGCTGGCCATGTTATGCACAAGTCCAGAGGTCCGACGTGATTCAAGGTAAGAGCGAACTTCTAATAGCCGTTTGGATCATATCGATCCCTAAAGGTGTAATGGGTGTTAGGGTACAACCGGCTCGTCGACCATGTGGGAATCCATGATCAGAGGAGACTTACGGAGGCCTTGTGCAAGGGTTCACTAGTTCGGCGAAAGGAATATCCGACGGAGAGTTCACCACGAGCCAAGTAAAGCATGTATATAAAAATATGTGCTCGACGTTCTAGAGGAATTCTAGAACAGTAGAGCGTCGATATCGGTATATAAACAACACAAGAAACGAATACAAGTCCTTTAAAATAGGGTAATTAATATACTTTATTGCAATAAATTACCAGATACATTATGAGATATTTTATGCCAGATTTCAGCCATATATGGATGGTTCATGTGTGTGCATGTGTAAGAGAAATCATAGATAGAAAAGAAGTCGTGAATATGTATTTTAAAGCATTTAATAAAGCTCCATTTTAAAATAGGTGTTTTTACTGCGGTATGACTGTTAAAAAGGCGTATGAATTTTGTAGAAAGTGAGAGCAATAAGTTTTATGGGTTTTCATCAAAAATGCTGTGAACGTGATGTAGGCCAGTAAGGGTCGCGACAGGGTCAGGGCAGATCGCGACTGGGCCTGAAAAGGGTCGCGACAGGGCTGCCAGGACAGAAGGCCAGAACGCGACGTAGGGTACTGTCGCGTTCAGAACGCGACAAGGAAAGCGTCGCGACGGCCTTGAGAATTTGACCTATCGGGCCGTCGTGTTCTCAGGTCCATGGCTTGAGTCTGACAGAGTTCTGCTCTGTCTTGGATTGCGGTCCAGAAATATCAGATTTTGATACAGGGTCGTTCAAAAAATCATAGCTAATTGTATACACGATGAAAAATCATGAAACTAGTGGAAAATGAAACTATACATGCGAGAGTACTTCCAGTAAATAGGAATTAGAGAGAGAGAGCATGGTTTGAACATGGTTTGAGCATGAACAATAATGAGTAACATAGAACATGATATAGAGAGCAAGATTGATTTAATTCGAGCAACATGCTCAACAAAAATTAGGGCTTTCAGGGGCAAAAGATCCCTAACAACATGAAGTGTCTACAGTAAAAATTTTGTAGCATGGGATCAAGTGTACATGGAGATATGATTCAAACATGATGACTCGGAGTTATCATGTTTGCAGAACTTCAAAAATCAAGAACAAAAGATTGGCTCGATGAAAAATTATGAAACAAGAGGGCTTTTGTTCCTGGTGATTGAAACTACCTATAGATGGATTTGATTTAGTTTTGCTTGTGGGAATACCTACCTTTGACTCGATTTGTCTTCTAGGGTTAAAATCTCCAAGAATGAGGAAGAAGCTCCAAGAACTCCTCCTCCCCACGAGATCCTCTCCTCCTTGGCCTCTTCTCCACGTCCAACAACCTTTGGCAACGAGCTAGGGTCGGCCAAGAGGGTTTAAGAGATGTATTTATGCATGTATGGGTTCCTATTCCTACTTCTATTCTAATTGCTCTTTAATTACAAGATTTCCTAACTCCAACCTTCCTTTCTTGCTTTCCAACCTCTATTTAGGTTAGGATGATATCTAAATTCGTGCTAAATCATAAGGGGTAGGCTTAGGAATCCAATTCCAACTCTTATTGCCTCTTTTAATGCTTAAAGAGTCCTTTTCTATTTAGGAGATATTAAGACTCCGAATTTAGGGTATTTTCTTTTATTTACTATTTGTAAATTCATATTTTGACCCAATAAGTTCTAGAGATCCATTAAGCAAAGCCCATTACTCTTTTCCATTTAATGAGTTTTATTTAATGCTCTTTCATTGAATATCCCTTTAGCTGTGTTTTAAATTTATTATTTTTCTCAAAAATTCAGGTTGCTACATCCTCCCCCTCTTAAAAGAATTTGATCCTCATATTCATATGACCTTACAGGAGAGAATGGCTTACCGAATAGATCAGGGTAGTTTTGTCTGATAGTTCCTTCCGGTTCCCACGTGGCTTCTTCCACTCCACAATTATTCCAGAGGACTTTTACCACATGGATAGAACAGTTCCGGAGTTGTTGCACCTTCCGGTCCAATATCTTGATCGGCTTCTCTTCATACGTCATGTCCTTATTTAACACCAGATCATCATGGCGAATGACATGTGTAGAATCGTACACATACTTTCTAAGCATGGAGACATGGAAGACATTGTGCACACTTGCCAAATTTGGCGGCAAGGCCAGTCTGTAAGCAACTTCACCAATCCTTTCAAGTACTTCAAAAGGACCAATGAATCTTGGACTAAGTTTTCCTTTCACTCTGAATCTTTGAATACCACGGGTAGGAGATACCTTCAATAGCACATGATCTCCTATTTGAAATTCCAGATCCCGTCTTCTCTTATCAACATAGCTCTTCTGTCTAGACTGAGCAATCTTGAGTCGATCTCGTATCATCTGTATATCCCGGGTTGTACTTTGTACCATGTCAGGTCCTAACCATTGTTGTTCTCCCACTTCATTCTAGCACACAGGAGATCTACAATTCCTGCCATAAAGTGCTTCAAATGGTGCCATTTTAATACTCGCCTGGTAATTGTTGTTATAGGCGAACTCAATTAAGGGTAAGTGTTCATTCCAACGACCATTGAAATCTATAATGCAGGCTCTTAACATGTCTTCTACAATTTGATTTGTCCTCTCAGTTTTCCCATCAGTCTGCAGGTGAAAGGCAGTACTAAAATTAAGCTTCGTACCAAGGGCAATTTGCAGACCTTTCCAAAAATGAGAGGTGAACCTTGGATCTCGATCTGAGATAATAGATGACGGAATACCATGCAACCGCACGATCTCCTTGTCATATAATGCAGCTAGCACCTTCACAGACCATGTAGTCTTTATGGGTAAGAAGTGCGCATATTTGGTCAACCGGTCAACGATGACCCATATGGCGTCAAGTCCACCACGAGTTCTGGGTAAACCCATGATGAAGTCCATGCCAATGCTTTCTCACTTCCATTCTGGGATATCTAGTGGTCTGAGTACACCGGCAGGGCGCATATGTTCTGCCTTCACTTGTGACATGTGAGGCAATGAGCTACATGCTCAGCTATTTCCCTCTTCATATTCGGCCACCAAAATGTTCTTTTCATGTCTTGATACATTTTGGTACCTCCTGGATGAATAGTGTACTTAGTTTGATGAGCTTCATCCATTATTTTCCTTTTTAGGGCTTCGTTGTCTGGGACACAAGTTCTCCCTTGGAATACTAACCTTCCATCTTCAGTCATGGCAAAATCCGGTCTATCCGCTAAGGTTTCCTTGACACAAACTAAGAATGGATCGTTGTCCTTTTGCATCTTGATTTCCTCCAGCAGATCGGATTGGATCTTGAGATTGGCAATCAAAACATGATCATCCCTATGTTCAATATTTAAGTCTAGCCTCGCGAATTGTTCAAGTAATTGCATCTCGCCAAGGACTAGACTTGAGATAGATGCCATTGGCTTTCTACTAAGAGCATCAGCCACGGCGTTTCCCTTACCTGGATGGTACTGGATGTTGAAATCGAAGTCCTTTAGATATTCTAACCATCTTCTCTGCCTCATGTTGAGTTCTTTCTGGGAGAATAGGTACTTTAGACTTTTATGATCTGAATAGACAGTGAATTGCTCACCATAGAGATAGTGCCTCCAGATTTTTAATGCGAAGACCACGGCAGCCAACTCTAAGTCATGCACAGGGTAGTTGACTTCATGCGTCTTCAATTGCCTTGAGGAATAGGCGATGACCTTCTCCTTTTGCATTAGTACACAGCCTAGCCCAATTCCTGAGGCATCAGTATAGACAGAGAAACTTTCTCCCTCTACTGGTAGAGCGAGAACGGGTGCTGAGGTAAGGCAGTCTTTGAGAGTTTGGAAACTCTTCTCACACTCTTTACTCCAGGAGTAGGGATTCTCCTTTCGTGTCAGACGCGTGAGTGGTACGGCGATCTTAGAGAAGTCCTTTATGAACCGCCTGTAGTATCCAGCCAGTCCTAAGAAGCTTCTGATTTCTGTAACATTGGTTGGTCTCTCCCAGTTGAGTACAGCTTCGACTTTGGAAGGATCAACAGAGATGCCGTCCTTTGATATGACATGGCCCAAGAAAGACACTTCTTCGAGCTAGAACTCGCACTTGCTTAATTTTGCATATAGTTTGTTGTCTCGTAAGACTTGTAGTGCGGTCCTCAAGTGTTCTTCATGATCTTCCTTGGTCTTTGAATATATGAGGATATCATCGATGAAGACGACTACAAACTTGTCAATGTATGGCCGATATATGCTGTTCATGAGTTGCATAAAGGCTGCAGGAGCATTGGTTAGACCAAAAGACATAACAACAAATTCGTAATGTCCATACCTGCTCCTGAAGGCCGTTTTGAAGATATCGCCATCCTTGATCCTCATTTGATGATAACCAGATCGAAGGTCGATCTTGGAGAAGTATTGGGCTCCAGATATCTGGTCGAATAGTTCATCGACCCTAGGCAATGGGTACTTGTTCTTGATGGTCATTGGTTAGTTGACGATAGTCGATGCATAGTCTCATCGACCCATCCTTCTTCTTGACGAATAGCACAGGTGCTCCCAGGGGAGGTACTTGGTCTGATGAACCCCTTCTCTAGCAGCTCCATCAGTTGTGCTTTTAGTTCTTTCAATTCGGCAGGCGACATCCGGTACGGTTGACGCGATACCGGGGCAGCTCCAGGAGTCAACTCAATGGCGAAGTTGACGTCACGTTCAAGGGGAACTCCGGGTAAGTCTTCAGAGAATACATATGGGTAGTCCTGGACTATGTGGATGTCTTCTATTTTTGAACCCTTCTTTTCGACTATGACGGCCGCAAGGAAAGAAAAATATCCTTTCCTTATCATGTTTTGGGCTTTTAAGGTGGAGACTAGAGACATCCGCTTCTTATGTCTAATCCCATTGAATGCTAATTTAGGAAAGTCACTAAACGTCACCCTTCCTTTCTTACAATCGACGCTTGCCCCATATGTGGACAACCAGTCGGCTCCCAATATGACATCATACCCTTCCATGGACATACATACCAGGTCGGCCGTTAGGTTATGGTCTCCGATCATTACATCGGCAGATGGAAAGTATTGGTTTAGTTTCTCCTTCTCCCGCAAGGGTGTTGTGACAGAGAATTCACAACCCATGGTTGTAGGTTTTTGCAGTCAGGGTATCAGCAAAGTGTTGAGATATAAACGAATGAGTAGCTCCAGTATCAAATAACACCTATGCTGGCAAAGAAAAGACTTGCAGGGTACCTTCTACCACGCCACCTTCCTCGATGGTTTCTTCATTGTGCAGGGCTTGCAGCCTGCCCTGTTTCTTAGGCATAGTAGTGCGCTTCTCATTTTCTTTCAGCATCGATCACTTGGTATGCGATGCTCACGACTTCCGCAGCACAGACACGCTCCGGCTTTTCTCCAGCACTCATCAGTGGTATGTCCAGGTTTATCACAGTGTTTGCAGTGGCTCCTTGTTGGAGTGTTGGGTACGAAAACCTTGGGTTTCCTTTCTTGGCTAGATCCCTCCGTGATGTTGAAGGGACGCTTCTTGCCGTTGGTAGGCTTAGCAGATGACTGACCCTAGGTTACATCCTTCTTGACGAACTTCCCTTTTATACGGTCGGTGAAGTCCGTAGCATCTTCTAGCAGCTGAGCCCTCTTCACCATCTCAGCATAGGTCGGGATGTCGAAGGGTGCGAGTTGAGTGATGTAGTGGGGCTTAAGGCCGTTTAGAAAGCGCTTAGCCTTCATCCTTTAAGTGTTCAGCAGATGTACAGCATAGCGTGCCAGTCTAGAGAACTGGGCTTCGTATTCTGCTACTGTCAGGCTTCGCTGTTTAAGAGCAGCGAATTCAGCAGCTTTCTTTTCCTATACTCGTTTAGAGAAGTACTTAGCATTATAAGCTTCCTTAAATTCGGCCCAAGTAAATTGGCCGTTAGCTTTTGTGGCTTCCGCGGACTCCCACCATGCGCGGGCATCCTTCTCTAGTTGGAATGTCGCTAATAGGAGTTTTTCTATGTCCGCACATTGCATTACACGGAAGATCCTTTCCGTTTCCTTTAGCCAGTGCTCCGCTTCATCTGGATCCGTAGACCAACTGAACCTAGGCGGGTTCAGACCCCTGAAATTGCGATGCAGCTCGCCTGCACCCGGTTGGTTCCCTCCACGGTTACCACCGCCTTGCTGGGTGGCTTGTAGTATGGCACGAGTCAGTTCCTGGAGGGACTGTTGCATACCTCTCATCTGGGCACGTTCCGCAGTCATTGTAGTTGTTTGGTTTCTACAAAATAGTTTGGTAGTTATAATGCTGATTAAAAGTTTAATTTGTGCGTGTGTGAGTTTATTTTAGCTGATTACCCATGGTTCTACCCACATCTCTCATAGGTTGGATTACTGACTCTTAGTCGAGGCTGGTCAACCTAGATCACCCTATACGTAAGGATAACCTAGGCTCTGATACCACAAAACTGTCACGCCCTGACGCGGAATATCGGAGCGCGAAGGCAGTTGCAAGAAAAGGTTTAGAGAGAATACTAGACATCAAACCTTTGCACATTGAATAATACTAAAGCAAATCTTTCTCATTAATAACTTTTCAAATGTCTAGTTACAACCACTAATATCAGAGCCATTCTATAGGGCCCAATTACATTGCAACAAAAGGAAATAACTAACTACAACTCTAAGATAACATAATGACTCGAGGGTACTCCTGGCTTCACTCTCGGTCATTCTCTTTCTCGTGAGTGTATGTGTCATCCTGGGTCTCACCTGAGAACACAACATCAAATAACGTAGGGTGAGTGATAACGCCTAGTAGGACTTAAATCTCAGGCTCAAGCAGACTTTAAATAATTAACACATTTAATGGCAGAGTATCTAAAGATAACAGGTACAAGAGAGTCAAAATATAGCAAGAGATAGCACAACAGGTAACAGGATAACACAATAGCACGAGATCGAGTATAGTTTTAAAAATAGCACAAGTATCGAGTATAGCACGAATAGAAGGATGGCCATAGCACAACTAGCACAAGTATAATAATAGCACGACGAGTATAGCACTTGTTTGTCATTCTAGACATCGAGAGAGTATAGCACGTTTTGTGTTTTGATTGTCATATAGATAGTCGAGATAGATAGCACTTGAGTGTAATGCCAAACACTCTGATCATTCAACTCCCATGGGCACTACTTTCGGGCGCACATCCCAGGACCAGATCGGGCCCTTTATATATTGCCAGACATTGGTTATATTGTATCTTTAGACAATCAGTCAATGGCCAATATAGAGTACCAAGAATAGTTAAGAGCACTAGATGAATAGACGAGATAGTAGAGAGAATGTTAATAGACGAGTGAGTAGAGTATAGATGAGAGCTAAGGGTACATCACGTAAAACAACGAGTAACTGGCGATAGTAACAGTTGCACAACACGTGCATGTCGTATTGGCAGTCAGGTGGAATTCACGATCTTCCCGCTGGCCATGTTATGCACAAGTCCAGAGGTCCAACGTGATTCAAGGTAAGAGTGAACTTCTAATAGCCGTTTGGATCATATCGATCCCTAAAGGTGTAATGGGTGTTAGGGTACAACCGGCTCGTCGACCATATGGGAATCCATGATCAGAGGAGACTTACGGAGGCCTTGTGCAAGGGTTCACTAGTCCGGCGAAAGGAATATCCGACGGAGAGTTCACCACAAGACAAGTAAAGCGTGTATATAAAAATAGGTGCTCGACGTTCTAGAGGAATTCTAGAACAGTGGAGCGTCGATATCGATATATAAACAACGCAAGAAACGAATACAAGTCCTTTAAAATAGGATAATTAATATACTTTATTGCAATAAATTACCAGATACATTATGACATATTTTATGCCAGATAATTAGCCATATATGGATGGTTCATGTGTGTGCATGTGTAAGAGAAATCATAATAGAAAAGAAGTCGTGAATATGTATTTTAAAGCATTCAATAAAGCTCCATTTTAAAACAAGTGTTTTTACTGCGTGTATGACTATTAAAAAGGCGTATGAATTTTGTAGAAAGTGAGAGCAATAAATTTTATGGGTTTTCATCAAAAATCCTGTGAATGCGACGTAGGCCAGTAAGGGTCACGACAGGGTCAGGCAGATCGCGACAGGGCCTGAAATGGGTCGCGACAGGGCTGCTAGGACAGAAGCCCAGAACGCGACGTAGGGTACTGTCGCGTTCAGAACGTGACATGGAAAATGTCGTGACGGCCTTGAGAACGCGACCTATCGGGCCGTCGCGTTCTCAGGTCCATGGCCTGAGTCTGACAGAGTTCTGCTCTGTCTTGGATTGCGGTCCAGAAATATCAGATTTTGATACAGGGTCGTTCAGAAAATCATAACTAATTGTATACGTGATGAAAAGTCATGAAACCACTGGCAAATGAAACTAGACATGCGAGAGTACTTCCAGTAAATAGGAATTAGAGAGAGAGCATGGTTTGAACATGGTTTGAGCATGAACAATAACGAGTAACTAGAACATGATACAGAGAGCAAGATTGATTTAATTCGAGCAACTTGCTCAACAAAAATTAGGGCTTTTAGGGGCAAAAGATCCCTAACAACATGAAGTGTCTACAGTAAAAATTTCGTAGCATGGGATCAAGTGTACATGGAGATATGATTCAAACATGATGACTCGGAGTTATCATGTTTGCAGAACTTCAAAAATCAAGAATAAAAGATTGGCTTGATGAAAAATTATGAAACAAGAGGGCTTTTGTTCTGGTGATTGGAACTACCTATAGATGGATTTGATTTAGTTTTGCTTGTGGGAATGCCTACCTTTGACTCGATTTGTCTTCTAGGGTTAAAATCTCCAAGAATGAGGAAGAAGCTCAAGAACTCCTTCTCCCACGAGATCCTCTCCTCCTTGGCCTCTTCTCCACGTCCAACAACCTTTGGCAATGAGCTAGGGTCGGCCAAGAGGGTTTTAAGAGATGTATTTATGCATGTATGGGTTTCTATTCCTACTTCTATTCTAATGCTCTTTAATTACGAGATTTCCTAACTCCAACCTTCCTTTCTTGCTTTCCAACCTCTATTTAGGTTAGGATGGGTCTAAATTCGTGCTAAATCATAAGGGGTAGGCTTAGGAATCCAATTCCAACTCTTATTGTCTCTTTTAATGCTTAAAGAGTCCTTTCTATTTAGGAGATATTAAGACTCCGAATTTAGGGTATTTTCTTTTTATTACTATTTGTAAATTCATATTTTGACCCAATAAGTTCTAGAGGATCCATTAAGCAATGCCCATTACTCTTTTCCATTTAATGAGTTTTGTTTAATGCTCTTTCAGAATATCCCTTTAGCTGAGTTTTAAATTTATTATTAAATTTTATTTTCTCAAAAATTCAAGTTGCTACAGTCTACATAGTATTAGTCATTGAGAGTCGTACGAGTAAGTCTACCTATTATTATAATCCATTCACATACCTAGTATGATACCTACGTAGTATAATCTATTCACCTACATATACTAATAATCACCTACATATGTTGGAATTTCACCTATATTAGCACCAAAATAGATAGTTATGGCATTCACCCAAAGTGTTAAACTATTGACGTACATATGTTTCCCATTCACCTATAAATACTAAACAATCACCTACATATGCTGAAACTTCACCTACATATACTTTCAACATTAAAATAGCTAGCTCTAGCATTCACCCACAGTGGTTAACTATTCTCCTACATATACTTTCCTATTCACCTATAAATACTCAGCAATCACCTATATATGTTGAAATTTCACCTACATATATTCTCATCATCAAATAGATAGCTATGTCAGTCACCCATAGTGTTTAACTATTCACCTACATATATTGTTCATTCATCAATAAATGTTTAGCAATCACCTACATATACAGAAATTTCACCTACATATACTCTTAGCATCAAAATAGATGGCTCTAGCATTTACCCAAGGTGGTTAACTATTAACCTACAAATGTTATACATACTTATCAATCACCAACATATGTTGGAATTTCACCAACTATGGCATAGACCCATGGTGGTTAACTATTTCCCTACATAAAATGTCCATTCACCTATAAATACCCAACAATCACCTACATTTGCTGACATTTCACCTACATGTACCCTCAACACCAAAATAGCTGGGTTTGACGTTCACCCATGGTAGTTAACTATTCACCTACATATGCTTCCCATTCACGCATAAATACTCATCAATTGCCTACATATGTTGGAATTTCACTTACATATACTTTCAACACTAGAATAGCCAGCTACGTTATTCACCGTAAGTGGTTAAATTCACTTACATATTCTTCTCATTCACCTACAAATACTCATCAATCCCTTAAATATGCTAAAACTTCACATATATATATATATACTTTCAACATAAACATAGCCATCTCTGGCGTTTATGCAAAGTGGTTAACTATTCATGTACATATACTTCTCATTCACCTATAAATTCTTAGCAATCACCTACATACGCTGGAACTTCACCTACATATACTTTCAACACTAGAATAGCCAGCTCTGGCATTCACCCACAGTGGTTAACTATTTTCCTACATATACTGGCCATTCACCTATAAATACTTAGCAATCACTTATATATGCTGAAATTTCACATATATATACTCTCAACATCAAATAGATAGTTCTGTCATTCACCCATAGTGGCTAATTATTCACGTACATGTACTGATCATTCACCAATAAATGTTTAGCAATCACCTATATATGCTGAAATTTCACCTACATATACTCTTAGCATCAAAATAGATGGCTCTGGTATTCACCTAAGGTGGTTAACTATTAACCTACAAATGCTTGCCATTCACTAATAAATACTTATCAATCCCCTACATATGTTGGAATTTCACCTACATATACTTTCAACACTAAAATAGCCAACTGTGACATTCACCCACAGTGGTTAACTATTTCTCTACATGAAATGTCCATTCACCTATAAATACCCAGCAATCACCTACATTTGTTGAAATTTCACTTACATGTACCCTCAACACCAAAATAGCCAGGTCTGATGTTCACCCACAGTAGTTAACTATTCACTTACATATGCTTCCCATTCATGTATAAATACTCATCAATTACCTACATATGTTGGAATTTCACTTACATATACTTTCAACACTAGATTAGCCAGCTCCATCACTCTCCCATGTGGTTAACTATTCACCTACATATTCTTCTCATTCACCTACAAATACTCAGCAATCACCTAAATATAATAAAACTTCATATACATATACTTTCACACTAACATAGCTAGCTCTAGTGTTTATGCAAAGTGGTTAACTATTCAAGTATATATGTTTCCTATTCACCTATAATACTCAACGATCACCTACATATGCTGGAACTTAACCTACATATACTTCACACTAAAATAGACAGCTCTGGCATTCACCCGCAGTGGTTAACTATTTTCCTACATATACTGTCCATTCACCGATAAATACTCAGTAATCACCTATATATGCGAAATTTTCACCTATATATACTCTCAACATCAAAATAGATAGCTCTGCCATTCACCCATAGTGGTTAACTATTCACTTATGTACTGCTCATTTACTAAAAATGCTTAACAATCACCTACATATATGAAATTTCACCTGTTAACTCATTTATATCTATGATTATATATTTTGGTGATAACAAAACTTATCAGAATATTTTTATATTACCTTAACTTTATTTTGGTTAAGTCTATCAATAGGAAACTCAAAGACAATAAAAATTATATTAAGGATCACCACTGTAAGTATTCCAGAATTTTTCTAAGTCCATTAGAGAAGTCGAAGAGATGTATATATATATATAATATATATATATATTATATATAATATTGCGGGTTTCACTCTGACTTTTAAAGTCGAAGTCTCACATCGATTCTCTTTAAACATCGAAACTTCTTTTAAAATATTGATTACCCTTAAAACATCGATTACTATGTTTGGACATCGATAACCCTTAGACATCGATTACCTTTAGACATTGATTGTCTTAAACATTGATTACTTTTTGGACATCGATTACCCTAAAAACATCGATTACTCTGTTTAGACATCGATTACCCTTAGACATCGATTACCTTGCTTAAATAATAATTGCTTTTTTGACATCGATTACCCTTAGACATCGTCTGTCCTGCTTATACATCGATTACAATTATACTCAAACATCTATTGTCTTCGTGGATTTTTCTTGAACATCGATTGCTCTTGGACATCCATTACTCTTTGAACATCGACTGTGTCTTAACATTGATTGGCATTATATTATCCATTGCTATTTCAGATATATTAGTTTCAAATACTTTGATAATTATCTATGCAATAATCTTACTGATTGTGGTTGAAATTATAATGATTGCCCTTATGATTAATCTTTGTTATGAACATAACTTGGCGCGTAGTATTTTCAAATCATTTTTAAAGATGTGTAGTTCAAATTTCCCGCTATCTGTTACACATCCGTCTTACAAAAGCTTTCAAGGATATCTTCTTACAGTATGACTTTTTGACTGACTACTATTTTCATGGTAAGTCTTCTAATACTTTACGTGTGAACAGAAAGGAACATATCTATCTATGACTTACTCAGTCACGGTACATAGTTCTCTTGGAGAAAGCGCTTTACGGTTTGTCATTCTTATAACAAGTCTTCTTGTGATTTATATGGTGACAGAATGGACATTTCTATTTCTATATAACACCTTTTTGTTCGTTGACTGAAGATCTCTCTCTTAGCATTTAATGTCTACAGGTTTTCGGTAGTCACATATTTCTACAACATTTTTTTTTTAATCAAAAGCGGTCCTCAGGCTCTCAACCAGGAGAGTGCACCCTCCCCCAATGGGGGAGGATGTTCCCACTCCACCAATGAGTAAAACCTGGGCCAAAAATATAAAAGGAGGGAAACAGTACAAAGAAACATAGGCAACCCCAGCTAAACCAACCTAACATGCGTAAGACCATATTTATCAATTACCACTGGCCCTTTACAAGGATGAGGGAGGTTATTAGCCCCTCGGTAAACATTATTCTGCCTAGAGAGGATTGCAAAGTTTGCAAGAGAATCTGCCACTTGATTTGTTTCTGTACACATGAAGAAGCGAAATGCCATTTTGCATGAGGATCCTTCTGGCTTCTCTCCACCATCTGAAAGATTGCCAAGACACCACCCGATCTTCCTTCATGGAATGAGCAATAACTTGGGAATCAGAGTATACAATAGAAATTCTGTGACCAATAGCAGACGCAAGGCGGAGGCCATCACTAAGCGCTCTAATTTCTGCTAGCATGCTGGTACCTACACCATAGAAATGTGCAAAAGCCAAATGAACATTTCCCTGAGAATCCCGAATACAACCTCCACCACCACAATCACTTGGATTCCCTTTACAAGCGCCATCAACATTAAGACTAAAATCATGTAAAGGAGGAATCCATCTAACCAGCTTTAACATTTTAGAAGAACATTGAGGAGCAAAACCAAAGCTGTGAAGGGCCTGCCATTCATCAGTAGAAGGCGACTTTAAAAATAAATTTAGAGAAAGAGTGGGCTATATTATACTTGACACTACTGATGATGGCCCCCGGAGAAGCAGTGATATCATCAAATCTTTTAGCACATCGCCATTTCCAAATTTCCCAAATAATAAGCATAAAACCATAAAGAGCAGCGAATCCATAAGAAGATCGGATGTTGTTATGCTGGATAAAATTCCACAGGCGGACCGTGAGATGGGAGTGCATGTTGATTTTGGGCGATATTAAAGGTTGAAACCATCGCCACAGAGTGACAGCACAGTCACTACGAAGGAACATGTGATTTAATGTTTCTTGTTGAGGAGAAGAGCAATAAGAGCAGCAGGAGACCATAGGAATACCAATATCAGTGATACGGCCATCCACCGGAACAACACGGTTCAGAATTTTCCAGGAAAATAAAGCGGCCCTGTGGTTAAAAGAATTGTGCCAAATTTTGGAGAGAGCAGCTCTATAAACACCAGAAAGACGAATAAGGTTGTAGGCTGAGCGGGTTGTGAAGGAGCCATTAGAGGAAGCCGCCCACATACACCAATCAGCATCTTCAGACAGAACCATGCCATTCATGACAACCTGAGGAATAATGGATCGCAGGCGGTGGGTATCATCAGAATAAACTTCGCTCAAAGTGGTAGAGTTTCGCCGATCATCATCAGAGATAGTTATAGTTTCGCTAAGGGGACTATCACCAACCCAGATATCATGAAGAATATCAATATTCCTGCCATTGCCATGCACCCATCTAGTGTTTTCAATGAGGATTTTCTCAGCTTCCATGAACACAGACTTGGACATCCCGGGGATTAAAGACTTCTTCAAAAGTTGATATCGCTTTCTAGCATAATTGCCCCATAAAGAGGATCCCTGTTTAACATTCTAGAGCTGCTTAACAGCTAACGATAGCTGCACATGATGCAAGCTACGAACGCCTAAGCCACCCTCCGTGGTGGGCCGTTGGATGGAGGACCAAGGCACCCAATGACGACGACGAGACCCATCAGAACCATCCCAGAAAAAAGCAGCTAAAACTTTCTCAAAATAATTAATGATGGATTTCGGGATATAAGATGCCCCATCTAGATAAACAGGAAGGGAAGAAATCACAGAATTAAGCAGCGTGACCCTGCCCGCATGAGAAAGCCATTTGAATTTCCAAATGTTTCTACAACGTAAGACTTACTGCGACTGCATAGAAACGAGCACCAAGGAATAAGAGACAATAGACACTTCAACGAACACCTCAATGGTACATCTGAAGATAGCAGGAATGCTTATAAGAAGACAATGGCCGTGAAGAACAAATGAAGGATACACAAGCAATACATGCATATTCACACAAGCCTTCACAACTACCATTGAGAGCAGTGCACCTTAACTCCAAGTCCATCTGCTCCAAGCACTCATGAAGCCCTCACTTATTTTCTTTGAGTGCCAGTTGTTATGAGAGGATAGCATCATAGTCTATATTCTTCCTCTCTTAGTTCATGCCTCAGATCAAGCATAGCTTCTTGTATAAGCTTGATCTAGGGGCCATCCCTTCAACTCTTCTTTAAGAGTGTTCCTCTTCGTGTGAGAAAAGAAGACCTACTGTGAGTAGGTGGTTTTGTTCCCCTTGCTGAAGGGAAGACCTGTTGCTACAGGTGGTTGTATTGCCTCTTCGTGGGTTGAAGAGAAGGCCAACGGGTGCTGGATGTGTAAGTATCCTTGAGGGGGACTGTACCCTTAGTTAGTGAAATCCCAAGTAGTTTCTTAGGGATTGGACGTAGGCCTCCTGGTGATAGGAGGTCCGAACCATGATAAATCCTTGTGCATTTTTGTGTGATTGGTTTTATCTTACTTCTCCTGCTCACTAACTCTAACATTTGTGCTTAGTGTGTTTTTCTGAAGTTATTTTAAGCAGGAAAAATTTAAGATATTCTTGAAGCAACCCATTCAACCCCCCCCCCCCCCCCCCCCCTTTTGGGCTTGCAACCTGGTCAACAAGTGGTACCTAGACAGCAGGTGCTCAAGGCATATGACAGGCAACAAGAAGTCTATTAATTGAACAAACGGTACATATTATATTTGATGAATCTAACCCTCAATGAGAAAAAAATTGTTAGTGATGATGAAGGTGCAGATAACCTATCTGAGAAAATGCAGGAATTATCCATCAAAGATAATGAAGATCTACCTCCTGGAAGAATTACATTAGAAAGATAATAATCCATAAGGATCTTCCTAGGGAATGGAGATATAAGAAGGATCATCCCGAAGAAAATATCATTGGAGATCCAAATGAAGGGGTAAGAACCAAAGGTAATATTTGTTGGATCGAGATGACACTATAGTTGTCCTAGAGGGGGGTGAATAGGACTTCTTGCACTTTTAAAAATTCTATCTGAAAATAGATAACACTAAATAGAGTTATTAGTACTTAGTGTGGTGTGTGTGATACAAGTGAAAACTTGGCGGAAATAATCACACAAATGCATAAGAGATTTTATCCTGGTTTTACCCTTCCCACATGGAAGTCCTACGTCCAGTCCCCAAGCAACCTCTTGGGATTTCACTTACTGCCAAGAACACTTGGCCTTCTCTCAACCTGAGAGGTATTACAAAACCACTTGCACCCAAGCAAGTCTTCCCTTTACCAAGGGGTAGAAAAACCACCTACACCCGTAGGTCTTCCCTTCTTAAGAGGGGCACTATAGGGAACAAACCCCCTGTGGGTTATCTTACATAGAAGTGAAAAACACTTGTGTGTCTGCTCAACAGAATGAGCAAACACAGAGAATTAGAAAGAGAAACAAATAAGAAGTCTCTAACTCTTTCTAAAACTAAGAAGGTGGACTTATAAGATCTGCAATATAGTATGCCACCTAAGAAGACAAGGCTTCTAGAAAACAATGGAGATCAAGGAAGTCGAGGATTGAAGAGGAGCTCTCTCTCTTTGCAGTGACACTTCTTGCTTTCGCTTTCTGATTGGAGTGGAGTGAGTGTGTCTATGTCTTCTATTCTTGTTATCGTGGTTCTTGTGGTTTAAACTTTAGTTTCTATATATAAGCTTCAAAATATCTTCCCGTTTGAATCTGACCGTTGGAAGCTAGCGTTGAAAGATATCCGTTTGAACCTTGGATGTTGATATCTTGAGACTTTTGTCATGACCATCATTCTTTTCAGCTCTAAGAGTTCCAACATCTTCAGGCTATGTATGTAGCTTCATGGCTTGATAGACATCTTCATAAATGTTCTGTAAGTCCCATGCTCAAGGCTGAAAGCTAAGCATGCTTCATTAATGTTCAGCAAGCCTGAAAGGACAAGACGGATGCATATATCTCCATACCTTCGGAGGTAGGTGAGATAAAAAATATATAAAGCATGAAGGAGTTTAGACAGATAGAAGTTCAGAACATTTAAGGATGGACAGACAGTGTATGGGGAATACAAGGTCTCTTTCTGAAAGTCATGGAGTTCTGACAGTAGTAGGTGAGTTCTGACTTACCATCGCAGTAAAACTTTAGTCCATTTATCAAACAGGAATAGACCTTAAATTTCAAATGAGAGTGTTATATAATATTTTTCTTGCCAAAAGGATATTTGGATTTTATGATAGCAGAAAAATAATTATAAGTCTCATAGAAAACATTCATTTGTAAAAAAGATTTCAATATGAATAATGAAAACTCATGAAAAAAGTCAAGATAATGATTATTAAGTTCTGTAGTAAATGACAGAAATAAAAAGATTATTTAAATACAAGTATACATAAGTTGATATGTAATACTTCAAATTTTTTTTTAAGAAGTCGAAGTCAAAGACATGCATACAACTCTTCAACTATATAGAAGTCGCAGTGTGACATTGGATTGATAATAGACTTCGACTGGTTAAGAGTCAGAGTGATATACGTTTGTTCACCAATCGATGTCATACTTTGACTTTTAAGAAGTCGGAGTGCCAGCAGATAGATAATAGACTTCGACTTTGGAGGAGTCGGAGTAAGATACAAATCAACAAGACTTCGACTTATCTGGAGTTAGAGTAAGGTCCGACTTCGACTTTCAAGGAGTCGGAGTAAGGCTCAATGGATAAGAAATCGGTACAGACTTCGACTTTTGAGGAGTCGGAGTCAAGCCAGACTTCGATTTTTATGGAGTCGGAGTACTACCTGTCTGTTCATCAATTGAAACAATACTTCGACTTTTCTAAAGTCGAAGTCAGGAGTCGGAGTCAGTATGATATACAGTATACGCTGTGGACTTAGACAATTTTTTTTCAATGTTGATACTTCGATTCTGTGTGAGCATACATTTTGGCTAATATATATTTCAGTAATATATATGAAAAGCCTTTGTATTTGCATATTAATTTTCATAAATGGTAGTAAAAAAAGATATTAAATATATTAAAAGGTTTGTCATAGCAAAAACATTATGATAAATGTTAAGCAATATTTTTAGGGATAGTTGCTCAACAATATTATTTCATGTGATTATTTAGCTTTTGTTTCTCAAATTGATCCCAAGACAGTCAATGAGACACTGACTGATGAATCTTAGATTTTAGCCATGCAAGATGAACCAAATCAGTTCAAGAGAAATCAAGTCTGGTCCCTTGCTCCTAGACCATCATATCATCTTATGATTGGCACCAAATAGGTGTTCATGAACAAGTTGGATGAAGCTGGTGTCATTACTAGAAATAAGGCTAGACTGGTAGCTCAAGGCTATTCCCAAGAGGTGGGCATAGATTTTGATGAAACCTATCCACCAATAGCTAGACTTGAGACTATTCAGATTTTATTAGCATATGTATCTGCATGTGATTTAAAATTATTTCAAATGGATGTGAAATCTGTATTTTTAAATGGTTTTATAAAAGAGAAAGTCTATGTTGAACAACTGCCTGACTTTGAAGACATAGACCATCCTAATCATATTTTCAAATTGCATTAGACACTATATGGTCTGAAACAAGCACCTAGAGCTTGGTATGAAAGACTAAGTGCATTTCTTTTAAAACATGATTTTACTAGGGGCAAAGTTGATAGCACATTGTTTATTAAATCATGCTCTCATCATACCTTAATTGTGCAAATTTATGTTGATGACATCATTTTCGGAGTTACTGATGATTCTCATTGCAAGTATTTTGAAGAATTAATGCAGGGAGAAATTGAGATGAGTTTGATGGGGGAATTGACTTACTTCCTTGGACTCCAAATCAAATAAGATAAGGAAGGAACTCACATCAATCAAACCAAATACATCAAGAATTTGCTAAAGAAGTTTGGTTTTGAACAAGCAAAGCATCTGACCTGTAACGACCCACTTCCACCCGGTACGGTTATACCAACCCACATCGGATGAGAGCAAGCCGTTACAGGGGAGAAAACCCCAACGATGGACAAATGGGCTGAGATATACACAAATAGAAAGGAATATAACAGCGGAAATTTAAATAAACTCTTATTCCGTCAACTTTATCAACCACATTCCACAGTCTATATAGTCCAAGAAGAAATAACATACATCCACTAATCATATAGCCAGTTCCAATTACACAAACCAAGTTCAAATTACAAAATGTAATACATACTATGAAAAAAAATTACAAGTCGTCAAATCACTCTTCCAACTCCGCTTCGGATCTTGCTAGCTCCTCGGCTTCTAAGTTTCCTGAAATGTTTAGCAAGGGTGAGTCTATATAATAGACTCAACAAGTAACTTAAACTTCAAACCATATACTTATCACACATGCTTTCTAACATTTAAACTAACACATGCTCATTCTAAAACATGGATAATAAACATGAAATCTATTAAGTAAAACTATACTAACACATGTGAAATAATAAATCTAAACATGTATACTAATAACATGGTATCATTAACATAAACACAATCATACAGTCACATGCTTTCATATTTACTCTCACATAACACTAACACATGACCATTATTTAAATTACAACATGATACTAAGCACATGCACATCAAGTAATTATAATTCATGGATATGATAACATGCACCTACACATGGTACTAAACATGATATCACAATTTATATAAATCACATTAACACACGTAGGACATGAACATATGCACTTGTATTTTGGTTTTCACATGAGCTTACTTTCACATTACATTCACTTTCATTTACACACGATTTCACATGGTTTTCACTTTCATATTCACATATCACGAATCACTTCACTTTGCACATAACATGTGCCACGTTCACATATCACTTGCACATACCTTGTGCCACGTTCACCTGTCATCTTACACATTTTACACATGTTCATTTTACACGTTGTCAAGACACAGCCCAAACCACCATTAGAAGATCACGTAACACTTACACATACACTTTCACGTACTTAATCACCAGGCAAAGTGATCAAGTCTAGGTTCCTGCAAAAACCAGGGGAAGCCCTCCCCACCATTACTAGTGGAACTTGTCCACCTGCAGGATTTTCAAGACCCTGCCACGGGTATCACGTAACATGTTTGAGCTTTCCCATAGGGACACTACTACAGTACTACTCCAAGCAATCTAGGGTGGCAGTGTCTTATGGGCACAATTTATTTATCTTGTCACATTACACATTTTACACACACACCACTTATTCTCTCACTTCCCATGTACATGCACACACATATATCATGAAATATAACTTATCACATTCAGATTCTCAATTCAACCATAAACAATAATTGACAGAACTTGATCATGATGTTAATCACATTTTCATTCATAAATGCAATCCATTCTTAAAACATGGTATAGAAACTTCAGAAATTAATAGCAATTTGTACAGTATTCAGAATCATATAAAATTTTAACCACGACTTACATATAGTACAAGGAACATATCTGTAATTTTTCACAATTTTTGGAGCAGTAACACTATTTTAATAATTAACACAGATTACATGTAATTTAACAATATTATTCATTTAAGCATGGTAGACAGTAAATAATCGATCCTAATAGGTCCAAAACATGAGAATAGTCATTATAAGATCACAATAATTTTCTTAATCTGTAACATGCAGCAAAACTATTTAATCAGAATTAACCACAGTCAAAACATACTTATTCACTAATAACACAAATTATTCTAATTAATATCATGCTCAGAAATTTGGTAGATTCTCATGATATGACCTACAGACCACACTTGTCAAGCCCTGAATTTTACAACATGTACAGACTTCCATACATTCGTAAATCGTAGTACAGGGATTAAACATGAATTTCTGCAGAAGACAGATGATCTTGACGGCAAGGTTATTGCCGTCAGAATGAGTTAACAACAGGATCGTCTGCCGTCAACACAAGAACTCGACGGCAACAAGGTGGCCATCTACCTCCTGTCTACACACAGTGCAGACCGATCATAGAAAACATGTGAATTGAGGGGTCCAGGACATGATTTTAAAATCCGTAAAAATGTGAAAACCCTAGAGGACAAGTCTATGGAGTGAACCAGTAAGTCACTTGCCTAGAAATAAATCGATGGAGGGATTATTTGGTCAAAGAAGCCCTCCTCGGTCGATGCCAAGAAGGTGATGTTCTCCTCCCAAATCCAATCTTCCTGCTGATGTAGATCGATCCTCTGGAGTTGGTGAAGCTTCCTCAATGAATGGAGTACTCCTAGTCGAAGTAGATCGCCAGATGACCCCTCCAATCGCCGGATCCAATTCACCAAAGATTGGGTTTTCTCACAAACGAACACTAGGTTTTCTCTCCACCCAAAGGTCTTAATCCAGCCAAAAACACTAGGTCTTATAGGTTTAAAGGTTGGGGCGCGCCTAGGGTTAAGTCATCCTGCCGTTAGATAGGTTTCCTAATCGAGAACCCGAAAGAAATGCCACCGTTTCCAGATCTGAGATCCATAATGCATCCAGAGAAGTAAACGGCCAACATACTGCCGTTGACAAATAGTCAACATCCATCGATGTTGATGCCAGAAAATAGTAAACGACACAGCTATGGCCGTCTACTCACTCTTAACGTCAAGAGACATTGACGTTAAAAAGAATTTCGGCCAGAACTCAGAAATGATTGAATAAACACACATACAAAATATACATACATACTATATGCACTACATTATTTAAATACACTATACACAGAAATAAATAATATAATATACACACAGGAATAACATATATTTATACACATGCACATAGGTAAGTAATTACTTATAATATGCACCAAATAAACAATATGAAATGCACAAAAATTCGGGGCCCTCACAACCACTCCTATGAGTACTTTCACTAGGTTAGACAGTGATCCTCAAGCTAAGAAAGTAGATCAAAAATCTTACAGAGGTACGACTGGCTCTCTACTATACTTAACTACTACTAGACCTGACATTTTATTTAGTGTATGTATGTATGTTAGGTACCTAGCAGATCCTAAAGAATCCGATTTAATTTCGGTCAAAAGGATTTTTAGATATTTAGCACATACATGTGATTTAGGACTATGGTATCCAAAATCATGTAAGATGAGCTTAATTGGTTATACTAGTGCTGATTATGCTGAATGCAAAGTGAATAGAAAAAGTACCAATGGTTCCTGTCAGTTTCTTGCAGGGTGTTTGATCTCTTGATCCTCAAGAAAGCAGAACTCTGTGGCCTTGTCAACAACTGCAGCTAAATATGTTGCTACTGGGAGTTGCTACACTTAACTACTATGGATCAAATAATAACTTGAGGATTATGGACTAAACATCAGATCTGTACCCCTGCTATGTGACAACACTAGTGCAATCAATCTCACAAAGAATCTAGTACAACATTCAAGAACCAAACATAGTGAGTTTAAGTATCATTTTATTAGAGATTATGTAGCAAATGGTAATATTAGCGTTTCATTCATAGAAACTAAAAATCAGTTGGTAGACATCTTTACGAAAGCCCTACCTAAAGAGAGATTCACCTCTCTTCGAAGAGAGCTAGGCATGTGTAATTTATAAAGGATGTATTTATGCAATAACTGAAGACATTAATTTTTCAGAGTACCTTGGAATTGCATGACTCCTAATCTTTGTTGAAAAACTTCTTGTACTTACATCAGGTCGACACTTCCTTACATCAGGTCGACACATCTCCTTTATCTGTCGACACCTCCTTACATTAGGTCGACACATCCTCACATCAGGTCGACACATCTCCTTTATATGTCGACACCTCCTTACATCAGGTCGACACACCCTTCATACAGGTTGACTTTTATCATTTTACTATTGCGACACCTACTCTCTATTTTGATCCAATCTTTAACTACCAGTCTCATTTCTTTTTGGTCATTGGCATGGTCTACTCCTTCTGACCAAGTTCTCTACATTTAACTCCTTTATAGGGTGTTTGGGAGCAACTTAAAAAAAAAACTATTTCTATCTAAAAATTTATGATGTGTTCGATTTTAATTTTAAAATTAAAAAATGTAGTCCTTAGTTGTTTGGGAGGAAAAAGAGGCAGGTGGCTCTGGTGCTAGCGAAGCGAGGGGGGGGGGGGTCGAGCGCAGGCGATGGCGCTTGTACTGGCGTGGTGCGACAGCAGGTGCAGGCGTGGGCGTCTGTGCCGAGCGTAAGGCGGCTTGGGGCGCGGGCGCATTCGCGAAGGCCGGTGTGGACAGGGGTTCGCGGAGGCAGGGCGGCCAGGGGTACTCACGGGGGCGGCGGAAGGCGGACGCGGCGCGGGTGAGGGGCCGGGGCTGATGCAGGTGGCACGGTCCTAGAGAGGACAGGGCGTGCTCGGACGCGGGAGGTGGAGCACGGGGTAGATGGGGTTTGCGGCGCGGTTGGAGGTTGCTCGGCGCTGGGCTGGGGTGATGCAAACTGGGATGCAAGGGAAAGCGGGCGAAGGGTGTGTCGGATCGCCTCGGCCAAGCCCGTTAAACCGATAACGTACTTGATCCGAGTCCGCCTCCCGCGAACGGGCCGAAGCCTCGCAAGGGATACCAAACCACAGTCCGTGTAAACATAAAGGAACACACCACATTTCATATAGAATTTTCTCAATTTACATAGCCATATTCCATTAAAAACTGTAAAGATGTACAAAGCCTGGGGCATACCCCGAGGTACAACAAAAGAAGAAAGTAAACAACTACAAAGCTACACTGCTGGAGGTGCTGACCCTGCACCGCTACGACGCGGCCCAGAACTGGACGTCGGACGAGAGACGTCCTCCTCACTCTCACCTGTGGGGGTAGGGGTGAGCCTCTCTAGTCACTGGCTCAGTAGGGAACTCCCCCAAAACCGAGCAAAACAAACACCACGGGTGCGAAAGCAGTAAACAATACCAACAATTTATAGAACAGCTAAGCAGGTAAGTAAAGCTGTAAAAGTACTCACCGTCTACCGACTACGAGAAACAACAGTAATAATTAAACGGCAAACCAGTACAGGTGCACAAGCTAAAGTAGAGACAGCCAACACGAGCCACGTGAACTGGTTCGCGACACCAGAAACTGACTTGGACAACTAACACAGGTCTACCTCTCAGTCTCGCAGCCACGGACGAAAGATCCAGCTGCCGCTCCACGTAAAAAGGTCAAGCAACTGTGGAGACCAACTAAACACCACCACTTGCAGACCACACGGTCACAGGCCCATGCCTGGCACCTCCAGAGACCCTGGCCTGGGCTCGCTAGAGTGAGGCACTGGAAAAGGACTAGCTGGGGTCCAGTACGTCTACTGGTGTCCGTACCCCCAACTACGAGCGCGCTACAAGTAACTAAAAACAAACTCAAGTGTCATTATCCCACTGTCGTCTTTCCCTCAGCCGGACGTACAACTCTAACACAAGAGTGAGGGTGTTCAGGTCAGACGACACAGACCTCGACGGTACAGCACAAGTACCGGGACAAAGCCCCGAGCTAACAGCCTGGCTCACAAAGAACCTGGGGCACCCAACTGAGAGGTAACCACGGTAGGCGTCGTACTACTCGCCACGTACACAGAACCACGTGCACGTCACACACAAACCACGTGAAACCTCACGTAAACCACAAGTAACCATGGTCCACTCCATGTGAACCCAACTGACTCGCGTAACAACACGCAGTCACTAAAGTAGATAGCTAACTGTATACTTTGTATGCTAAACACGAGAACCATGTGCACTAGTGCACCTCATGTGTCAACACACATGCAATAACGATAAATACTGTACTTAGTCATTTCTGCTCATATAGAGGTAGGCGGCCACATCGATTGCCGCTTACAGGCGAGTCAACGGCAAGGGTCCTGGCCGTTAACCTCCTGGCTGAGGATCTTGGCGACAGGCGATCTTGACGCCAAGTTCTTCGGCCATAAACCCTGCAGAAACCCTAATCCGACTCTGCGGTTTCCCAAACATTAAAGCTACTCAAAAACATATAGAATTGGTTCATTTAACATGCTGGAACCCAATATAACCCATTTCAACATGCTTTAAACATTAAACTACTCAAACCACCCATTATCCCGTATGGTGCAACTTGATCCAAACATGCATTATCATGTTAATTCCGGTGGTTATGATGAGTTTTAATGTTTCTATGGAGCTAAACGGGTTCGTCCCTACCTCAGAACGCGTTAAAATCTCCCGCAATCACCCGGTTCACGCCGAGCCCTCCGCGAGCTCCCACGGGAATTGCACCACGCCGCGACGTTTCCTCGCGTAATTCAGCGACGCCACGCGTTCTACGATCGTCCAACTACTCCTTGTACCAGTTGGAAGCTTCAAAGACTCGGGGGCAGCAAGCTGGGGCAAGAGGGAATGAGTGAGAGCTGAGAGAACTGCCCTCGGGTGAGCCTATAACCTGCACCATTCTCAGGTTGGCGTCAACCGCCATGCCGCCAACAGCAACCGCCACCCTCTGCGTCCACATCTACTGCCGCCAAGTTCATGCAGTAAACGTCCACTAAGCTGGACGCCAACAGTTAACGACCACCCCTGGCCGCCAACTTCAACTGAACAGCAGCAGGTCCCGTTCCATTTCAGGACCAACCCTGCTCAAGCCACGCATCCACACCATGAATTCCACACAACCGACTCACACTGGCCTCACAACGGCCGCCATAACCACAATTCACAAGATCCGCATGGATCCGAAAGGCACACGACGTTACATTACTATCATCTAAAAATAAAATTTCAAAGACCTTTTACAAAGTACTATCATCTAAAAGAAAAAACACAAACTTACTCAAACAGATAGGGATACCCTTTAGCCATTTCTGCGGCTAACTCCCAGGTATCCTCACCACCTAATCTATTTTCCCATCTCACTTTAACTAGCTCAATTTCTTTATTCCTCAGCTTCTTTATCTTTCGATCTGTGATCTGCACCGGATACTCTAGCATAGTCATGTCCGGCCTCAGGTCACCACCTTGATATCTAATTATTTGAGCTGGATCTTCAATACACTTTCTCAACATGGAGACATGGAAAATATCATGCACATCTGCAAAATCAGCTGGCAAATCCAGTCTATAAGCCGCTTCCCCAATTCTTTCAATCACCTAGAAAGGTCCCACATACCTTGGACTCAACTTTCCAGATTTACCAAATCTCAGAATACCTTTACTCGGGGAAACTCTCAGAAAAACAAAATCTCCCACCTCAAACTGAAGTGGTCTCCTCCGCACATCTGCATAACTTTTCTGCCTACTTTGAGCTGCCTGCAACTTCTCTTTAATAAGCTTTACCACTTCCGTGGTTTGCTGAATCAATTCAGGACCCACCAATTGCCTTTCTCCCACTTCATGCCAGTTCAATGGGGTTCTACATAGCCTTCCATATAAGGCTTCATACGGTGCCATCCCAAGACTGGTATGATAACTATTATTGTAGGCAAACTCAACCATTCCCAAATGATGCTCCCAACTACCTCCCCAAACTAAACAACAAGCCCGCAACATATCTTCAATTGTCTGAATAGTCCTCTCTGTCTGACCATCTGTTTGGGGATGATAAGCGGAGCTATATCTCAACTCAGAACCAATCACTTTCTGCAAACTTCTCCAAAAACCAGAAGTGAATCTTGGATCTCTATCTGATACAATAGTCTTCGGAACACCATGCAGTGGAACAATTCTTTCAACATAAATATTTGCCAACCTGTCCACTGTCCAAGACATACTTACTGCCACTAATCTGCACACCTTAGTCAATCTGTCAACAAACACCCATATTCCATTATGCCCTGAACTCGACCTTGGTAAACCTGCCACAAAGTCCATTGCGATATCATCCCATTTCCACTGGGAATAGGCAACGGTTGCAATAGACCTCCAGGCTTTTGATGCTCTGCTTTAATCTGTTGACAGATAGCACATCTTGCCACAAATTCTGCTATTTCTTTCTTCATATGAGGCCACCAAAAATGCTTTCTTAAATCATGGTACATTTTAGTACTACTCGGATGAATAGTGTACCTAGATTTATGAGCCTCTTCCAGAACTCGCTGCTTCACCTCTCTCTCTGCAGGAACAAACAACCTGCCCCTAAGCCTGACCATACAATTATCATCAATAGAAACTCCTTCCATTTTTACAATTTCAGGTAAACCTGCATCTGCTCTCTGAGCCTCAATAATCTGCCAATACAAAGACGGCTCTACAACACTAGCAGCTAGAATTGCCCGTCGCTGACTGCTGGGAACATACAAGGAGTTCTCTGCTATTTCTTCATACAAATTCCATTCTTTAATCATCATCAGATTCATATATGCCTTTCTACTCAAGGCATCTGCTACAACATTGGCCTTACCCGGATGGTAAGCCAAACTGAAATCATAATCTTTCAAATATTCAACCCATCTGCGCTGGCGAAGATTCAAATCTTTTTGCGAGAAAATATATTTCAAGCTTTTATGATCTGTAAAAATCTCAAATCTCTCGCCATACAGATAATGCCTCCACATTTTCAAAGCAAATACAACTGCAGCCAATTCCAAATCATGAGTGGGGTAATTTTCTTCTACTGGTTTCAATTGCCTAGATGCATAGGCTATCACTTTACCATGCTGCATAAGCACTGCACCAAGACCTCTCCTTGAAGCATCAGTATACAACACAAATCCACCACTCCCTGACGGTAATGTCAATATAGGTGCTGATGTGAGTCTTTTCTTCAATTCCATGAAACTTCTCTGACATTCACCGGACCACACAAAAGGCACTCCTTTCCTGGTCAGTCTAGTCATAGGTGCTGCAATCTTAGAAAAATCTTGAATAAAGCGCCTATAATAACCTGCCAACCCCAGAAAACTTCTAATCTCGGTTATTGTCTTAGGCACTCCCCACCTAGACACAACTTCCACTTTACTCGGGTCTACTGCTACTCCTTTAGCTGAGATAACATGACCCAAAAATTGAATTTCCTTTAACCAGAATTCACACTTACTAAATTTAGCAAACAGCTGGTTATCCCTTAACAACTGCAGAGTAAACCTCAAATGAGCTGCATGCTCCTCTTCAGATGCTGAATAAATTAGAATATCATCAATAAAGACCACAATGAATTGATCTAAATATGGATGAAAAATTCTATTCATCAGATCCATAAAACCTGCAGGAGCATTAGTCAACCCAAAAGGCATTACCACAAACTCATAGTGACCATATCTGGTTCTGAACGCTGTCTTATCTATATCCTCCTCTTTCATTCTTAACTGATGGTACCCGGACCTCAAATCTATCTTAGAAAACACTTTTGCTGATTGCAACTGATCAAATAAATCATCTATCCTCGGAAACGGGTACTTATTCTTGATGGTCACATCATTCAATTTTCTATAATCAATGCACATCCGAAAACTTCCATCTTTCTTTTTCACAAATAAAACCGGCGCTCCCCACAGGGAATGACTCAGTCTAATAAAACCTTTCTGCAACAACTCTTCTAATTGCTTTTTCAATTCTTTAAGTTCTGCTGGTGCCATCCGATATGGGGCTTTAGAAATCGGCATGGTACCTGGCAGCAACTCAATAGAAAAGTCCACCTCTGTGTGTGGAGCTAAACCAGGCAAATCTTTCGGAAAAACATCAGCAAATTCCCTAACCACGGGAACTGCTTCTATTGGCTGACTGGCTTCTACCAAACTTACTGAGGCTAAATAGGCCACACACCCATCATTTATCAACTTTCTAGCTTTAATTGCAGAAATTAGAAACTTAGAGGTATAAAAAGGCATACCTTGATATTCAAACACTGCACCATTAGGATGACAAAATCTGATCCTTTTCTTTCTGCAATCTAACATTGCTCCATACATTTCAAGCCAATCCATACCCAGAATGATATCATAATCTGACAATTGCAGGGCATATAACCGACCCGGCATCTGGTTCCCTTCAATCATAACAGGAGCTTCATCTATATAGCTCGAAGTGAGTAAGAACTCACCTGAAGGAACCTCCACCACTAACTCACAAGACTTCTCCTCTAAGGGATGAGCTATGCAATCCAGAAATTCTTCGGAAATAAAAGAATGAGAGGCACCCGAATCAAATAAGACTCTTGCTGAATATTCATAAAGAGGTAAAGTACCTTCTATCATATTTGACGCCTCTGCCTGGGCTCGGGTGATAGCCATAACCCGGCCTCTCCCTCGCTGCTGCAGTGCTCCTCTGCCACGACTTGCCTGTGGCTGCTGGAACTGCTGAGGCTGCTGCTGTTGCTGCACACCTCTGCCATACCCATACTCTCTTGCATACGGACAGTTGCGGATCAAATGTCCCGGCTGATTGCAATTATAACATCTATACCCTGGAGGAACAATAGGTTGCCTGGCAGTGCTCTGCTGCGACTCCTCCACCTCAGGCCTACCACGGCCCTGCTAGGACTGCTGACGACCTCCCCATCCTCTTCCTTTTCCTTTAAGTGCTTGCTTTAATTTCTGGCCCCATTTACCAAAGCCTGATGTAGAAGGTCCCGCTGGTGCCTTACCCTTGCTTGCACCTACTGTCTGCTGCGGTAGCCGAAAACTACCTGAACCTGATTCACCTGCCTGACGAGTACGGATAGACCTCTCCAAAGTAGCTGCCCTCTGCGCTGCCTCTTCCACTGTCTTACACATGAGAGGTACTATCGCATCCTGCAATTCCACTCTCAATCCTCTGATAAAATACTCAACCATCATGTTATTATCTGAAACCACATAGGGCGCATAACGGCTAAGTGCCATAAATCTCATCTGGTACTCTAAGACTGAAGAGTTACCTTGCTGGAGAGTTCGGAATTGCTCTCTTTTTACTTGCTGCACTTGGATCGGAAAGAATGTATCATTGAATACATCAAGAAACTCCGGCCAAGTGATAGCTTCTTCCGTCCTGCCTGCAAAAGTGGTTTGCATCTTCAATCGCCACCATTCCAAGGCAAAGCCTCTCAACTGATAAGCAGCTAATACCACTCTATCCGCTGCTGGACACCTCATGGTTGCAAAAACTCTTTCTATTTCATGAACCCAATGCTCAGCTGTATCTGGATTCGGCCCTCCTGAATAAGTAGGTGGCTGCAATCTCAGAAATTTCTCCACCTGCATCACTGGTTCTTCTGCTAGCAACACTGGTGGTGGTGGTGGCACAGGTGCTACAAAAGGCACCTCCACTCTCGGTGGAACTGGAGCAACATGTACAGTTTCTCCATCCCCAGGTGGCACTGCAACCGGTGGTACTGGCGCCTGCTGATCCATTCTCGTCCGAATATCCGTGAGGCTCTCACAAATTCTTTCTATCATACGCTGGGTGCTTTCCTCCGGATCATCTCCTCCACCACCCCAATCTCTTCTATCAGCCATTTCAGAAATTTCTACATACACAAAACACCAGACAAAAATCAAAACCACAAATGATCAAAACCAGGGTCCCTACCAGCAGTGTATAATGACCTGAAATAAGGCTATGTATCCTTTTAATTCCCTTATATTAACACGGACCTTGCTCTGATACCAACTGTGACAGATCGCCTCGGCCAAGCCCGTTAAACCGATAACGTACTTGATCCGAGTCCGCCTCCCGCGAACGGGCCGAAGCCTCGCAAGGGATACCAAACCACAGTCCGTGTAAACATAAAGGAACACACCACATTTCATATAGAATTTCTCAATTTACATAGCCATATTCCATTAAAACTGTAAAGATGTACAAAGGCCTCGGGCATACCCCGAGGTACAACAAAAGAAGAAAGTAAACAACTACAAAGCTACACTGCTGGAGCTACTCTGCTGGAGGTGCTGACCCTGCACCGCTACGACGCGGCCCGGAACTGGACGTTGGACGAGAGACGTCCTCCTCACTCTCACCTATGGGGGTAGGGGTGAGCCTCTCTAGTCACTGGCTCAGTAGGGAACTCCCCCAAAACCGAACAAAACAAACACCACGAGTGCGAAAGCAGTAAACAATACCAACAATTATTAACAGTAAGCAGCTGTAGTAAAGTTGTGACGGCCCTCATTATACCGGTACGGTTATACCAACCCACGTCGGTATAGCGAGTGCTGCCAGCCACAGTGGGACATTTACCCAACGATACAAACAGCTGAGATACACGCGAATATATATAACAGAGTAGCGGAAGTAAAAGAGAACTATCTCCATTCATTCATCATCCACATTAAACATACATGCAGTTTACAATTTGCAAAAAGGAACTAAAATTCACATGATTTAATTTGCTGAAATAGAAATACAAATGTCCACATATTACATTCTTTTAATGATAATTCTAATACAATGTCCAAGTACATACTAAGAAGTACACAATCACAAGATCTCAAAAACTGGCTAGTCTCCACGCTCGGAGTCCGTCTCCGCTGCCTCCTCCGAGGGTACTGTGTCACCAACTATACCTGTACGCCGAAGCAAGGAGTGAGTCCAGGGACTCAGCAAGTAACACTATGCATGATATACACGTACAAGTCCTAGTGGTTTCTACACGCACATTACACTTTGCAACACATAGCATGCTAGTCCATTTAAGTTTTCAACCTATCATGAAGGTTCTACAATTTTATACATAACGCATGCTTTCAGATTTCAAAAATAACATTCACCTATCACATGGTCTCTATTCAATTCACTCATGAGACTTTAATCGAAACGTGAGAGCTATTGACATGAACAATTTACATACATGAACGGGGAACATAATTAGCATGGATTCCACATGTTCTTAAGTACATACATAACTTTTTATCATACTTTAGGTTGCTGATCTCACATGGTCCAATGACTATAAACCTACACATGAAAGCTACAACGTTGCTTAAACATAACACATGAACAATCCATCATGCCATTTTACTCACATACTCATTGTTGTTCCTAACATGGATTCTAAACACTTTTGCACACACAAACATGAGAATAATAACATGCATTTTCTGAATTCACTTGGTTTCAGATTTAGTTTCACATGGTTTCTATAACACATTTACATATCTAAGATTTCACATTTTTCTTTACACTAGTTCCCTCTTTCACATGGTTCACTTTACACATACACATTCACATATCACTTACACATTTACACATGGTCACATACACTTTACACATTACACTTTACACATATTTTAGTGCCGTGACACATAGTCCAAACCACCAAAGAAGGACACAAACACATCACATCACATAGACGCCATCTAGGCAATACAATGGCGACTCTTGGACTGCGCAGACCGGGAGAACAAGTCTCCACCCTAACCAGTGGTACTTGTCCACCTCCAGGATTTCCCCCTAATGCCCTTAGGGTCACTTAACACAATGAACTTTCTCAGGGGGACTTTTCCCTGATACGGCTCCACTGCCTTCTCGGAAGCAGTATCACATTGGCACAGTTTACACTTTTACACATTTACCGTTTTACACATGGTTTTACACTTGACACTCTTCATCTCATTCACTTTCTTACTCACATGAACACCTCTGTTTTTCCTAACATGGTACTACAGAGTTTTCAAGATTCAACACATAGTAAACACACCAATCATGCTGGTTTTAAACAAAATCTAATCACGTTTCGATCATATGTACGAATTATTCATATTTCACATGAAAACACATAACTTTTTATTTACTGTTCCAATTGACCTGAAATTTTAACCACATGCTGTTTTCGGGTTCCAAATCATACCCTCAATTTTTCAGATTTTTCTGAGCTAAATGGGATTTACAGAAAATCAAACACCTAATTAGCATATTATTCACAACTTAAGCTAACATGGAATTTACACATCATGCAATTTACCACTTGCTGTTTAACCATAAGCTACCAACATATGCATGAAATTAGAGTACAAAATTTCCCTAATTCATACATCTATGGATTTAACACTACGAATCATTTTTACATACTTCTATTTTATCGAACCGAAACTATTCACAAATTGCACAATCATGGATAAGTTTCCTAAATTTGCAAACACACATGCTGACCCACAATCTTCATGATTAGACCGAAATCAAGGCATTCACATTAATTCTAGTCATGGAACATGGGTTTGCAAAATTATCTACAAGTCATGCTCACAAGTTTAAAGACACGATTTTCCACATTCACCATCACACACACCACAAATGATAACCTACGTAGCGTATAGGAATACCATATATCCTCATCACGGAAATCATAACGAAATTAACGTATAAGAGGGACAGAACAGCTCACTGTTCTGTCCTGAAGAACTAGACGGCGGTCTCTGGCCGCTGACTCAGAGTCAGCGGCATGGTCGATGGACGCCAAGGATGAACTGGGCGTCCAGGGACCTTGCCGTTTACTCAGGTCTGTGCAGAAACACAGACCCGAGCTCTGAAATTTGGGTGAAATGGAGGGTCTAGGACTCGAGGAAAATTTCATAAAAATCATAAAAACCTCCTAGACTCATACGGGGACACCATAGATAGGTCACTTGCCTCTCTAAAAATCCTCCAAGAGATTTATGGCTCGAAGAAGACCTCCTTGGGCAGTTCCAAGAAGTTGCAGAAGTGCCTCCAAGATTGCCTTCCTCCGAGCTCCTGGTGATCTCCACGCCGAGGGGATGATGGGGAGGCCTTCCCCTATGCTTCAGCTTCCTCCTTGATGCAGAAGATCTTCAAATGAACCTCCAAGGGGTCGGATTTGGGGGTTCAAAAATGGGTTTTTCTCACAGCTCACCTAGGGTTTTTCTTTCTCACTTCTCTCCTCTTGCAAGGGTGAAGGGAAAGAATGGGGAGAGCCATTTCGGGTTCAGACCTAAAGAGGGTCTTTCTCCCACTCACTAGGGTGATGGGACACCCTCAGAGCCGTTGGGGGACATCCCCCCAATGGTTGCCATGCCTTGCTTCAGAAGACAGCAGCTCTGCTGCGCATGCAGGCCAGAGAAGTCGACGTCCAGATCGCTAGACGCCGGAATTAGGGTTGGCGTCCAGGGCTGGACGCTAACACCACCTCAACGGCCTGGGGATTGACGCCAAAAGGGCCTTCGGCCAGAACCCTAATTTATGCAGAAAACCATGCATACCAAGCTTCTATACATGCAATAAGTACATGGTATTATATTCACACTATCATCATGCAATACATACATTATTTACGTTTAATATAAACACATGAACACGTAATTATACTATTTTAATACCTACGTAAATACGTACATACATACTCCACACAATATACACACATAAATACGAAAAAAAAATACGACGGAAAATTCGAGGGTCTTACACCCTCTCCCCCTTAAAGAAACTTCGTCCTCGAAGTTAGAACGACACTACTCAAACAAAAGGGGATACTTCTTCTTCATCGCATCCTCAAGCTCCCACGTAGCCTCCTCACGTGAGAAGTTCCGCCATAGAACTTTCACCGACGCGATACTCTTGTTCCGGAGATGCTGAACCTTCCGGTCAAGAATGGCTACTGGCTGCTCGACATACGAAAGATCTGGCTGGATCTCCACTGGCTCATGACTAATCACATGAGACGGATCTCGGACATACTTCCTGAGCATAGATACGTGGAATACCGGGTGAACGCTAGCCAAAGCTGGGGGTAAAGCTAGCTCGTACGCCACGTTGCCCAAACGTCGGAGAATCTCATATGGGCCAATGAACCTAGGGCTTAGCTTGCTATGCCTGCCAAATCTGACAACTCCACGAGTAGGCGATATCTTCAAGAAGACATGATCGCCAACCTCGAACTCCAAATCCTTTCTCCTGTTGTCGGCATAACTCTTCTGCCTATCCTGTGCCGCAACAAGCCTTTTCCTGATAAGCTGAATCTTATCCGAAGTTTCCTGAACCAACTCCGGTCCGATCAACTGCCTATCACCAGTCTCCTCCCAACATAAAGGAGATCTGCAGGGCCTACCATACAACGCCTCGAATGGAGCCATTCCAATACTAGCATGAAAGCTGTTGTTGTATGCGAACTCCACAAGAGGTAAATGACGCTCCCAATCATCCTTCCAATCCAGAACACACGCTCTCAACATGTCCTCGAGCGTCTGGATAGTCCTCTCGGACTGTCCATCGGTCTGGGGATGAAACGCCGAACTGAGCTTAAGCTCCGAACCTAACGCATCCTGAAGACCCTTCCACAATCTCGAAGTAAATCTCGGATCTCGATCCGAAATGATCGACTTCGGCACACCATGCAATCTAACGATACCGCTAACATACAATCTAGCTAAACTCTCTACTGACTGCTTCTTCTTCATAGGCAAGAAATGAGCAGTCTTCGAGAATCTATCTACAACTACCCAAATCGAGTCATTGCCCCTTCTAGATCGAGGCAAACCCGATACGAAATCCATAGTGACAGCTTCCCACTTCCATACGGGGATATCCATCCTCTGCATAAGGCCGGATGGTCGCTGCCGCTCGGCTTTCACCTGCTGACATACTAGACATCTAGACACATAATCCGCAACATCCTTCTTCATGCCGGACCACCAAAATGATCTCTTCAGGTCTTGATACATCTTAGTGTTACCCGGATGAATAGAAAATCGCGATCTATGAGCCTCCGCTAACACATGCTCACGGACATCTACTACATCAGGGACACAAACACGGTGCTGAAATCTAATCACACCGTCCTCATCACGAGCAATGCCCGCCTTACCCACTAACTCTAACAATCTAGGATCGGCTTTCTGCTGCTCAATCACCTCATCCAAGACTGAGGATCTAAGGGATAGCTGAGCTACAAAAGCCTGACACAACGATGGCTCTAACTCGGTCATAGAGCACGCTGCATCCTCCAACATCTTCCAATCCTGCTGGAGCGAAGACCTCTTCCTACTAAGAGCATCCGCTACGACGTTCGCCTTTCCAGGATGATACTGAAGGTCGAAGTCATAGTCCTTCAAGAACTCAATCCATCTTCTCTGCCTCAGGTTTAATTCCTTTTGGGAGAAAAGATACCTCAAGCTCTTGTGGTCGGTAAACACCTCAAATCTGACACCATAAAGATAGTGCCTCCAGATCTTTAGTGCATGAACCACAGCTGCTAGCTCTAAATCATGAGTCGGATAGTTCCTCTCATGCTCCTTCAACTGACGAGAAGCATAAGCTACTACCCTCTCTTGCTGCATGAGCACACAGCCTAAACCAATCTGAGATGCATCCGTATAAATGGCAAAGCCTTCTAGACCACTGGGCAATACCAATACCGGAGCAGAAGTAAGCTTAGCCTTCAATAGCTGAAAGCTGCGCTCACATGCCTCAGACCATACAAACTTCTCACCCTTTCTGGTCAGCTTTGTCATAGGGGCGGCGATGGATGAGAAACCCTCAATGAATCGCCGATAGTAACCAGCTAACCCAAGGAAACTACGAATCTCCGAAGGAGTCTTGGGAACATCCCAATCCATAACTGCCTGGATCTTTGCTGGATCAACAGCTACACCAGCGCCGGAGATAACATGCCCGAGAAAGTGAACCTCGCGCAACCAGAACTCGCACTTGCTGTACTTTGCATACAGTTTGTGCTCACGGAGAACCTCTAAGACTAACCTCAAATGCTGACGATGTGTGGCCTCATCCGGAGAATAGACCAACACGTCATCAATAAACACAACAACAAAGCTATCTAAATACGGACTAAACACCCGGTTCATGAGATCCATGAACGCTGCAGGGGCGTTGGTCAATCCGAAAGGAAGAACCAAAAACTCATAATGTCCATAACGGGTTCTAAATGCCGTCTTGGACACATCCTCACTCCTAATCTTCAACTGATGATAACCAGATCGCAAGTCAATCTTGGAAAAGACTGATGCCTCTCGCAACTGGTCAAACAGATCATCAATCCGAGGTAAGGGATACCTGTTCTTCACAGTCACCTGGTTTAGCTTTCTATAATCAATGCACAACCGAAGTGACCCGTCTTTCTTCTTGACGAATAATACAGGTGCGCCCCAAGGGGAAACACTGGGGCGAATAAATCCCTTATCGAGCAATTCTTGCAATTGCTTCCTCAACTCGGCTAATTCTGCAGGGGCCATCCGATATGGGGCCTTCGAGATAGGAGAGGTGCCTGGAAGCAACTCTATAGTGAACTCTATCTCCCTATCCGGTGGCAATCCAGACAAGTCATCGGGAAAGACATCTGGAAAGTCCTGCACCACATCGATCTCTGCAAGAGTCAGTGACGAACCAGCATCGGGTACTAGCATAACGCTGGCAAGAAATGCGTCACAACCCTTGTTCACCATGCGCATCGCCTTCATGGCAGAGATGACTAACTTTCCCGCTAAGTTCTTTGGCAAGGGATGAGAGAACTCATCCTCACCAGGAATGCGGAAAACAATCTTCTTCTACGACAATCCACTAACGCATAGTGCTCCTCTAGCCAATCCAGACCAAGAATACAATCATAGTCCTTCATCTTTAGCAAGAAGAAACACCCATCTAGGAACCTATCCTCAATGCACACAGGTAACGACGGAATGCACTTCCTAGTCGATACCGTACCCGCAGGGGTGTGCACAGACAAGGGAACCTCTAACTCCTCAGACTCTATGCCTGACTCTAGGGCTAACTGCCTAGCGAACCGCTCGGAAATGAACGAGTGAGTAGCACCCGTATCAAACAAAACCCGAGCGTGCACACCGAAAAGTAAAACTGTACCTTCGGTGACATGCTCCGCCTGCTCGGCGTCCTCACGAGCTAACGCAAACACTCGAGCTGGGGCTCGAGGCCTTCCTGGTCGTCCTGTAGCTGGCGCGGCTGCCGCTACTGCTGGTACTGGCGCTCCTCGCTGAGCTTCCTGCTGAAGCCTCGGGCAATCCTTGATCTTGTGGTCGCTGCTCCCACACTTTAGGCATCTACCCGCTACTAACCAACACTCCGAACCTCCATGGGTCTTCCCACAATGGGGACACTCCTTCTTCGCACCGGGGGAACGTACAGAGGGTACCTGATAGTTGCTGACTGCCACTTGTTTCTGCGGTGTCTGGTACACCGTTTTCCTCTTATCTTGCCGCTGGAAAGTCGCTGCCGGCCTCTTCTGCGAAGCCTTCTTCTCCTCTAGATACTGCTCCATTTCTCCCTCCTGTCTGCAGGCTGCGCTGAGGGCCTCGTCTAGCGTGCGGTGGTCGAACGCCACGAGCCTCGTCCTCAGTGATGGTTTGAGACCCATCACGAACTTCTTGGTCTTCCTGCGCTCATCCTCTACTATGTGCGGTGCATATTTAGAGAGTTCAGAAAACCTTGCCTCGTATTCTAGGACGGTCATCGATCCTTGCGTCAGGGAAAGGAATTCTTGCTCCATCTTGTCCTGGATGTGCTCTGGGACGAACTTGGCTCGGAAGAGCCTCACGAACGCGTCCCACGCCACATCTACTGCTCCGTCCTCGAAGCGCGTACGCAGTAGGGAGGACCACCATACATCAGCTCTCTCCTGCAACACACCTTCATAAGCTCTAACTAACAAATAACAACCAACATTCAAGCATAATCTAAAGCATACCTGTAGCATGTAGGTGGCTAAGGTCACCTTGTCCTCGTCAGGACACCTGATAGCTCGGAAGATTTTCTCGATCTCCCTCATCCAGCTTTCTGCCAAAAGCGGATCACTCTCCCCCTTAAAAGAGGGTGGGGTCATCCTCTTGAATCGCTCCATGATGGAAGGTCCACCATGGTCCTGAGCTGGGGCCTGAGCCTGCTACATTAAACAACAAGCAATATACAATAAACACAATATCATACAATTCAAATAGCAGACTACTTAGTTGTTTTATTATTTTACCTGGGCCTCCAACTGGGCCTGGAGTGCTGCCTGAGTGTGTGCCTGGGTCTGCATGGCTTGCACCAGACCTTGCATGAACACTCCATAATCCACTGGCGGTGGTGGGGGAAGCACAGGACCCTGTGGGGCCGGGGCCTGCTGCTCCGCCCGCTCCTCACGCCTCTGCTCGTCGTCGCGAGCTGGCGCACCTCCACGTCGTCCACGGGAAGCCATGGCTGTAATAAAATTTCAGCCACCATTAGAGCTAGGTTACTAAGTTTTCTAACCATTTTCTTATCTATTTTTCACTTCTTATTAGTGTTTTCTACACATGTGGACATACTTAGCATGCAATGGGGATGATGACTTAGTTATATTCATGTGTAATCTCAACCGGTCGCTCTGATACCAATCTCTGTGACGGCCCTCATTATACCGGTACGGTTATACCAACCCACGTCGGTATAGCGAGTGCTGCCAGCCACAGTGGGACATTTACCCAACGATACAAACAGCTGAGATACACGCGAATATATATAACAGAGTAGCGGAAGTAAAAGAGAACTATCTCCATTCATTCATCATCCACATTAAACATACATGCAGTTTACAATTTGCAAAAAGGAACTAAAATTCACATGATTTAATTTGCTGAAATAGAAATACAAATGTCCACATATTACATTCTTTTAATGATAATTCTAATACAATGTCCAAGTACATACTAAGAAGTACACAATCACAAGATCTCAAAAACTGGCTAGTCTCCACGCTCGGAGTCCGTCTCCGCTGCCTCCTCCGAGGGTACTGTGTCACCAACTATACCTGTACGCCGAAGCAAGGAGTGAGTCCAGGGACTCAGCAAGTAACACTATGCATGATATACACGTACAAGTCCTAGTGGTTTCTACACGCACATTACACTTTGCAACACATAGCATGCTAGTCCATTTAAGTTTTCAACCTATCATGAAGGTTCTACAATTTTATACATAACGCATGCTTTCAGATTTCAAAAATAACATTCACCTATCACATGGTCTCTATTCAATTCACTCATGAGACTTTAATCGAAACGTGAGAGCTATTGACATGAACAATTTACATACATGAACGGGGAACATAATTAGCATGGATTCCACATGTTCTTAAGTACATACATAACTTTTTATCATGCTTTAGGTTGCTGATCTCACATGGTCCAATGACTATAAACCTACACATGAAAGCTACAACGTTGCTTAAACATAACACATGAACAATCCATCATGCCATTTTACTCACATACTCATTTGTTGTTCCTAACATGGATTCTAAACACTTTTGCACACACAAACATGAGAATAATAACATGCATTTTCTGAATTCACTTGGTTTCAGATTTAGTTTCACATGGTTTCTATAACACATTTACATATCTAAGATTTCACATTTTTCTTTACACTAGTTCCCTCTTTCACATGGTTCACTTTACACATACACATTCACATATCACTTACACATTTACACATGGTCACATACACTTTACACATTACACTTTACACATATTTTAGTGCCGTGACACATAGTCCAAACCACCAAAGAAGGACACAAACACATCACATCACATAGACGCCATCTAGGCAATACAATGGCGACTCTTGGACTGCGCAGACCGGGAGAACAAGTCTCCACCCTAACCAGTGGTACTTGTCCACCTCCAGGATTTCCCCCTAATGCCCTTAGGGTCACTTAACACAATGAACTTTCTCAGGGGGACTTTTCCCTGATACGGCTCCACTGCCTTCTCGGAAGCAGTATCACATTGGCACAGTTTACACTTTTACACATTTACCGTTTTACACATGGTTTTACACTTGACACTCTTCATCTCATTCACTTTCTTACTCACATGAACACCTCTGTTTTTCCTAACATGGTACTACAGAGTTTTCAAGATTCAACACATAGTAAACACACCAATCATGCTGGTTTTAAACCAAAAATCTAATCACGTTTCGATCATATGTACGAATTATTCACATTTCACATGAAAACACATAACTTTTTATTTACTGTTCCAATTGACCTGAAATTTTAACCACATGCTGTTTTCGGGTTCCAAATCATACCCTCAATTTTTCAGATTTTTCTGAGCTAAATGGGATTTACAGAAAATCAAACACCTAATTAGCATATTATTCACAACTTAAGCTAACATGGAATTTACACATCATGCAATTTACCACTTGCTGTTTAACCATAAGCTACCAACATATGCATGAAATTAGAGTACAAAATTTCCCTAATTCATACATCTATGGATTTAACACTACGAATCATTTTTACATACTTCTATTTTATCGAACCGAAACTATTCACAAATTGCACAATCATGGATAAGTTTCCTAAATTTGCAAACACACATGCTGACCCACAATCTTCATGATTAGACCGAAATCAAGGCATTCACATTAATTCTAGTCATGGAACATGGGTTTGCAAAATTATCTACAAGTCATGCTCACAAGTTTAAAGACACGATTTTCCACATTCACCATCACACACACCACAAATGATAACCTACGTAGCGTATAGGAATACCATATATCCTCATCACGGAAATCATAACGAAATTAACGTATAAGAGGGACAGAACAGCTCACTGTTCTGTCCTGAAGAACTAGACGGCGGTCTCTGGCCGCTGACTCAGAGTCAGCGGCATGGTCGATGGACGCCAAGGATGAACTGGGCGTCCAGGGACCTTGCCGTTTACTCAGGTCTGTGCAGAAACACAGACCCGAGCTCTGAAATTTGGGTGAAATGGAGGGTCTAGGACTCGAGGAAAATTTCATAAAAATCATAAAAACCTCCTAGACTCATACGGGGACACCATAGATAGGTCACTTGCCTCTCTAAAAATCCTCCAAGAGATTTATGGCTCGAAGAAGACCTCCTTGGGCAGTTCCAAGAAGTTGCAGAAGTGCCTCCAAGATTGCCTTCCTCCGAGCTCCTGGTGATCTCCACGCCGAGGGGATGATGGGGAGGCCTTCCCCTATGCTTCAGCTTCCTCCTTGATGCAGAAGATCTTCAAATGAACCTCCAAGGGGTCGGATTTGGGGGTTCAAAAATGGGTTTTTCTCACAGCTCACCTAGGGTTTTTCTTTCTCACTTCTCTCCTCTTGCAAGGGTGAAGGGAAAGAATGGGGAGAGCCATTTCGGGTTCAGACCTAAAGAGGGTCTTTCTCCCACTCACTAGGGTGATGGGACACCCTCAGAGCCGTTGGGGGACATCCCCCCAATGGTTGCCATGCCTTGCTTCAGAAGACAGCAGCTCTGCTGCGCATGCAGGCCAGAGAAGTCGACGTCCAGATCGCTAGACGCCGGAATTAGGGTTGGCGTCCAGGGCTGGACGCTAACACCACCTCAACGGCCTGGGGATTGACGCCAAAAGGGCCTTCGGCCAGAACCCTAATTTATGCAGAAAACCATGCATACCAAGCTTCTATACATGCAATAAGTACATGGTATTATATTCACACTATCATCATGCAATACATACATTATTTACGTTTAATATAAACACATGTACACGTAATTATACTATTTTAATACCTACGTAAATACGTACATACATACTCAACACAATATACACACATAAATACGAAAAATACGACGGAAAATTCGAGGGTACGATGAGAAACAACAGTAATAATTAAACGGAAACAAGAGTAACAGCCAACACGAGCCACGTGAACTGGTTCGCGACACCAGAAACTGACTCGGACAACTAACACAGGTCTACCTCTCAGTCTCGCAGCCACGGACGAAAGATCCAGCTGCCGCTCCACGTAAAAAGGTCAAGCAACTGTGGAGACCAACTAAACACCACCACCTGCAGACCACACGGTCACAGGCCCATGCCTGGCACCTCCAGAGACCCTGGCCTGGGCTCGCTAGAGTGAGGCACTGGAAAGGACTAGCTGGGGTCCAGTACGTCTACTGGTGTCCGTACCCCCAACTACGAGCGCGCTACAAGTGACTAAAAACAAACTCAAGTGTCACTGTCCCACTGTCGTCTTTCCCTCAGCCGGACGTACAACTCTAACACAAAGTGAGGGTGTCCAGGTCAGACGACACAGACCTCGACGGTACAACACAAGTACTGGGACAAAGTCCCGAGCTAACAGCCTGTCTCACAAAGAACCTGGGGCACCCAACTGGAGAGGTAACCACGGTAGGCGTCGTACTACTCGCCACGTACACAGAACCACGTGCACGTCACACACAAACCACGTGAAACCTCACGTAAACCACAAGTAACCATGGTCCACTCCATGTGAACCCAACTGACTCGCGTAAACAACACGCAGTCACTAAAGTAGATAGCTAACTGTATACTTTGTATGCTAAACACGAGAACCATGTGCACTCAGTGCACCTCATGTGTCAACACACATGCAATAACGATAAATACTGTACTTAGTCATTTCTGCTCATATAGAGGTAGGCGGCCACATCGACTGCCGCTTACAGGGAGTCAACGGCAAGGGTCCTGGCCGTTAACCTCCTGGCTGAGGATCTTGGCGACAGGCGATCTTGACGCCAAGTTCTTCGGCCATAAACCCTGCAGAAACCCTAATCCGGCTCTGCGGGTTTCCCAAACATTAAAGCTACTCAAAAACATATATAATTGGTTCATTTAACATGCTGGAACCCAATATAACCCATTTCAACATGCTTTAAACATTAAACTACTCAAACCACCCATTGTCCCGTATGGTGCAACTTGATCCAAACATGCATTATCATGTTAATTCCGGTGGTTATGATGAGTTTTAATGTTTCTATGGAGCTAAACGGGTTCGTCCCCTACCTCAGAACGCGTTAAAATCTCCCGCAATCACCCGGTTCACGCCGAGCCCTCCGCGAGCTCCCACGGGAATTGCACCACGCCGCGACGTTTCCTCGCGTAATTCAGCGACGCCACGCGTTCTACGATCGTCCAACTACTCCTTGGTACCAGTTGGAAGCTTCAAAGACTCGGGGGCAGCAAGCTGGGGCAAGAGGGAATGAGTGAGAGATGAGAGAACTGCCCTCGGGTGAGCCTATAACCTGCACCATTCTCAGGTTGGCATCAACCCCCATGCCGCCAACAGCAACCGCCACCCTCTGCGTCCACATCTACTGCCGCCAAGTTCATGCAGTAAACGTCCACTAAGCTGGACGCCAACAGTTAACGACCACCCTTGGCCGCCAACTTCAACTGAACAGCAGCAGGTCCCGTTCCATTTCAGGACCAACCCTGCTCAAGCCACGCATCCACACCATGCATTCCACACAACCGACTCACACTGGCCTCACAACGGCCGCCACAACCACAATTCACAAGATCCGCATGGATCCGAAAGGCACGCGACGTTACAAAGGGTGCCTGTGGGGGGGGGGAGCGGGAGGAGGGAGGCGAGCGCAGTGGGGCGGGGAGGGGAGAAGGGAGGCGAGCACAGTGTGGGGGGGGGGGGGGGGGAGGGGAGGGGGAGGGCGTCGGCGAGGGGGGGGGGTCTGACAGGTGGGGGGTTCCGGCAGGTGGGGGGTCGCCAGGGCGGGGGAGGGGGGGTTGTGAGAGAAAGATGTGTGTTTTCAAAATAAAAATAGGTTCTTGTTTTTTTTTTTTTGGGAGAGATTTACGTAGGGTAAAAATTCTTCTCTAAAAAAAAAACTACTTACCAAACGTGTCTTTGTATGTGTCTTCTCTCTTCTCTAAATTTTAGAGAAAAAAGAGGTAAAAAACTACAACCAACACCCTATTATCTCTTTACTGGCTTTGCACTGAGGGGAGCCATGGACTAAGGGGGAGACTTCATACATCCTTCTCCACATCCTTCCTTTTGGTTTCATCATTATTATTCCATTCACCTTCCTTTTTGGTTATTGACAAAAGGAAGAGAAATACTCTGAAATACATATACTCTGAATACATATCATCATATCTATTTTGGAGCATTATGATTTCAGTTAGTTTTGTTTTCACCAAAAAGGGGGGAGATTGTTGACTCCTTTATCTCCATGATTATATATTTTCGTGATAACAAAACTTATCAAATATTTCTATATTTACCTTAACTTTATTTTTGGTTATGTCTGTCAACAAGAAACTCAAAGAAAATGAAAATTATATCAAGGATCAGCACTCTAAGTATTCCAGAATTTTTCTAAGTCCATTAGAGAAGTCGAAGAGAGATATATATATATATATATATATATATATATATCTTTGTGGGTTTCACTCCGACTTTTCTAAAGTCGAAGTCTCACATCGATTCTCTTTAAACATCGATTACCTTTATTTTAAAACATTGATTACCTTTAAAACATCGATTACTTTGTTTGGACATAGATTACCCTTAGACATCGATTACCTTTAGACATCGACTATCTTAAACATCGATTACCTTGCTTAAACATCGATTACCCTTAGACATCGACTGTCCTGCTTAAACATCAATTACAGTTATACTCAAACATCTATTGTCTTCATGGATTTTTCTTGAACATCGATTGCTCTTGGACATCAATTACTCTTTGAACATCAACAATGTCTTAACATTGATTGGCATTATATTATCCATTGCTATTTCAGATATATTAGTTTCAAATACTTTGATAATTATCTATGTAATAACCTGACTGATTGTGGTTGAAATTATAATGATTGCCCTTATGATTAATCTTTGTTGTGAACATAACTTGGCGCGTAGTATTTTCAAATCATTTTTAAAGATGTGTAGTTCAAATTTCTCGCTATCTATTACACATCCTTCTTACAAAAGCTTTCAAGGATATCTTCTTACAGTATAACTTTTTGACTGACTACTATTTTCATGGTAAGTCTTCTAATACTTTACTTGTGAATAGAAAGGAACATATCTGTCTGTGGCTTACTCAGTCATGGGACATAGTTCTCTTGGAGAAAGCACTTTACGGTTTGCCATTCTTATAACAAGTCTTCTTGTGATTTATATGGTGACAGAATGGACATTTCTATTTCTATATAACACATTTTTGTTCATTAACTGAATATCTTTCTCTTAGCATTTAATGTCTGTAGGTTTTCGGTAGTCACAAGTTTCTACAACGTAAGACTTACTGCGACTGCATGGAAACGAGCACCAAGGAATAAGAGACAACGGACACTTCAATGGACACCTCAATGGTACATCTAAAGATAACAAGAATTCTTATAGAAAGACAATGGCTGTGAAGAACAAATGAAGGATACACAAGCAATACATGCGGATTCACACATGCCTTCACAACCACCATTGAGAGAAGTGCACCTTCACTCCAAGTCCATCTGCTCTAAGCTCTCTTGAAGCCCTCACTTCTTTTCTTTGAGAGCCAGTTGTTATGAGAGGATAGCATCATAGTCTATATTCTTCCTCTCTCAGTTCGTGTCTCAGATCAAGCAAAGATTATTGTATAAGCTTGATCTTGGGGCCATCCCTTCAACTCTTCTTTAAGAGTGTTTCTCTTCGTGTGAGAAGAGAAGACCTGCTGTGAGTAGGTGGTTTTGTTCCCCTTGCTGAAGGGAAGACCTGTTGCTACCAGTGGTTGTATTGCCTCTTCATGGGTTGAAGAGAAGGCTAGCCGGTGCTGGATGTGTAAGTGTCTTTGAGGAAGATTGTATCTTTGGTTAGTGAAATCCCAAGTAGTTTCTTTGGGACTGGATGTAGGACTCCTGGTGATAGGAGATCCGAACCAGGATAAAATCCTTGTGCATTTTTTGTGTGGTTGTTTCCGCTGCTCACTAACTCTAACATCTGCGCTTAGTGTGTTTCTGTATGAAGTTATTTTAAGCGGAAAAAAATTAAGATATTCTTGAAGCAACCCATTCACCCCCCTTTGGCCTTACAACCTGGTCAACATCACGTACATATACTCTTAGCACCAAAATAGCCAACTCTGACAGTCACCCTAAGTGGTTAATTATTCACTTACATATGCTTCCCATTCACATATAAATGCTTATTAGTCACCTATATATGTCAGAATTTCACCATTCATATACTTTTAACACTAAAATAACCAGCTCTGGCATTTATGCACAATGGTTAATATTCCTCTACATACATTGTCCATTCACCTATAAATACTCAATAATCACCTACATATGTTGAAATTTTACCAAAATGATTAACTATTCACCAACATATGAAATAATTTGTGAACATATGTTAGTTTTTTTAGTTACGTATAATAAACATTCACTCATATATACTAAGAATTCACTCACATATAGCATGCATTCACTCATAGATAGATTGCAATTAAAACACTTATTATGAAGTAACTTCTGAACATATATTAATTTTTTTACCTACATATAGTAAGGATTTACTCATATTTATATTTAAAATTCATTCACATATAATGTAGTTTCTTTGAGATATGTCATATTTCAATAACATAAATATAATGTGATGTAATTAAATTAAATTAGTTTTATTTATTGTTATTTTAAAAATAATGTTTCATATTAATGCCATTATTTATCCTTATATTTCACAACTTATTTAAATCAAGTAAAAAAAGGTACGTAGATGTAAATAATAAGATATAATTAGCAATATAATTTATACATGTGAATTATATGTATTTGTTAAACATTAAGTTGGATATATATATATATATATATATATATCTTGAATACATATGAACTTATTTTTAATATTTATTTTATTTTACTATTGAATATATATAGATGTATATTTTTATATATATTCTTTTTAGAAACCACTTGTGTTAAAATTTTAATTTTTTCTTTGGTGGGGATCGTACATATGGTAAGGAGAAAAGAGAAGAGTTGGGCGAAGAAAAACTAATAATAATAAGTGGCGGAAAAATGGTGGAGATCGTACATATGGTAAGGAGGAGAGAGAAGAGTTGGGAGAGGAAAAATGAGAATAAAAGTGGAGGAAAAATGGATAACTGTTGAAACTCCCTCACTCCCATCATTAATTGCTTCTCTCACCTCCACCTATATATGTTCCTCTCTTTTATACTTTACATGTCACCTACTCTTCCTTACGGCAGCCACTCATTTGATATGCTCCCTGATGTAGCTTTTGTTGCGCATCATTAATGTGTTCCAAGAATTACTCAATTGCCACATCCCTGTCATTTTTTTTTTTAATTGCCACATCAAAAGAGAGAGGTTAATAATCGATCAAAATGCCTATGACTGCTTCCACGACAGAAGATCGTTGACGAATGTGTAAGAGAGAGAAGCGACTCTCGATGTTTCCACTGCAATCTCAGCACCTGGCAACGCCCTCGGCAAGATGGAGACCAGCTCCCTGATCACGTCTTCGTCCATCTGCTGCTCCAGCCTGGAGTGCAGCAGCAGCTGACCCAGAACTGGGGCCTCGTGTAACAGCAGCTCCACCAGCTTCAGGTCGTGCCATTTGTTTGAGAACGCGGACATGGTAGCCGACTTGAGCTGAGGCAGCACGCTCTCGCCCACGGGCTCTTCTTCAAGATGTCCTTTCCCAGCATGTGGATCATGGCGACAAGCAATGAGTTAACAAGGGTGACGAGAAGAGCCGAAGATGTGGGTGAGAACCATGCTCAGTGAGGTCGCCATGAGGTGCCTCTTATTATAGCAAAGATGGTTACATGGGCGTGCCCGTCATAACAGAACACACAGGCACTGGAAGGTTCGAAGGAATATTCGTACAGATGGATGCATGGGTAATATAGTTGCCTGGTACAAGTTGTTACATAATTGTTATGAGGATAATACTCCGGTCCCCTCAAGTTGGTGAGTGAGGAGAGCGAACCAGCTTGGACTTGAGGACGGAAAACTGATCCAAACAGAGGGGCTTTGTGAGAATATCTGTCAGCTATTTGGAAGATGCTACATGATACGTGAGCAAGCTCCCGGATTGAATTTTTTCACGAACAAAGTGGCAGTCAACTTCGATGTGTTTTGTGCGTTCATGAAAAATTGGGTTGGCGGCAATGTGAAGAGCTGCTTGGTTGTCACAGAAGAGTAATGCCGGTTTAACATTGATGTGGAGATCACTGAATAGAGATTGTAATCATTGAATTTCACATGTTGCAGCTGCCATTGCGCGGTACTCAGATTCAGCGGATGATCGTGAGATAGTGTGTTGTTTCTTGGTTCTCAAGAGATGGGACTGGAGCCGAGGAAAGCTATGTAACCAGTAATTGATCGACAGCTAATGGGGCAAGACGCCCAATCTGCATCAGCATAAACTCGAAGTTGCAGGGGGCTTGCTGAAGATAAAAAAATTCCTATTCCTGAGTCTTGTTTAATGAAGCGAACAATTCTCCAAGCAGCTTGCCAGTGGTCCTCAGTTGGGGCAGATATAAAATGACTCAGAAGATGTACTGAATAGGTGATGTCCAGCCTTGTGACAGTGAGATATAATAACCGGCCAATTAATCTTCTGTAAGAAGAAGGATCTTGCAGCTGTGGGTTGGAGCTATTGTGTAATTGATGATTTTGGACCAATGGTGATGCAGCGGGTTTTGCACCGAGAAGGCCGGTGTCCTGTAAGATGTCAAGGGCATACTTACGTTGGTTGAGGAAGATGGCATCTGGAGAACGAGCTAGTTCGATGCCAAGAAAATATTTGGGGTGGCCCAGGTCTTTGAGAAGGAATCTTCTGCTCAGATAGTTCTTAAGCAATGAAATGATGAAAGTATCGTTGCCGGTGATGAGAATGTCGTCGACATAGACAAGGACAACAGTGAGTAGACGACCTCGATGGGTGGTGAAGAAGGAGTAGTCCGCCTTTGATTGTGTAAAGCCAGCTTGTTTAAGTGCTGCAGTGAACTTTTCGAACCAGTTCCGAGATGCCTGCTTGAGGCCATAGATAGATTTTAGCAACTTGCAAACACAAGACTCCCCCTTTCGTCGGAGTCCAGGAGGAAGATCCATATAGACTTCTTCACGGAGATCCCCATGGAGAAAAGTGTTGTTGATGTCTAATTGGTGTAAAGGCCAATTGTTGATGGAAGCTAGTGAGAGGAGGCACTGAACAATGACTAGTTTTGCGACTGGCGCAAATGTTTCCTCATAATCCAGTCCCTCAGTTTGGGTGTATCCTTTAGCCACCAACCACGCTTTGTAGAGAGCTATGGAGCCATCGGAATTGTATTTCAATTTGATTACCCATTTGCAGCCCACTGTTTTCTTTCCAGGAGGGAGGCGGGTAAGAACCCAGGTGTTGTTGAGGGTGAGTGCTTTTAGTTCTTCTTCCATTGTAGTTTGCCACTGAGGAGTTTGTGTTGCTTCATTGTAAGTAGTGGGTTCCCGGTCTGTAGTGATGTTAGATAAAAAAAGAGAGATACTTGGTGCAAACCTTGGTTTGCAACAAGTGTTGCAAATCCAATGAGGGTTTGCCACCTCATGACATGGGGTATTATAATAATACCCTATGTCATGATCACCCAACCCTAAGGGGTTGGGTGGCAAACCCCCATTGGGTTTGCAAGTCTTGTTGCAAACTTTTGGTTTGCATCAAGACTTTCCCTAAAAAAAATGTTGTGTGGTTAGGAAAAATTAGAATATTGAAGTGTGGCAGAAATTAGGTATCTTACTATGTTTCCCGTCGACGTGGCAGGAGAGGCGGTGGCCACATGGGTTGTTATATAGTCAGAAAGGTAGGCTGGGGGTTTTCTGGTTCATATAGGTCTGCTGGGAATGTTGGGCGGTGTTGGTGGCGAGGTGGGAGGTGTTGGGGTTAATGTGGTTGTTGGTTTGGGTGGTGGGGATGGTATACGTATTGGTGGAGGTGAGGTAGAGGAGGGAAAGGATGATGATTGGGGCTCTTGTATGGGTAGTGGGATGGGTGTATGAGTAGCTATTTTATTATATGGGAAAATGTCTTCATAAAATATGACATCGTGGCTGGTAAACACAGTGTGATTTGCAAGATCTAGAAGGAGATGGGCCTTTTGTTGTGGTAGGTACCCAAGAAATACGCAACATTTGGCGGGGATGTAATTTGTCTTTATGAAGGTGGCTAGTAGAGGAGAAGCATAGGCAACCAAACATGAAGATTGTCAAGGTTTGGAGGTGTAGTGAATAGTACCTCGTATGGTGTCTGACCTTGGAGAGTTTTAGTAGGGTGGCGGTTGATTAGATATGCTGCAGTCAAATATACAGTCACTCCAAAAAAGTTTGGGTAAGTTGGAATGGAATCATAGACTGCAAGCAACATCTAGAAGGTGGCGATGCTTGCGTTCTACGATTCCATTCTGTTGTGAAGTAGAGACGCAAGTGTGTTCATGTAAAATGCCTTTCGCAGTAAGGAATTGTTTAAATTCATTGTTAAAAAACTCAGTCCCATTGTCAGTTCGAATATGTTTGATAGAATAAGAGAAATGACAAGTGATGTAAGAGTGGAAGGCCTTGAAACAAGAAAATGTTTGAGACTTGAATCGCATAGTATAGACCCAAGTGAACCGACTATAATCATCCACAATGGTGAGAAAATAACGAGCTCCAGTTCTAGATTCAACAGAATATGGATGCTGAAGGTCACAGTGGACACGATGAAAAAGCTGGGGAGAGATAGAAGTGCGATTATAAAATGGAAGTCTTGTTTGTTTGCCCATGTGGCATATGTGACATTGAAAGGAAGAGTTTTCGGAGTAAGGTGATAGTAGGGGCGCCTGGCATCACTGCTTCTTAGGTGAAAGGTGTCCCAGCCGATGGTGCCAAAGGTGAAATGGATGGATGGTGGTGGTGGCGAGGCATGTTGTTAGTTGTGGTTACTAAAATATGTAAAGTCCTTGGTGTTCATGGCCCCGCCCAATCTCTCGCTTCGTCGATAGGTCCTGCAAAACACAGTGAGATGGGTAAAAGGTGAGAGAACAATGAAAGTCCTTGGTTAAATGACTGACATAGAGCAAATTGAATTTAAATGTGGGAGCATAATGAACAAGTGGTAAGGATATGTTATCTGTGAGAGAATAGGAACCAGTCGCCGTTATAGGGACATGAGTACCATTAGGTAGACTAATGTCAACTGGGGAAATAGAAGTTGGATGTGGTTGAAAAATGTCTTCAAGGGCAGTAATATGAGCTGTGGCTCTTGAATCAAGAATCCAACATGCAGGGCTGAGTAAAGATTGGTTACCAGTCATGTTTACTTGGAGTTGAGCACTGGAAGAAGCATGATTAGCACTCAAAAGCTTGATAATGTGGGCATATTGCTCTGCCGTCAGAGATGGCGCAGATGAGTTGTCGCCTTTGGTGATGCCCCATCGCACATGCTGGTAGTGAGGAGGATAGCCATTCAAACGATAACATTGATCCTTTGTATGGCCAACGATATGACTATTGTAACGTTCGAACGTTATAGCATGATAATGGCCAACAAATCGGGAACGGATGAGGGATTTCTCATCAAGATCCAGAAACAGATGCAACATCAAAGGGGCAGTTTCAGATTTGGGATGGAGGGGATGAGTGGAAAAGCCCTATAAATAGATGGGTATTCCCCATCGGAAGATTTGAACAACAACAAAGTGGAAATCTCATTGCCGGAGTCCCAAATCCCCTCTACTCTTACCTTGTTACAACAGTGGTATCAGAGCGGGTTGATCTACGTACGATCATCGTCACTGCGCACTCCGCCGTGTCGCTCCGCTCATTGTCCCCTCGCTTAGTTGCTACTGCTGCTCTTGTCGGAGCAGGAAGATCCCGCTAGCCATTGCACCACTGCTGCGCCTGCACCTCCCTTGCTCACGCTACTGCCGCTCCGCCCTGCTCGCGCTGTTGCTGCTCCGATTGCCCCAGCGCACCAACGCCCGCTTGCCCGCTCGCTAGTTCGCCCGCGGTCGGTTCGCCAGCACGCCGCCTACGCTCGTCGCGTCTGCTTGCGATCACCCTCTCGGCCCCAGCATGCTGCCAGCTAGCGGCCAATCTGCTCTTCGCACTTGGCCCGCTTGCGGCGCCCGTAGTGCTCTCCTGCTGGTCTCGTTCACGACCGTCCCTGCTGCGCTTTCCTGACTCTCCCGACCGCGCGGCACCTACCTCGCCCTCTCTCTCCTTCTCTGTCGCCCTTAGTCTGCACTGCCCCTACATCGACGCCGCCTTTCATCACCCTGCTCACTCCACCCCCGTAACCGGCCTGCTCGCACTGCCGCCGCACCACTACGACCTCCGCGTTTCCTTCTTGCCACATAATTATTCTAGTTCTAATGGCTAGTAAGCTTATTAGCTACTGAACTGGCAAAATTATACAAGTTAAACAGAACCAACTTTGACATGTGGCACCGGAAAATACGATATGGCCTTATTCATGACAATATTGAACATGTCATCGATACCAATGTTTCAGAACTTAATGATTATTCCACCGAAGTGGAAAAGAAAAAGAGGGAACAATGGTTAGTAGATGACAAGAAGGTAAGAAGCTTTATGCTCATATTCATGGAGGATAGTTTGATAAAGTTCTTTGAAACTTACAAAACCTCTAATGAGTTGTGGATTGCTATCAAGGAGAAGTATGACACCAAGACTGAGGTGAATACTCAACTTCTTTTACATTGTTACAACACATGTAAGATGCAAGAAGGTGATAGCGTGGTTGAGTATGCAAACAAAATGATTGTCATGGCTAAGGACCTATCAACTGCTGGAACTGAAATTATGGAAAAAATGCAAGTGGCAACTATATTAAATAGTTTGCCAGCTTCACTTGATATGGCAGCCACAACATTGAGAATGAGTGGTTCTATTTTGACTGTCACGGATTTTCCAGCTAGGTTAGCAATTGATCAAGATATAATAGCCAGGAGAAGGGAACTAGAGGTGAATCTAGATGAGGCCCATGCTGTGCACCGAAAGCCAAATACCCAGAATCCTACCATTGGAGCAAAAAAGCTGCAGTTCAAGAATAAATTCCAAAATAAAGGAAAGAAAGTTCCACAAGGTGCTTGCTACAATTGTGGGAGATGTGGTCACTTTAAGGCCAATTGTCCCAACAAGCAAGGGAATAAGGGTGGGAACAAACACCCAGGAAATGATGGAACCAAAAAAAGAGAATTTGTTGGCGTAATAGAATGTAACGTCATGTTGGCTGATTCAAATGAATGGTGGATTGACTCTGGGGCTACTCGGCATATTGCAAAGACAAAGAAAGGGTTGGTGTCACCGAAGAAGCTTAATGCTGGAGAACAAAGGGTATATATGGGAAACAATACTTATCTCGATGTGGAAGGTGTTGGAGCTTATAGGTAGGATCTTGGGGATAACATCATGGTCCTCAAGGATGTGTTCTATGCACCAAAAATTCGGCAGAATCTCATCTCTGTACCAGCACTAATGAAGAAAGGCCTAGAAGTTAGAATCTATAATGGAAAGGTGTCAATAGGGAAAGATAAGAAAGTGCTTGCTATGGGGAAATTTATTCCTGAGCATGATTTGTTTTGTATCCCTATACTTGACAATGAAATAAATGAAATAGAAGTTTCTAAGTATTCCTTGTGTGCTTTGTCGGAATGTGATCTATGGCATTTTAGATTGGGACATCCTAGTAAATCTAAAATGGAACAAATGATAAGGATGGATTTGTTACCCGGTTTAACAAAGGTGGAATTAACACCATGTGAACATTGTCTAGTTGGAAAAATGACTAAGAAGCCCTTCTCGGTAGTACATAGATCACAAGAATTGTTAGAGCTTATCCATTCGGATGTTTGTGGCCCTCTAAGTACAAAGACATATAACAACAAGAAATATTTCATAACTTTCATAAATGATTATTCTAGGTTTGCATATGTCTATTTAATTTCTAGAAAGTCTGAGGCATTAGATTGCTTTAAGAAATATAGAATGGAAGTAGAAAGGCAACTTGGAAGGAACATTAAGGTGTTAAGAACTGATAGAGGTGGGGAATATAACTCAAAGGAATTTGAGTCATATTGTCAAGAACATGGAATAAAGAGACATGTAACAATGCCTTATATGCCACAACAGAATGGGGTGGCAGAAAGGAAAAATAGAACTTTGATGAATGCGGTCAGATGTATGCTATCGCATTCGGGTCTCCCTAAGAACTTATGGGGAGAGGCATTGCTTACGATAAATTATGTCTTGAATAGAATGCCCACTAAATCTGTTAAAAGTACACCTTATGAATTATGGAATGGAAGAAAATCACAGTTGAGTCATCTCAGAAAGTGGGGGTCGATAGCCCATGTTCTCATTCCAGAACAACTTAGAGATAAGTTGGAACCTAAAACATTGAAGTGCAAATTCATAGGGTATTGTGAGAAATCATTTGGATATAGATTTTTTCATAAAGAAAAAGGGATCATTGAATATAGGGATGCAACATTTCTAGAAGATCTAGAGAGAGAGGAATTTCAAGAAATTGAGAAAGAACCTCTGGTTGTAATAGATGATGACTACTACAATAATATCCTTGGGAATGATCCAGAAATTGAAGAAGAACCTCAACCAGAAATGGAAAATGAACAAATACCTATGGAAGAAGTACAACCCAATATACCTGCAGTTGGCAATAAAAGAACAAGAACTCCACCTATGTGGATGGATGATTACTATTTGTACTCATGTGAACCTTTATGTCTATTAATAGACATAGATGAGGAAAATCATATAGATCCTGTGAATTATATTGATGCGATGAAATCACAGGAATCTGATTTATGGCTTGAAGCCATGAAGGAAGAAATGAACTCCATGAAAAGTAATGGAGTATGGGAATTATGTGATTTGCCTAAGAATAGAAAGGCCATAGGGTGCAAATGGGTATTTAAGAAAAAGCTAATAGTTGATGGGTCGATTGATAAATATAAGGCCCAATTAGTTGCTAAAGGTTATAATAAGAAGGCAGATATAGATTATCAGGAAACCTATTCTCCAATAGCAAAGTTTGCATCAATAAGAATTATCTTGGCCATTGTCGCGCATCTTGACATGGAGTTATACCAGATGGATGTCAAGACTGCATTCCTCAACGATGAGTTAAGGGATGATATATATATGCAACAACTTGAATGATTTAAGGAGGAAGGCCAAGATGAAAAGGTATGCAAGTTAAAGAAGTCAATATATGGCTTGAAACAATCTTCTAGACAATGATATCTCAAATTTCACGAGACAATTATTCAACTTGGTTTGTTGCAAATAAGTTGAATAATTGTGTGTATGTCATGAAAAGTGGGAGCAAGTATATTATATTATCTTTATATGAGGATGATATTTTACTCGCCAGAAATGACATTGAGATGTTGAACAAAATCAAATTAGAATTAAGTGAAAAGTTTGAGATGAATGACATGGGGGAGGTATCCTATGTTCTTGGTGTTCAAATCCTTTGGGATAGAAAGTCTAGAATGTTGAGTATAAATCAAGAAAAATATTTGAGGTCTATACTCAAGAGATTCGGAATGCATAACTGCAATCTGGCACCTACACCGTTAGTACACGGAAAACGATTGGGAAAAGAGCAATGTCCTAGAGACGGACAAGGCCTGCTCAATGTGCCATATGTTGAAGTAGTTGGAAGCTTAATTTATGCAATGATGAGTACAAGACCAGACTTAGCATACCCAGTGAGGTTGATAAGTCAATATCAAGCTAATCCTGGCCCAGCACATTGGGAAGCTGTTAAAAGGATTAAGAAATATTTGAAATGAACATAAATTAGTTTTTCAAGCTAATAGGCTTGAGGTATTTAGCTATTCAGATGCAGACTTTAGATGTAGGCCCCTCTAATTTCCGTCGCATTATTTGTATTTATGTGTGTATGTTTGTACTTGTGTATGTATGTACATATTTACGTACGCATTAATTAGTATAATTACGTGTGCATGTGTTTATATTAAGTATAAATAATGTATGTATTGCATGATAATAGTATGGATACAATACCGTATGTATATTGCATGTATATATGCATGGTATGCATGGTTTTCTGCATAATTTAGAGTTCTGGCCGAAGGCCCCTTGGGGTCAACCCCTGGCCGTTAGGTGGTGTCAGCGTCCAGACATGGACGCCAACACTTACCCTGGCGTCCAGCGATGTGGACGCCAATTTCTCTGACCTGCATGCGCAGCAGAGCTGCAAGCTTCTGAAACAAGGTATGGCAACCATTGGGGGGATGTCCCCCAACGGCTCTGAGGGTGTCCTATCACCCTAGTGAGTGGGAGAGAGACCCTCCTTATTGTCTAAACCCGAATTGGTCTCTCCCACTCTTCCCTTCACCTTGCAAGAGGAGAAAAAGAGAAGAAAAGCCCTAGGAGGGAACTGTGAGAAAACCCCATCTTAGCACCCTCAAATCCGACCCCTTGGAGCTTGATCTGAAGATCTACTGCGACAAGAAGGAAGCTGGAGCAAAGGAGAAGGCTTCCCCATCGTCCCCTTGCTGTGGAGCTCATCCAAGAACCCGGAGGAAGGTGACCTTGGAGGCATTTCTGCAACTTTCTTGGGACTGCCCAAGGAGGTCTTCACCGAGCCCTAGATCCCTTGGAGGAATTTTTGAAAGGCAAGTGACCTATCTATGAGCCCCCTTATGAGTCTAGGTCGGTTTTGTGATTTTTATGGATTTTTCCTCGAGTCCTAGACCCTCCCATTCACCCAAGTTTCAGAGCTCGGGTCTGTGTTTCTGCACAGACCTGATTCGACGGCAAGGTCCATGGACGTCCAGATCATACTTGGCGTCCATCGACCATGCCGCTGACCCTGAGTCAGCGGCCAGAGACCGCCGCCAAGTTCCTCAGGACAGAACAGTGAGCTGTTCTGCCCTCTTATACATTAATTTTGGTATGTTTTCCGCGATGAGGATATATGGTAATCCTATACTCTATGAATACAGTCAATTGTGGTGTGTGGATGAATGTGGTGTGTGTTGGTGGATGTGGGAAATATTGTATTCCATGAATTGTGAACATGACTTGTTAATGATCTTGTTAGATTATGTTTCATGATTAGGATTAGTATGAATGCCTTGGTTTTGGTTTGATCATGAAGATTAGTGTGTCAGTATGTGTGTTTGCAGTTTTGGTAAATCATCCATGTTTGCGTAATTTGCTAATAAAATCCGGTTCGGTAAAATAAAAGCATGTAAGAATGGTTGTGAGGATTTATCTATAGGTGTATGATTTAGGGTAATCTGGTATTCTCAAATCATGCATATATCAGTAACCTTTGTTTAAATAGTAAGTGGCAATTTGCAAGATGTGTTAAACCCCATGTTAAATTAAATTGTGAATGGCATGTTAATTAGGTGTTTTAATTACTGTAAATCCCATGAAGCTCATAAAAATCTGAAAAATTGAGGGTATCATCTTGAACCCGAAAACAGCATGTGGTTAAAATTTCAGGTCATTTGGATCAGTAAATAAAAAGTTATGTATTTTCAGGTGAAATGTGATAATTCATGCATATGATCGTAATGTGATTAGTTATGGTCTAAAACCAACATGATTAGTGTGTTCACTGTGTGTTAAACTCTTGAAATTTTGTAGTACCATGTTAGGTAAAACAGAGATATTCATGTGAGTGAGAAAGTGAATGTGATGAAAAGTGTAAAGTGTAAAACCATGTGTAAAACGGTAAATGTGTAACTGTGCCAATGTGACACTGCTTCCGTAGAGGGCAGTGGAGCTGTATCAGGGAAAAGTCCCCCTGAGAAAGTTCATTGTGTTAAGTGACCCTAAGGGCATTAGGGGGAAATCCTGGAGGTGGACAAGTACCACTGGTTAGGGTGGAGACTTGTTCTCCCGGTCTGCGCAGTCCAAGAGTCGCCATTGGAATGCCTAGATGGCGTCTATGTGTAATGTGATGTGTATATGTCCTTCTTTGGTGGTTTGGACTATGTGTCACGGCACCTAAAAATGTGTAATGTGAAATGTGTAATGTGTATGTGTCCATGTGTAAATGTGTAAGTGACAATGTGAATGTGTATGTGTAAAGTGGTAAAGTGAACCATGTGAAAGAGAAAACTTGTGTAAATAAAAATGTGAAACTAAAGACGTGGAAATAGGTTATTGAAACCCATGTGAGACAAATCTGAATCATGTGAATTAAGTAAATTCATGTTATTATCATTATGTTAATGTGCAAAGATGCTTAGAATCCATGTTAGGGATAATAGTGAACACGGGCACAAGATAGCATGAATGATTGTTGATGTGATATGTTTTATGCATTATTGTAGTTCTCATGCATAGGTTTTCAGCCATAAAACATATGAAATCAGCAACCTAAAGCGTGTGAAAAAAGGTCATATATATGTTTAAAAAATATGTAAATCTATGCTAGTTGTGTTCCCTTTCATGTAGGTGAAATGTTTATGTTGATAGCTCTCATGTTTTAGCCCTTTAAAGATTAAAGTTCATGAGTAAATTGAATAGAGGACCATGTGATAGGTGAATTTTATTTTAGAAATCTGAAAGCATGATTTATGTACAAATTTTAGAACTTTCATGATAGGGAAACTGAATTGACTAGCCTGCTATGTGTTAATTGTAAATGTGCATGTAGAAACCCCTAGGACTTATAAGTGTATATCATGAGTAGTGTTGCTTGCTGAGTCCTTGGACTCACTCCTTGCTTCGGCGTACAGGTGTAGTCAGTGACGTGGGCACCTTGGAGGAGGCAGCAGAGACGGACTCCGAGCGTGGAGACTAGCTAGTTTTGGAGTTCTTTGAGATTTGTGTATTTCATAGTACGTAACTTTGAAACATTGTACTAGAAGTATCATGAAAAGGATGTATAAGTGTGGACATTTGTATTTAATTTCAGCAATTTAAATCATGTGGATTTTAGTTCTTTTATGTTAATTGCGAACTGCATGTATGTTTAATGTGGATGATGAATGAATGAAGACATTGGTCTTTTACTTCCGCTACTCTGTGTATATTCGCGTGTATCTCAGCTGTTTGTATCGTTTGGGTAAATGTCCCACTGTGAGGACTCTCGCTCTATACCGACGTGGGTTGGTACAACCGTACTGGTATAATGAGGGCCGTCACATTAGAGGAGACAAAGATGACGAAAAGTCCATGTCAGGACACTTGTTCATCGTTGGTAGTGTTGTTGTTTCTTGGGGTAGCAAGAAACAAAGGTGTGTTGCAAGATACACACAGGAAGCTGAGTATATTGCTTGCAACATGGCTACTACTCACGCAGTCTGATAAGACGGTTTCTTAAAGATATGGATCTCAGTTTGGTAGATGGACCAATTGAGATATATTGTGATAATCAGGTAGCAATTAGCTTGATTAATAGTGGAGCAAATAGCTCTCTCGGAAAGCATATAGAAATACAATCTCATATTCGAGATATTGTGCAGAAAGGGGAAGTGAAAATAACTTATATCCCCACTAGTGACATGACGATTCCGGCGGAAATTTTCATTAAGATGTTGGCTTAATGGGGCTCAGAAATATATGAGAATAAAAGAATATTTTCATAGATAATGAAGATAGTGATACATCTCATAAATAGTGGGAGTATCGGAATAAATGTTTATACTTCGCACGAATAGTGAGAGTATAATAATTTGTTGACCAAGTGGGAGATGTTGTAACGTTCGAATGTTACAACATGATAATGGCCAACAAATTTGGCTTCGAACGTGATAATATGTCTCATTAAGACCCACTAAAAATTGCATAAGTTGGTGACGTTGTTGACTGATGGAGTTGGGAGTTGATTCTGCTGGCTCATACAACGCCAATTCATCCCAGTACCCTTTTAGAATGTTAAAAAACTTAGCAATAGAATTATTCTGTTGCTTGTGAGTAGTGATGGGCCTTTCTAGACTATATGCGTGGTCCATCCGTAGGAGAGAAATGGGCTTTGAGGTCCACCCAGACAGTGGTGCAGAATCGGCATATAAAATGGATGAAACAAGGTCCTTGTGAACAGAGTTTAGGACCCAAGAAAGTACCATATTGTTGACTCTTTCCCAGGCTCCTCGAAGTGGATCTCTAGTGGCTGGTTCTGAAATATCACCAGTAATGAAGCCAAGTTTGTTCTTCGACATCAATGCAACAGTCATTGAACGCTGCCAGGGAATATAATTATCATTAGTGAAAGGTGTGGAGACGAGGACAGAGCCTGGGTTGTTCGATGCATGCAGAAAAAATGGGTTAGATGGGCCATCTGAAGATGGTGCATCAGTCATGGAGTTGACAGTCAGAGCGAGCTTTGAAGGCGTCTCAATGAGCATTGACAATGGAGACCCCACCGGCGCAGGATGTTCCACTAGGGTGGCCATGGGCCAAAAAAAAGGGAACGGAGAATGAAGGAAGGAAGGAGGAAAGATTATGCAGAGATCCACTCTGATACCAAGTTAACAAGGGTGACGAGAAGAGCCAAAGATGTGGGTGAGAACCATGCTCAGTGAGGTCGCCATGAGGTGCCTCCTCTTATTATAGTAGGGATGGCATGCCTGTCATAACAGAACACACATGCACTGGAAGGTTCAAAGGAATATTCGTACAAATGGGTGCATGGGTAATATGTACAGGTTGTTACATGGTACAAGTTGTTACATAATTGTTATGAGGATAATACAATGCGAGGACCGTCAGGGGACCGCTCCTGCTCCTCGGCGTCCTTATAGAAGGAGTACGTTGGCCTATCCATGAAGATGAAAGCCATGAAGTAGTGGAGCTGGATTCGGTGGAGAATTGCTAGGAACATCATCATCAATACTAGATGGTGGGAAGAATGGCTGTTTCTCAAGGGCGAACTTCTATCACCAATAGTTGAGTGAGCTGTTGTTCTTGTTGTACACTTTGGGATATATTTGAGGTTGTTGTATCTTTTCTTTTGGACATGTAATAATGTATGGGGATAATATAATTTTATAAATATGTATAAAATTATCACGTATCTTGATATAGTGTTGTTGTCTTTTATATTCTTACTGGACATGTGTGTGTGATATCCCTTGCGAGACTTTGGTCCGTTCGCAAGAGGTGGGTCTAGATATGGAGATTTTTTGGACATAAATATCCAGGGTCGCTACAATAGTGATATGATCCGCTCACTATTGTACCTCACATCTTGTAGGCCTGACATTCAATTTAATGTATGTCTTTATGCAAGATTCCAATTTAGTCCTAGAGAGCCACATTTGATTGTTGTTAAAAGGATTTTTAGATATCTTTGTGAAACTATTGATTTCTAGCTAGCTGCATGTTTGATTTAATTTCATATTCTGATGTTGATTATGCTAGTTGTAAAATTGATAGCAAGAGTACTAGTGGCTACTGTCAATTTTTAGGAGGGAGTATGATTCTTGGACATCTAAGAAGCAACACTCATATGCACACTCCATTGCAGAGATAGAATTTATCGCTACAGAGCTATTGTAAGGCCGGACATTTTGATTTATGGTTATGCATGTTATGTGGGGTTTTCTAATTTTTTATAGATTTAAAGATATCTGTTTACTAGTTTTCTAGTTTTTGGTCAGAGGATTTGTAAGACTAGAAGATTTTAGACTATATTTTGAATGTGTTTAGAAATATCTCATATATTTTACTTTATTTTAAAGATATTATGTGTAAGAAATAATAATAATATCTATCGTATTTAAAAATTGCGGGAAAAACTTTTAATCGATTACTGTCTAAGATCAATCGATTACAGAAGAGGTCTTCAATCGATTGGAGAAGACAATCCAATCAATTGCTAAAGAAGTCCACTATTGATTGGTGTGTACCAATCGATTGCTATTATGCCAATCGATTGGTGATTGATGCCCAATCAATTGGTGACTAAAGCCCAATCGATTGCTATCATTCTCCAATTGATTGGTTAAGCTCTTATCGATTGGTGTGTACCAATCGATTATTGTTATGCTCCAATCAATTGGTTAAGTTCCTATCGATTGGTGTGTAAGTGTGTATCGATTGGTGATATTCCAATCGATTGTTATTTAGCTTCTTCTAATTGGTGATCAAATATTCTGATTGGGGACTTACACTCTTTATTTCGATTGGCTTACATATTCCATCAATTGGTCTGTTTGTTATGACTCCATTAATGATTCTGGTTTCCTAATCCAATAGTAACCATGATTTCTTCATGGATTGAGTTTGTTTTCCTTTATGGATTAACTTGGGAAAGTCCCTATGCGTTTGGGATCTAGTTTCCCTTCTTAAACACGATTCACAGTTATATATATATGGCTTGGTTTCGTGTGGGAGACACTTTTGGCCTTGTGTTCTAGAGAGACTCTTGCGAGGGAGCTTGGGAGCTTGTTCACAGAAGTCTTCTCCAACCTGGACTAGTGTGATGGTGTGTTTCTGGACGTAAAGGTGTGTTCATGCTGCCAACCATTCAGAAGGTGTGAAGATTGCATCAAGTTGGGGAGAATTGTCTCTTTGGCTTGGCCAAGGAGGGCTTCTTCAACCTAATTCTATATTCAGGGGTTTTCTTCAAGCAAGTAAATTGAGAGTTTAAATCCATGATCTTAGTTTTTATATAGTGTGTTTTTCACAAATTTATATGCATTAAAACATTTCGGTGATATTAATGCTAATGTTAGTAGATTGGAGAGTGAAGTCAAAGCCAGGCAGGAAGAGTTTGATAACATCCCTTCTATGGATAATCGGTCATCCCTGGGGGCTGCTAATGCCAAGCTTTATAGGGCCATCCGCTGTGTGGAGGTTTACTGGGCCCAAAAATCTAGGTTGAATTGGCTAGATGAGGGGGATAAGAACACCGCTTTCTATCATGCAGTGGTTCAAGGAAATAGAAGAAGAAATAAAATCCATAGACTTCAGGTGCATGGCAGTTGGTCTGAAGACCAGGAAGTGCTTTATAGGGAGGCTGCCCACTACTTTGAATCCCTTCTCCAGTCTACATGCCATATGGTTGATGATTCGCTTCTCACTGTTATCCCTGATCTTATTTTTGCCGATCAGAACAACGCCCTGTGTAAGACACCAGATTTTGAAGAGGTCAAAAGGGAAGTGTGGGCTTTAAATGGAAACAGTGCTCCTGGGTCGGATGGACTCACAGGCTTCTTTTTTACCTCTTGTTGGGACATTATGGGAGATGACGTTTTTAATGCTGTCACATGTTTTTTCAGTGGTTTCCCTCTCCCAAGAGGTGTTACATCTACTAATATTGTGCTCATCCCTAAGAATAATCACCCTGTCACCTTCAATGACTTCAGGCCTGTCAGTTTATGCAATTTTTCCTATAAGATCGTGGCTAAGATTTTATGTGACAGACTGACTGCTATTCTCCTACGATCATTTCTGAAGAACAAGGTGCTTTTGTTAAGGGTAGATCTATCTTGGACAATGTGTCCATGGCTAGACACCTGGTAAGAGATATTGGTCGCAAGATCAGAGGCAACAACGCTATTTTTAAACTGGATATTAAAAAGGCATATGATAGTGTTGAATGGGATTTCCTCTTTGCCGTTCTAAAGAAATTTGGTTTCTCTTACAGATTCATTTCATACATTGGCATGTTGATTTCCAATTGTTGGTTTTTTGTTCTATTTAATGGATCTTCTATTGGCTATTTCAAATCTTCCAGAGGGTTACGCCAAGGTGATCCCCTCACCCCTGCTTTGTTTATTATTATGGAGAAAGCACTCAGTAGAGGTATTAAAAATATGGTGAATTCTGGGTCCCTTCTTCCTTACTCTGGCCCTAGGGGCTGCCTGACACCATCTCACCTCTTATATGTGGATGATACTTTGATTTTCACTAATGGAAACATTAGAAATGTCAAACGCCTGGTGGATTTCCTAAACAAGTATGCTTACTCTTCTGGCCAGCAGATTAATCCCAACAAGAGTTGTTTTATGCTTGCTGCTAAGGTTCCTGTCCAAACCGCTAATAGAATAAAAGTTGTTACTGGCTATACCAGACAGACTGGCTCGCTCACTTACCTCGATGTTCCTCTTAAGCCTGGCAGAATAAACTCTAGGGATTATAGCTCGCTGGTTGACAAGGTGAACGCCAAGCTTAATACATGGAAATCTAAACTGTTATCTCAAGCTGAGAAAATAACTTTGATTAATTTTGTCATTTCATCTCTGCCTATTTATTTAGCTGCTGCCTCATATATACCAAAAGCCATTATTTCTTACATAGAGAAAGTCTCTGCTGCTTTTTTCTAGGATGGTACTAATGGTGTTCATCGTCGGCACTGGGTTGCATGGTCTTCTATTCAAAGGCCTGTTGAGGAAGAAGACCTAGGGGTTCACAGTTTATGGCATGTGCAGATCTCCTTGGTGGTTAAGAAACTCTGGAATATTAGAAAAAGCTCTTCTCTTTGGGCCTCTTATGCTAGAAGGCGGTACTCCTTTACTAGCATCACCAGTATTCCTGGCATACCCAAGATGGTCTATATGGAAGCTATGAAGGTCCTCAGCGAGAACTTAAGATGGGTTCATGGTAATGGCAGGAACATTAAAATTCTCCATGATGTTTGGATTGGCGACACTCATCTCAGTAGCTTTGTCTAGATGGACAGTGAGGCGGCATCCGCCACCTTGAGTGATGTTGCGACTGATGGCTCTCATCCCCTCAGATCCATAATTCCTCAACCTGTTCTGGAAGGGTTGGTTCTCACTAGCGATGAAGACAGATGCCTATGGGCGGCATCAACCAACGGTTCCTTTACCACTAAGAATGTTTACAACACTATTAGGCCAATGGGTGTGCATAGGCCGGCCCTTGCAAAAATATGGCACAATGCTTTCTACCGAAGAGCCTCCTTATTTTCCTGGAAAATCTTGAACCGGGCAGTCCCAGTTGATGGTTGCATTATTGAAACTGGCATTCCCTTGCTCCTGCTGTGATATCCCTCATACGGAAGACCTTAATCACCTGTTCATACACAGTGATATCGCTACTACCCTTTGGCGCTGGATCCTCCCTCTCATCCCTTCACGGGTTTACCTTCATAACCACATCACTGGCCGCCTATGGAGTTTTATGCAACATGCAAATATTCAATCTCCTTTTGGGTTTGCATCCTTGTATTCTCTTATTCTTATGTTGTGGTATATCTGGAAGGAAAGATGTTCAAGGAGGTTCGATTCCACTTAAACCTCTACTGGGGTATCATCAACAACATCAAGTCTACAATTGCTCATTCCCTATCCACTATTCATTTCAAGGTTCAGCCTAACTTCAATGAGATGCACGCCCTCCATGGGTTCGGTTATGCCCCTTTGTGCTCTTCCAAGCAGATAAAACTTATACGTTGGATCCCACCAATAACTGATTTCTATCTTAACGTTGATGGCACTTGTAAAGGGAATCCTGGCGAGTGTGGAGGTGGTGGATGTATTCGTGATTCTAAGGGTCAAGTACTTGTGGCTTTCTCCCACTTCTATGGTGTTGGTACCAGTATGATTGCTGAAGTTAGAGTGATCTGTGACAGTCTTCAGCTGGCCACCTCTTTGGGTTACAAGCTTACTATTATAAATTTTGACTCCCAGGTCCTTGTGAACTCCTTCCATGAGGACAAGATGGTCTCTTGGCGTTCATACAGATGGTGGAGAGAAGCTAGATCCTTCATCAACAGGGAGCATTTTATTCTGTCTCGTGTATCGGGAAACCAATCAACTTGCTGATGCTTTGGCTAATTTTGCTGTTAAGTCTAGGCAAAATGAAACTTTTGGGGGGGCGAATTCTTTACCTCATTCTTGTAAGGGGCCGATGACCATTGATAAATCTGGCCTCATGCAGGTTAGGATGGTTTAATGGGGTATGCCCCATGGTTGTTGTACTTTCAATATTATGAAATATTTTTGGCCCAGGTCACCCTCACTGGTGGAGTGAGAATATTCTCCCCTTTGGGGAAGAGTGCACTCTCCTAGTTTGATCCCCTCAGGACCTTTTTATTAAAAAAAAATGCATTAAAACACGAGAATTTTGGATTTGAATTCCCGGATTTACTTCTGCCTTTCTGCTTCTTCTGGACTTGACGACAGTATTTATTGCCGCCAAGCCTCCTTGACGATAAGATATTGTGATGTCAAGTTAATCTTGATGGCACTGTACTATGCCGTCTACTTTGTCTTAGTGAGAGTCGATATTACTGCTAAGTTCTTCCTTCAAGATTTACAATTTATGTTTGTTTTATATGTATTTATATATTTATGTGTAAGATGTGCATGTGGATGGTTTTTGCCTGTGACTTAGGTTGTTTTAATATTAGGGGATCATCATATTATATACTGTTGATTTTTAGATTACTGTAGATATGTTTAATAATTTTCTTTATAAGAAAGATGGGAAATTGTTAGAAAATAAAGATAATTATACTAGGCTTTATTCATATTGAGTAAAATCCTGATATTTAGTAGAGTAATTCCTGTCAATCATGTCCATATGTGTTTCTATTGAGGATTTTTTGTCTTAAATTAGTAATTTTCATATTATATATATGTGTGTATCAATAGTTTATAAATTGTAGTAAATTATATGGTTGTCATAAAATCATGAAATTTCTATGGTTTAGACCACTATTTGATATTTACATTATTTCAATTTTTGAGTACTATAGATATTTCTGCACTGTCATGTGTTAATTAAGCATTATATATTAAATTAAGTAAATCTATGTAACTATAGTAATTAGCAGCATGTTTTCAGTTAGTGAGACTTAGTTTACTTTTATCAGAAACTGCATGATTTATATCTTTGTGTTATACTTGCATGTATAGTAAGTACGATTATAAATATTGAAGTGTTGCGGAATTCTCTATATGGTAATCTAGAAGGGGGGTTGAATAGATTACTGTCTATTAAGAACACTTGTTGCCTTCTTTTTGATAAGATACAAATTACTAGAAGTTATGTCAAGGACTAAACTTAGTGTGGATGTGTGTGATTCGATGATAGATATCAAACAGATGATTAGACGTGTGTATATGCGCCGTGCCTACCAAACATCTAACGTAGAAACGTTCAAACCACGAGACACAACGATTTACGTGGTTCGGAATACACAACTCGTGTATCCTACATCCACGGGCCACACACACACGCAGAATCACCTGCTTATGAGCTAGTTCACTAACTACAACTCACACACACACGTGTTCTCTGATGTGTAACCATGATCAGAACAACACACACACGTGTATCAAGCACAAGGACTGCTTGAAACACACCACACACACACAAGTATGGATAAAAGTGAAACAGAGAAGAGTGTGAGAGTTGAGGATCAAATCCAATTGAAAACTCTTCTGATGAACGTCTGGGTAGACTTCAGGCTTCGTCTTGATGATCAGAAGTTGATGGAGAGGCTTGAATCCACGACGTTCAGACTTCACCGCTGCACGGAAGACTTCTCTTGTTGAATCTGGGCAGCAGGTAGAAGCAGAGCAGCAGGGCAAGACTTTTCTGAGAGGCTTTTAGGGTTCTTGCTTGGAGGCAGCTTGTGTATGTGAATAGCTTCAAAAGATTGCTTATATATTGGTGTTTACATATGGAGATACGTGGTACATGGAAACACCAAGTTTGGTAACATCCAAACTTCCCATATTTGAAGCAACAGGTCGGCTATCGACAGGTCTTCAGGCTGCTGTCGACAGGTCTTGACAGTTCGTCATTTGACAGAAGTCTGGAAGTTCAGGTTTGGCTCTGACTGAGTACATCTGTCGACAGGTCTTTTGGTGCTGTCGATAGGTACCTGGTTTTCGAGAAACCTGAAGTGTTTGACTGTGTAATTCTGTCGACAGGTGTCTGGCTGCTGTCGACAGGGCTTGTCTTCCAGAGTCTGTTGAGTGCTGACTGTGTGTATCTGTCGACAGGGTCCTTAGTGCTGTCGACAGGTACACTGTCTTTTGACATTTGTTGACCTTTTCTACACGTTGTTGATACATGTCTTGAGTAGTGTATCTCCTACATTATTGAACATAGTTAGTGAGACATTATAGTCATTTATAACCAAGCATTATACCAACATATTGTGACAAGTCATATGTATCAAGATCTTATGCAATTTTAAACTCAATTCACATTGTTCACTTGTTTACTTTGTTCATCATTGATCATCAACAAAAAATGTTGTATTTATGATTTAGAATGTGAACCCAACATTCTCCCCCTTTTTGATGATGACAAAATTAATCAATTAAGCAAGTGTAACGAGTGCACAATTGAGTTTCTCCCCCTTTTGTCAATATCCAAAAGCATACACCATAGACACATGTAGTAGGCAAGAAGACATAAATTTTCATTGATTTTTCATTGAGCCATACATAATGTGCTAGGTAAAACATAACTTGAAAGGGAAAGACATTGCATGACCATCAAAGTAAGAGAACAACATAAGACTTAAGATAACTGGATAACAAGACATGACACTCTCCTAGACACCTAAGCTAGCTATGCATCCTCATCAGCTGGCGGTGTAGGAGCCAGACGCGAAGGTGCAATGCTATCCAAGCGGGTGTCAAGTGTATCCATCATGTTATTGAGCCTCTCAAATCCAGTTGACATCTGAAGTTGGAGTTGAGCGAGTAATTCTCTAATGGAGGGCTCAACTGCCACATCAGGAGCATCATCTCTTGGAGCAACTAGTGGCTCATCTTGTGAATCATCATCATGAGCATCTTCTGCATATTGATCTTCTTCAACTTGATCTTCTTCATCTTGATCTTCATCATCATCTGCAGCTGCCCCTTTACCCTTGAGATCTCTGGTTACAGTGCCATCCACCATCTTGTAGCCCATCCTATGTATAGCTGTGAGATCATAGGAGCTACGGGATGTGAGAACTGTCATCTCCCCATTTGGAATTTGAATGCCAAGGAATAGGAAGAGAGAAGTGAGTTGACATGCATATGGCATTGATCTCTTGGCACTGCGAACACATATGCGAAAGATAGAGACCATAAGAGCAGGTAAGTTGATAGGCTTAGCATTGAGGAATTGGTGAAGCAGAGACTTGTGAAGGGAGGTCACAAGTTCTCGGCTACCATCCTTGGGAACGATGAGAGTTGTGAAGATGTGATGGATGAGACGATGAAGAGGAGGGAAGGAGTTGGCATTTAGTTGCCGACGATCAGTAGGATCGCAAGGCTGCAAAGTAATGAGCATGTGATACTCCTCTGGAGTTGGATGATGGGTCATGATATCCACTCCTATATTTGGGATTTGCAAAGCGGTGGATAGGAGATTAGGAGTGATAAGAAATGGAGTGTTCTTCACCTTGGTATACAACTGTCCAGTTTTTGATAGTTGAAGGTTGGTGTAGAAATCGGTCACGGCGGTTGTAGAGTACCGCATGTGATCGTAGCAGAAGGGTGCCCAACCCTGGACATCAAAGAGAGTTTGGAGTTCTGGAAACATGGCTTCAAGGGAAAGGAAGTCGATGTAGTGGGGCTGCACGACCTTGGTGAAGGTACCATGGACATCAAGAAGACTCAGAGAGGGCGGAATGATGAGCTCCGGCAAACGATCCTCCCGGTACTTCGTCCGATGCTCGGTGGTGACTCTGGAGCCTTGACCGGCTTCGGGAGATCGTGGACGACGACGGGATGCTAGCTTCTTGGCCTTGGAGCCATCAAGAGGGGAGGTTTGATGCGGTGGGAGAGGATATAGAAAAGAAAAGACAGGAAGGAGGAAGAGGAAAGGGAGAAGAGAGCTCTTCCGGTGCCCTGGAGAAAGGGTTTGAAGAGAGGGAGGGAAAAGGGTTTTTGGAAGTGGAAAAGATGGAAAGGGGTGTGGGGTCCTCTTATAGAAGGCTTGAGGGTATGTGAAGAGTCGGATCCCACCAAATCCATTTTGGATTTAGCCCGTTGGACTTCCAAAAACAGTCTGCCGCCGACTGTCGACAGGGCCCCTGGTGCCTGTCGACAGGCGCTTTCAGAAAATGGCCAGTTTTGTGATTTTTGGTGATTGTTGAACTGAAGCTCTGAGCAATGTCTTCCAGGTGTTATGTGAAGGTGTATAGGAGGTGAATCATGTATGTAAGCCTACATATACAAGGATATAATAAACCATAACAATTTCGTCAATGGTTTTAACATAATACCCAAGGAATTTAAGGTGAAAGCATTAAGAAAACACCCACTTAAATAAAGAACATTGCACACTCACACTTAAATAAATACAATGTAAGACAACACAATCCCCATTTTGTGGATAGGCAAATGATGCATGAAATGATATCTATATGTCAAGACAATCACAAGACCAATGACCTTGGAAATTATGACTCAGTGGAGGCTACACACTATTTCCCTTTTTGTTTGAAATTTAGAAGAACAATGGGAGGAAATGGTACTTAAGAAGACGTCACACCTTTGACGTGAGGATAGACATTACACGTGCCCATACCCCAGTTAATTAGTGGAAGTTTCCATCATACCGTTGTACAGAGATGATGAGTTGGCCTTTTGACGCGAGGGCAGACATTTGTGATGCCCATCTCCCCGGTTACTCAGCATAACCCAACATTGCTCTATATTCTTCCCATGTAAAGTTGATTTTCATTACGAAAAAAATATATATATTTTTGTTTTCCTTGTGAAAGATTCTTTCAGAAATAGGTAGCTTTTCTCCAAGTATTGTTGTAAAAGCCAATATCAAGTAGGTGATATGATTACCTATCAATATTAGACATGCACTTTCATGACCAAAAGGCTTATCAAGTAAATTGAGACGATGTCTGCCCACAAAGAATTAATGTAGAGAAGTGAGGTGATATCCTTTATAGTTATGAAATGTTTCTAGATGATAGAACCTAAATCCAAACATGAATAGTATGTGAAAATCATAGTGGAATAAAGAATAGCTTAAATATCATTTGTATGTAGTATGGTCAAACATGCATTAACACCTTATAGACACCTTATATGTTAATCATGAAGATGCTCACTGAATGGGTGAAGAAATAAGCATGAACAACCAAAAATCAGAATATCTGTCGACAGGGAAGGAAGGCCTGTCGACAGGAAGACACAGACAGAAGTTGGAGATTTCGGGGAGGGGAAAACTGTGTGCATCTGTCGACAGCAGATTGAGGGCCTGTCGACAGATGGACACAGACAGAAGAATCAGAGTTCTGTCTGGGCTGAGCTGTCGACAGGGCCCTTGTAGCCTGTCGACAGGGACATGTTCAGAGCAGTTTTAAGGGTAGAATGAAGGGCTGAAATGTCTAATGGTTGTGAGGGAGTTGAGATGGACAAAGGTTGAACAATTTCCTTCACATTGCATTCATCTAACCCTAACTTGCTCCCCCATAATGTGTGCCATTTGAAACAAAAGGACTGAAGTTCATGACGACATATTTGCAGACAAAGACCAAGCACTAAGAACACCAAGCATGTAGAGAGACAAACCAACAAGAGTTTTCAGAATTTTAAAGAGAGTTTTGAATAGGCAAAATTATAAAGAAACTAATTCCAAATGTAGAGTGCATGTCCCTTTATGTCACATGACAATGGATACTTGGCGGAGAATATTTCTCACGCATAATGAGAGTTTCCAAACAAGTATGACTTGTTCTTCCACACATCACCATTTGATATACCTCACAGTTAGTGGACATAAGGGACATATGCTTAACATTTGAGTTAAGTTTCATTGCAATTTGCACAACCCCAACTCTCTTCGCAATGTGGTGAATCTATCTTCAGCTAGAGGTTTGGTAAAAATATCAGCCAACTATTTCTCTGTGGGTATGAAACTGATTTCCAATGATCTATGGCCACTTCATCTCTCAAGAAATGATGACGAATTTCTATGTGTTTCGTCCTGGAATGTTGAATGAGATTCTTTGATAGATTGATTGCACTAGTGTTGTCACACAGGATAGGTGTGCATCCAATATCGATGTTATAGTCACACAACTGACTTTTTATCAACAACACTTGTGTTGCACAACTCCCTGCAGCAACATATTCTGCTTCTGCAGTAGAGAGTGCAACCGAGTGTTGCTTCTTGGGTGCCCACGAAACCATACAACCACCAAGCATTTGGCAATAGCCACTAGTGCTTTTCCTGTCAATTTTACACCCAGCGTAGTCTGCATCAGAATAAGAAATCAATTCAAAACTACTACCAGCTGGATACCAAAGTCCCAAGGCAAGCGTACCTGAGAGATATCTGAAGATTCTCTTGACTGCAATTAAATGGCTTTCCTTTGGACTAGATTGGTATCTAGCACAAAGGCAAACACTGAATTGTATGTCCGGTCTACTTGCAGTAAGATAAAGGAGTGAGCCAATCATACCTCGAAATTGTTTGGCATCTACCGGTTTACCTTTCTCATCACATTCTAGCTTAATGCTTGTACTCATTGGTGTTGAAGCGGGTTTGGCTTGTTCGAACTGAAACATTTTGAGTAGTTCTTTTACATATTTCTCTTGGTTTATAAAGAATCCATCTTCAAGCTGCTTGACCTGCAAACCAAGAAAAAATTGAAGCTCCCGCATTAAGCTCATCTCAAATTCACTGTGCATATGTTGTGAAAATTCTTCACACAGTGTGGGATTAGTGGAACCAAAGATGATATCGTCCACATATACTTGAACAACAATTTGTGATTGCGAACTTTCTTTGTAAAAAGAGTTTGGTCCACCTTACCTCTTGAGTAGTTTTTGCTTACCAAATAGGTACTCAGCCTGTCGTACCAAGCTCGGGGTGCCTGTTTCAAACCATAGAGAGCTTTGTGCAATTTAAATACATGGTTTGGTTTATCATGGTCCTCAAAGCCAGGTGGTTGAGAGACATAGACTTCCTCTTTTATGTAGCCATTCAAGAAAGCAGTTTTGACATCCATTTGAAATAATTTGAACTTGTTTAAACATGCATATGCTAACAAGATCCTAACTGCTTCTAGTCTAGCTACAGGTGCAAAGGATTCTTCAAAGTCTATACCAAATTCCTGATTGTATCCTTTTGCAACTAGTCTAGCCTTGTTTCTAACCACCTTACCCTCTTCATTTAGTTTATTCCTAAAGACCCATCTTGTTCCTATGACAGAAATTTCAGGGGTTCTAGGAACTAAACTCCAGACATTATTTCTTTGAAACTGCCCAAGCTCCTCATGCATGGCATCAATCCAAGAATTTTCTTTTAGTGCTTCTTCAACAGTTTTGGGTTCCACTTGAGATACAAAGGCTAAATGATCCTGTTCAACTATTTGATTTACCTGAGACCTAGTTTGAACTGAATTATTTATGTTACCTATGACATTCTCAAGTGGATGAGCTTTAGAGTACCTCACATTAGTGATTGTTGAAGACCCGGGTTGATCTTGCAATTGAGGAGGATGTTCTGGAGGAGGGGTGGCTGGAGGAGTTTCATGTTGAGGTTCATCCTCTTGTTGTGGATCTTGTGCAGGTATTTCTTCTTCATTTTTGAGTAGATGTCCGTCATCTTCATCATCGTACCTGCGAAGATATCCACGTTTAGCTTTATGAACTGACTTAGAGATTGCATTTGATTTGCTTTGTAGATCTCCAAGAGTTGTTTCATCAGATTCATCGTCAAACCTGTAAGGAGTAGAATTGTTAGACTTGATTTGAGATTCATCAAAAACAACGTGTGGAGTTTCTTCCACCTTTCTGGTTTTCAGATTAAACACTCTATAAGCTCTAGAATGTTCAGAGTATCCAAGAAAAATACCTTGATCGCTTTTGGCTTCAAACTTGTCCAAGTCATTTTTATCATTGTTATGAATAAACACCTTTGAACCAAAACTTTAAAGTACCCAATGGTGGGTTTCTTACCTTTCAGAAGTTCGTAAGGAGTTTTCTTGAATACGGGTCTTACCATGGCTCGATTAAGGATGTAACAAGATGTGTTTACCGCTTCTGCCCAAAAGGTTCATGCTAATTGATTCTCGACCAGAAGCGTACGAGCCATCTCCACCAAGGTTGTATTTTTTCTCTCCACAACTCCATTTTGCTCGGGAGTTCTTGGGGAGGAAAACAGGTGGTCTATACCTTGGTTCCTGCAAAATTCGGAGAAGGAATTATTGTCAAATTCTCCCCCGTGATCAGTGCGGATGGAGCAGATTTTATTGACATTCCCATGCTCAAATTTGTTGAAGAATTCTTCAAAAACACTTAATGCTTCATTCTTGTGAGCCAGGAATTTTACCCTAGTGAACTTAGAGAAGTCATCCATAATGACAAAACCATAACGCTTGCCATTGAGACTGAGTGTTCTCGTAGGTCCAAATAGGTCCATGTGCAAGAGTTCATAAGCTTTGGAAGAACTTACCGGTGCCTTTGATTTGAAGGATTTCGGTTTGTTTTCCCTATGCACATGCATCGCAGAAATTTTCATTCTTGTTAAAGGAAATTTCAGGAAGACCACTTACCAACTTAAGCCTTATGATCTTGTGCAATACATTGTAACTAGCATGACCGAGCCTACGATGCCACAATGTAAGCTCGTCCTGTTTGTTTGCTATAAGACACAAATTGTTATTTTCTGGATCATCTAAGTCAACCATGTAGATGTTGTTTATTCTTTTTCCAGAAAATTTTAGGCTTCCTGTTTCCTTATGAAGAATTTGACATGAATTGGATTCAAAGACAATTTTATGACCTTTATCACACAATTGACTTATGCTAAGCAAATTGTGATGAAGGCCATCAATTAGTAGCACATTGTCTATAGAGTTAGAGGCAAACTTACCAACTTTACCTGAGCCAATTATCTGACCTTTGTTGTTACCTCCAAAGATCACTTGACCTCCGTCTTTTTCCACAAGTAAACTGAATTTAGCTTTGTCGCCCGTCATATGCCTCGAGCAGCCACTGTCTAGGTACCATTTGTTTTGATTGTGGGCTGCTAGGCATTCCTGCATGGTGGATCAAGCAAGAGGTTTTGGTACCCAAATTACTTTGGGTCCCATTAAATCATTCATGCCAAATAACAAGTGCTTAGGAATCCAAACTTGTTTGATTTTCATTTGATTTGGTTTATTCCAGCATTGTTTTTCATTATGTCCAATCTTTTTACAGATTTTGCATGATGATGATTTAGGAACAACATTGGGTTTGACATTTTTAGAAGCATCCATAGGCATCTTACCCTTTTGTTCCCTTGTAAGTCTAGCTTTGGGAACTTGCTGTTTGTCTTGTGGACGGCCCTGGTTAGAGCTTGTAGCAAATTCCTCATGTTGACTAGGAACAAATTTGGTGACTTTAGGTTCCTTTTTTTACCCTTGTGTTGATTTTTCCTTTTCTTTGAAGGGTTTGGTTTGCTAGACCTTGGGGTTGGATCAATGAAATCAGTCATCAGATTTTTGCCAATTACCTTTGGCTTTGGATTTTGAAATCCAATCCCATGTCTTGCAATAAAAACATTTGAACCTAAGATTGCATCCAAGTTCTGTTTGCTTTTTACAAAACTTGATAGATCTTTTGATTTGCCTTTTAGTTCTATTTCAGCTTTTTCAAATTTCTCTTTCAGATTAGCATGCTCACCTTTAAGAATTTCAAGAGAGTTTATTAGATCATCTCTTTCCTTTTGAACTTCTTGATACTTAAGTTTCATGCTATCCAATTCATCACTGTGGGTTTGTTCATCAATTTTCATCAAATCAATTACCTTGTTCAGAGACTCAATTTCTTCATTGTTGTTTGATTCATGAACAAGGAAATTCATTTTCTTCTTAAGTGCTTTGTTTTCAGACTTAAATTCACAAAAATTTTCAAATAGTACAGTATAAGCCTCTTCTCATTCATCAATAGAAAAATTCTCGAAGGAAGAGTTTACCTCAGTTGAATCATCAGTCTTCGCCATGAGACACTGAATCTCTTCATCTTCCGAGGTGGCTTGACTGTCCTCATCTTCATCGCTCCATGAAGCCAACATTGCTTTGGCTTTCTTGAACGTGAATTTGTCTTTCTTCAATTTTTTCTTAAGCTCGGGGCATTCTCCTCTCATGTGCCGCTGCTTCTTGCACTCATAACAAACCACATCAGAATTTTTGTTAGGTGAATCAAATCTGTTGGTACCCTTTTGGAACGGTTTTGAGTTTCCTGAACTCTTTTCTTGAATTTAAGGAACTTCTTAAATTGTCTAGTGAGCATGGCCATCTCGTCATTCTCACTATCACTAGAGGATTTAGACTCAATACTTTCCTGTTGAGTACTCCTTTTGGAATCTGAAGAGACTTTCTTGGAAGCTTTCAAAGCAATGGACTTCCTTGGGTTCTCTTCAATTTCCTTCCTTTTCACATTCAATTCATAGGTCATGAGAGAACCAATCAATTCATCCACCTTCATGGTTGAAAGATTCTTGGAATCCTCAATGACAGTGACTTTGGTGTTCCATGAGGATGGAAGAGACCGAAGTATCTTCCTCACCAAATCACTCTCTGAGTATTCCTTTTTAAGACCTTTTAGTCCATTTATCAGAACCATGAATCTAGCAAACATGTCAGATATTGTCTCATCATTATTCATCTTAAACATTTCATATTATGAGACTAGCATGCTTACCTTAGATTCTCTCACCTCAGACGTACCTTCATATATTAACTCGAGCTTGTCCCACATCTCCTTAGCTGAGGTGCATGTGGAGACCCTCGAGTATTCCTTTGGATGGACCGCGCACTGCATCATGTTGAGGGCGCTCCAGTTGAGAGTCCCTTTGGCAATCTGGTCTTTAGTCCATGTATCTTCATCTTGAGGCAATTCATATGGTCCTATTCTGACTATCTTCCACAATTCAAAGTTTTGTGCACGTAGAAACACCTGCATTCGGTTTTTCCAATAGGGATAGTCAGTGCCATCAAAGAAGGGTGGCCTAGTGACTGAATGTCCCTCGGCCATATACCCCTTACTAGAATCCATAAGATCAAGGATCTCCTGATCGTAAGATCAAATAGATGTGACAGTAAACGGAGAAACCTCGCTCTGATACCAATTGAAGTGTTTCGGAATTCCCTATATGGTAATCTAGAAGGGGGGTGAATAGATTACTGTCTATTAAGAACACTTGTTGCCTTCTTTTCGATAAGATACAAATTACTAGAAGTTATGGCAAGGACTACTAACTTAGTGTGGATGTGTGTGATTCGATGATAGATATCAAACAGATGATTAGACGTGTGTATATGCGCCGTGCCTACCAAACATCTAACGTAGAAACGTTCAAACCACGAGACACAATGATTTATGTGGTTTGGAATACACAACTCGTGTATCCTACATCCACGGGCCCACACACACACGCAGAATCACCTGCTTATGAGCTAGTTCACGAACTACAACTCATACACACACGTGTTCTCTGATGTGTAACCACGATCAGAACAATACACACACGTGTATCAAGCACAAGGACTGCTTGAAACACACCACACACACACAAGTATGGATAAAAGTGAAACAGAGAAGAGTTTGAGAGTTGAGGATCAAATCCAATTGAAAACTCTTCTGATGAACGTCTGGGTAGACTTCAAGCTTCGTCTTGATGATCAGAAGTTGATGGAGAGGCTTGAATCCACGACGTTCAGACTTCACCACTGCACGGAAGACTTCTCTTGTTGAATCTGGGCAGCAGGTAGAAGCAGAGCAGCAGGGCAAGACTTTTCTTGAGAGGCTTTTAGGGTTCTTGCTTGGAGGCAGCTTGTGTACGTGAATAGCTTCAAAAGATTGCTTATATATTGGTGTTTACATATGGAGATACGTGGTACATGGAAACACCAAGTTTGGTAACATCCAAACTTCCCGTATTTGAAGCAACAGGTCGGCTGTCGACAGGTCTTCAGACTGCTGTCGATAGGTCTTGACAGTTTGTCATTTGACAGAAGTCTGGAAGTTCAAGTTTGGCTCTGACTGAGTACATCTGTCAATAGGTCTTTTGGTGCTGTCGACAGGTACCTAGTTTTCCAGAAACCTGAAGTGTCTGATTGTGTAATTCTGTCGACAGGTGTTTGGCTGCTGTCGACATGGCTTGTCTTCTAGAGTCTGTTGAGTGCTGACTGTGTGTATCTGTCGACAGGGTCCTTGGTGCTGTCGACAGGTACACTGTCTTTTGACATTTGTTGACCTTTTCTACATGTTGTTGGTACATGTCTTGAGTAGTGTGTCTCCTACATTATTGAACATAGTTAGTGAGACATTATAGTCATTTATAACCAAGCATTATACCAACATATTGTGACAAGTCATATGTATCAAGATCTTATGCAATTTTAAACTCAATTCACATTGTTCACTTGTTTACTTTGTTCATCATTGATCATCAACAAAAACATGTTGTATTTATGATTTAGAATGTGAACCCAACAAATATTGCATGACTACTATTAATTGCCAAAAAGGACATTGTCACCATAGTGGGTTTACACAAGCCAGACCATAGAAATGCCCCTATGGGAAAGTTCATACTGTCTATTGTTTACTGGTCTCACAGGCAACGAGGTTTGAAATACTAGAGGTGTTCAACACTTGCACTGTTCACTGTTGACCAGGTTGCAAGCCCAGAGGGGTGAATGGATTGCTAAAAATTCATCTTATAAATATTTTGTGACAAAATAACTTTAGAAACACTAAACAAAATAGTTAGAGTTAATGAGCAGCAGATAAGGAGATAAAAACAATCACATGAACAACAGAAATTTTATCTTGGTTCAGATCTTCTATCACAAGGAGTCCTACGTCCAGTCCCCAAGTAACAACTTGGGATTCCACTAACCAAGGGTACAGTCCCCCTCAAGGACACTTACACATCCAGCATTGGCTGGCCTTCTCTTCAATCCACGAAGAGGTAATACCCCACCTGTTAGAACATGTCTTCCTTTATACAAAAAGGGTATCACCCACCTACTACATAGCAGGTATTCTCTTCACTTATGAAGATGAGCACTCAAAAAAGAGTAAAGGGGTGATGGCCCCTATACCAAGCTAATAGCAACAATATAGTGCTTGATCTGAGGCAGAATCTAAGAGACAAAAAGAATTACACCAAGAAGAAGTTCTCTCAGATCTAAAACAAGCTCTCACACTCTAGACGGGATTGAATAACAGTGCTTCGTGGAGAGCTAAGATCAAGAGTCTTTTTCTAAATGAAGGAGCGAGCTCTTCTTTATTTTTGTTCGAAAGGATTGTCACTCATTGCGTCAACATACTTCTACTTATCATCTCTTGATGAAGTATCTGTTGAAGTGTTAGTTGTGACTCTTGTCTTAAAACGTGTCTCCTGACAGATGTAGCAGGTCCAACGTAAGAGAGCTGGGAAACCTGCAGATAATAAATGCTTGGATAGAGACATAGTGAGAGGGAGATCATATGGATATCTTCTTTACTCCGATCAACATGGTATATCCACCGTTGTAAACATGTGTGACTACCGAAAACCTGCAGACAATAAATGCTGAGAGATGGACAACTCAAATGTTTCTAAACTATTAGTCAACGTCATTGGCCATGCTGCAAGAGGATATACCAAAACTGAAATCCCATTCTATCATCATCTAAAGTTCTAGTTGATATGTCATGAAAGTGGTAACCAGTAAAAGATGATGTACATGGACACTGTACCATGATAAACAATAAATGCTTGTGTGCAAAGGATACACAACAGTTTGCGAGAAGATTCAAAACACATAGTATTTCAAAATAAATTTGAAAGGAACTGCGAGGCAAAATATGATTAAGACTAATTTATCATGGTTAGTAAAACTTTAATTGTAACCATAATCAAATGATTATTGTTAAGGTCATTATTAAAGTAATGCAGTCGATGTTCAAAGAATAGTCAATGTCCAAACATAATTGATGTTCAAATAGAGTCGATGCTTAGAGACAGTCGATGTTCAAGGATAATTGATGTGAACATAATCGATGTTCAAAGAGAATCGATGTTTAGAGACAGTCTATGTCCAAAGGATAATCGATGTTGAATCATAATCGATGTGTCCGTAGTTGATGTTTTAAGTGTAATCGATGTTGAACTGTAATCGATGTGTGCATAATCGATGTTGAACCGTAATCGATGTGTGCATAATCGATGTTGAACCGTAATCGATGTGAGAGTAATCGATGTTGAAACATAGGAGGGCCCCATATCGGCTCTGAATTTTTGAATGTGGAGCTGCCTCTGATCCTCAAGAAATTGATTATATTTTGTATCACTGAGAGTCATCCTGTAGAGGCTACTGGTGCCAAAACTAGTAGTAGAAACTGATTTATGGAGATAGGATAAGCAATGTTGTAAGTTAGCAGTTCCTGCCTCAGAGCAATGTATAGTTTGTACCTTTCAACCTAGATGGAAGAAGGATCTGTCACCAAATTGATGTAGTTTAGATCCATGAACTGCTCAGGATATAATGTGGGCTGATCGGATTTGAATTGAGCTGCATTGAGCTGATCTAGTTGGAGAGCTGCATGGTGATATTTCTTGCGCCATTCAGTAGGTAAAAAATCTTTTGGATTCAGCTAATAGAGGGGCTAAAACTGAAGATTTGATGAACCCCCTATGATACTCTCGAAAAAGAAAGCGAGGAAAAGCTAAGGAAACTCCTTTTTGAACCTGAATCCAAGCTTTGACTCTAGCATACCTTTAAAAAATAATGGGACCAATATCAGAGTCCATGAAAAGGAAGTGCAACTGAGGTAATAACTTGAACTCTGGAAGCTTGAGAGTGGCCAAATCAACTTGAAAAGCTGTACAATCCTTTTGCGGGGACCAAAGTTCATCCAGAGCAGACCTGAACTATGCTAATTGAGCCTCAGGGAGATTATGAAGATGACAATAATTGTTGTACATCTGAAACTGCCTTACCAACTTGACTTCTTTCTGAATGTTAGGTCCCCAAGATGAGGTGTGCTGATGCACAAACCATTTTGATTAAGAAAGAGGATGATCTGACAGAGGGTATCTGCGATCCCTTGAAATCTCAAATTTTTTGTAAAGAGCTCTATGGGATTTGGCCCACTGATCCTCAGTCTTGGACTCAGCAGTATAAACCCCCAGCTCCCCGCTGGTCCTCTTCCTTTCCGAGTAGGAAGGAAACTCACTTCTGTTATAGGTCAAGAAGCCACCCTCTTGGAATAAACCCCAGTGTGGTTCTGCTAGACTTAAACCCTTAGCTAGGTTCTTGCTGACACCAACCCCAGCTAGGTTCTTCCCTTAACCAAAAAGGAAGTGCTAAGAACAGTCCCTTAGCTGAACAGAAACTGCAGAAACCCACTGGTCTTCTCTTTACACAGGAAGAGGAACACTGTATACAGTCCTACAACTGGACCAAGTCATTCTTAGAAATGAAAGAACAGACCGAGAGCTATATAAGATGAACAAAGGAACTCTTGCTCTCAGTCGAAAGACTCTTCCCCAGATTTACAATGATGCACAGAGAGAGTGAAGAGAGGAAAAGGAGCTTGAAGCTTGAAGATTTCAGGTGGCTGCGTGCACACTTCTTCTTGGGCTCGAGCTCTTTCTCTCTTTCTTTTAAGTGTATGGCGTTGAGGCTTCTCACTGGATGTACACTCTTTGAATGATCTTTAGGAAAGCTCTCTTGTTGTTCTTCAGCCTTGCTTCATCCTTTTATAGAGCAACTTTGAACAGATCCGTTGGAACTCTTCTAGCCGTTGCTGATCTCTTTCTTATCTACTCTTCTTCTTCTTCTTCTATCTAACAGACACTTGGTGTAGAGGGAAGTCTAGATATCTGCAGGCACAGAAGGTAGAGTCAGACTAAAAAGCTCTTCTGACAACATGCCCATACCTTGTCTTACTTCCATGTTTTCTACTGACATCCAGACATGTTAGGTACGACCCTTTTTGTCTAGCAGGAAGGGGGAGTCCTTATTTTCTGCTGACAACATCTCACCTACCTTGAAGGATAGACAACAAAAAGATCTCCAGTCAGACAGAGAAATAATAGCAAAAAGATCTCTAGTTAGACAGAGAAATAATAATAACATGTGAAGTACATATGAATTTTCAGTTGCCGCCACAAACATTTTGAAACATTTGAAATATAGGGGCAACACAAGTTTAAGTATAGAAAATTCGACTGTGAAGAAGTTGGAGTATGTATCACATATCAACTTTCCAGAAGTTGGAGTTGGTCACTTCAACTTCCAAGAGTCGGAGTTGCCACTTAGACTTTACAAGAGTCGGAGTTGAACCACTTCAACTTTTCAGAAGTCGGAGTTGAACCACTTCAACTTTTCAGAAGTCGGAGTTGAACCACTTCAACTTTCCAAAATTCAGAGTTGCCACTTCGACTTTCCAAGAGTCGGAGTTGGACTTTGTTTGTTCAACAGTTAATATCATACTTCAACTTTTCAGGAGTTGGAGTTTGAACCAAAGTCGATGTTTTGAAATCGATGTTCTGATTGAAATCGATGTTTTGAATGGAATCGATGTGGACTTAGAAAACATCTGAGGAAACCAGCAGCTGTCGACAGGTAGGTTGCATGTGGGACGGCCCAACCCTTGATTTAGAAAAACAGTTCTAGAAGACACATATACTGCAGTACCTGTCAACAGTCGATGAGCATCTGTCGACAACCACAGTTCAAACATAGTGTTTATAACATATGTTTTTCTGTGATACTACTATAGTGCATTTGAGGATTATTTATGCAAATAGTTATGCACTCATTGAATGTTCAAACTTCAGAACATGATATGACATAAACATAAGATTTATTTAGTCATGAGTTTTAGTTATCACCAAAACATGAGATAAACAAAAGAGTGGTTCAACAAATAGAACAAGGTGATTTCATTATTGCTCCTGCTGAAGGTACTACTGCAATTACAACAACTGATAAAGTTAAATTGTCTCTAAATATAAAGTAAAAAACTATCTATGTTGTGCTTTATCTAAAAGAGAATTTAGTAGATTATGAGCATGTAAAACTGCTAAAGAAATGTGGGATAAATTGCTAGTAACATATGAAGGAACCAATAAAGTAAAACAAACTAGAATAGATATTCTTGTTTCACAATATGAGCAATTTAAAATGCTTCCAAATGAAAATATTACTCAAATGTATAATAGATTTTCAAGCATAGTAGTTGGTTTAAGCTCACTTGGTAAAACTCTTTCTGATGAAGAAACTATCAGAAAAATACTTAGATCTCTAACTCATTCATGGACCCCTAAGGTCACTGCTATTGAGGAAGCTCATGATCTAACAAAACATTCCATTGATAAATTAATTGGTTCTCTTATGGCCCATGAAATAAATATGGAAAGATTCTCTGAAAGTACATCCAAAAAGAAAATGCCAAATACTTTGAAAGCTGCAGATTCTTCTTCCTTTGAAGATTCAAAGGAGAAAACAGATGACAGTGATGATGAAGTCCTGTTGTCAAGAAAACTCCAACGAATTCTAGCCAAGAAAAAGAAATTTAGCTCAAAGAGATACTTTAAAAGAGAAAAGAAGAAGAACCAACATGTTATGAGTGCAATCAACCTGGACATTACAAGTCAGAATGTCCTAAGCTCAAGAAGAAGGACTCAACTGAAAAGTTTGAGAAAAAGAAAGGAAAAGAAAGAAAATTCAAAAAATAGAAAAAGAATGCAATGGCCGTAGCTGGGGATAATGAAGAAGCTACAACTTCAGACTCATCATGTTCAGAATCAGAGGAAGAGGAACAAGTCAATCTAGCCCTCATGGCAGGACTAGACCAGGTGAACTCTGAAACATCTTTTACTTCATGTTCAGAATCTGATTCTGATAATTTAGAAGATGCATTCAATGAACTATATGAAAAATATAAAACAGTAGTTAAACAAATGAAAATAGTTAAGTTAAACCTACTAAATCAAGAAAAATCCAACACCTTTCTAAAAAATGAAGTAGAAAAGTTGGGACAAAACTTAACTAAAACTAAAAGATCTAATGAACTACTGTGTGAGGACTTAAAAATTAAAAACATTAAACTCATGGAACTCGAAGCAAATCTAAAAGAACTACAAGATGAAGAAAAATTAAGAGAAGAAAACATTTATCTAAAAACAACTATAGACAAAATTACCAGTTGTAAAACATCATTAGTTGTAAAATTAAAAGGTGCTCGAACAGGCAAAAAGAAATATAGAGTAGGTTACATACCTCCATCAAATGAGGAGAAAATTATCTATCCTAAAAAATAACCAACTCCAAAATTTGTGAAAGAAAAGGAAATAAAAAATCTCATAAAAGTTAATTAACATGTCTATAGACAAAAATAGAAATCCAATAAAACTACACATACAAAGAATGCATATGATCTGTGCTGTAGTCATTGTAATCAATTAGGACACACAATCAACACTTGCACAACTAGACACTTGCATTGGATTCCAAAGACTAACCATCAAGGACCCAAGAAAATTTGGGTACCAAAAATTAAAACTTAGTTCTGTTTACAAGGTCCCCTAAGAGCATCCAAATGGTATTTGGAAAGTGGGTGCTGAAGGCAAATGACAGGTGACATAAAACTATTTACAAGCTTTAGAGATGAAGTTGGTCAAGTTACCTATGGAGATAATGGAAAAGGAAAATGTAACACCCTGGCCCCCTTGGGCCCTTGGCCCCGTCCTCTGGGTCGCGGCAGGGCGACTGTCGCGACGTGGTTCTGATCGTGAGCAATGTCTGATTCTGCTTCATATTGCGACAGGGGGTATGTCGCCTTCTTGAATGCGACATACCCTATGTCGCCTTCTGGTTTGATGGATTGCGACAGGGGGTGTGTCGCCTTCTTGAAGGCGACATACCCTATGTCGCCTTCCCATCGCGTCGCCCCAGATGCAGTCTGACAGACGTGACAGGCGTCCTTTGTGTCAGTACGGCTCTGGCGGTGTCGGGTGAACGCGACAAGATGGCTGTCGCCTTCACTTTTTCGAATTTCGAGATTTGACCGTTGTCAGTGGCATTGCGACATACCCTATGTCGCCTTCTGGTTCCCAATGCGACACAAGGTGTGTCGCCTTCTCAGGATCCGGGCTTAAAGCCCGGGCGCCCGAGCTCTTCCCCCTCTCTCGCGTTTTTCCTTTCCCCCTCTTTCCCTCTCGCCCTCTCGGAGTTCCGGCGGTGTTGGGGGTGCCTCCCCCGTGTTGAGGCGGCCGTGCTGAGGAGGGTGTCGCTCCGTTCGTGCAGGGGTCGCGTTCGTGCCGTGCGGTGCGAGGAGGAGACGTTTCTACCTACGAGAAGGCCCCAACGGGTTCGTTCTTCGCGTGGAGGTAGGGACTCTTGATCCTCTCGCCCTAAGCATGCTCCCCTTCCCCTGCAAAGCGTGTTTTCCTTGTGATTTGGGGGTTGGGAGTGTGAGTTTCCATGCTCGTGTGAGTGAGGTCTCCTCCGAGCGTAGAATCCATGTTCTTGGGGTATTCGAGGGTGGTTTGTATGTTTAATGGCTTTCTAGCATGATAAGCATGCTCCCCTCCCCCGTGTGTAGTGTTTTCCCCGTTTCAAGGAGGTTCCCGGAAGAAGAATGCCCGGAACCCCGACTGGCTTGAAGGCGACAACCCTGTGTCGCCACCTGTCTGGTAAGGCGACGCACCCTGTGTCGCCTTCTGACTGGTAAAGCGACAGGGCATATGTCGCCTTATTGAAGGCGACAGGGCCTATGTCGCCTTCTCAGTCCAGAGGCAGGTTGTGCTTCCGCCGCTTCCGTTTTCGCTTTACTGTACCCGTGGCACCTATGCTAGTTCCCTAGTACGGTCTCACTCTAGTCGTTCGCTCGGTGCGCGGCACTTGAGGGCTTGTCCCGTGCGAGAGGTTGTTACCGTTACCTGGGACCCCCGTCCTCGGGAGCCTGTTGAGGGAGTACTCCGGGCTACGAGTGTGCTCGAGTTGGCAGCCACCAGGCGGACTCTGGAGCTGAGGGGAAAACGGTGGTTAGGACAGTGGCGTGTGAGTCGCTTGCAGAGCTCTCGTGGTTGGTCTGGGACGCCGAGGACAGTTTGGAGTTCTACCCGGCGCAGGCCAGCCAGTCCTTCTTCTCACTACCTCGCTCCTCACGGCCCCAGAACCGTTTGGAGAGGTCAGGCGTGGGACCGTAGTCCGGCCAGACTACGGCGGTTACTGTTGTGTTGCTTGTGTCCTACCTCGCTCTGACGAGACGCGAGGGCCTGGACCTAGGTCGAGGATAAGACGTCTATGGATGCACCTGACCGTCTGACTAGTGGTGTTGTTCCCGTAGCTAGTGTTCCTTGTCCAAGCGGAGTTCCCTCCGTCTATGTTTTACTAGCCGTGTGGTGGTCACGACGAGCAGTCGTACGGAGTTTCCGACCGAGAGTACTTTCCGTACCGTGCTAGCTTTAGCTTCGTTTCCGCACTTCCGTTGTAGGTAGAAGATATAAACTGCTGTCTTTCCTTATTAATAGTTATATATGTTCCTCTGCCTGTTTAGAGCCAGTAGGAGATTGGTAGTCCCTACTGAGCTTCTGTTGTGAAGCTCATCCCTCCGTTTTCCAGGTGAGTCTTCTCAGCAGCGGCAGGGCGCGCGTCGGGCGGAGGAGACGGGGCGGTAGTCGAGGTCCCCGTAGCTAGCAGTGGTTCCCCCTCTCAGTGTACGTCACCCTCGGGGTATGCCCTAAGGGACTTGTCTCTCCCCTTTCCTTACTTGTACTAGTGTGCGTGCGTTGGGACTGTACTTAGAGCAGTACGCAGCGGTCTCGCTTTACTTTCCTGTTTCCGCTTGTACGCTTCTAGCTTAGCAGTTGACGTTTACTTCCGTTACAAATCCTGTCAGACGCGTGTTATAGCCCTTCCGGGTCCCCCGGATCCGTGGGCGGCGATCGCGAAAATCGGGTCCTCGGCGTGGGCCGAGGGTCGGGTTCTCGGGTCGTTACAGTTGGTATCAGAGCTTGGTCTGACAGGACTTGTAGTGGATCTAAACTGCAACAGTAAGTCCCAACAATAGTACAAGTACACTGCTAGCCGCCCGAGAGGTATTTATAACCTTTGTTAGTTGTGTTGCCGTGTAGGTCATGGCTCCGCGTAGGCGCAGTCAGGCTAGGCAGCTGGTTGAGCAGCAGGATGAGTCCGACATGCCCGCTCAGGGGCAGGTTCAGGAGGAGGTGTCCATGGAGGAGTCAGTGGCACAACCTCAGGGTGCACAGGCAGCAGCAGCAGAGGCAGCGGCAGCAGGTGGGCAGCAGCAGCAGGAGTACCACCCTCAGCCTCAGCAGTATGCAGACTGGTTTCCCATGGCCGAGCAGTTCTTCAGAGCTATGTACCAGGGAGCGTGGCAGCCCGGGCAGGCAGCAGCAGGTGTCCAGTTTTCGGTGCCCCCTCCGGCAGTACCGGAGAAGCAGCAGGTAGAGCCAGAGGGGGAGCAGCCAGTCCGCCAGCAGCGGTCAGGTACTGGGAGTACCCGGTCCGGTCAGCGGAGGGCGGCGGTTACGGAGGACAGGACCGCTCTCCTCGAGAGGTTCCTGCGCCTTCGGCCACCTATTTCATGGCGAGTATGATCCAGATAAGGCAGAGAGCTGGACCCATGAGTTGGAGCGCATCTTCGAGACTATGGAGTGCGCTGAGGAGGACCAGGTTCGTTTGGCAGTATACCAGCTCAAGGGAGCAGCCCATGAGTGGTGGAGAGTTCAGAGGCAGACTCACTTCCAGGGGTAGCGGTTAGACCAGATCTCTTGGCAGCGGTTTTCAGAGGTCTTCCACAGCGAGTACTTCCCGACTATGCTCGACGTGAGAGACGGGACCAGTTCCACGAGTTGGTGCAGGGCGACCTCTCAGTTTCTCAGTACCACCAGAGGTTTGTCCGGTTGTTGAGGCATGTGCCTCATGTAGCAGGCAGTGACCAGGCTTGTGCAGAGAGGTTTATAGCAGGGCTGAGACTAGACCTGAGGTGGGGTGTGACGGCACACATGTGTACCACCTTGGGAGAGGCCGTGGCAAAGGCCACCGCCTTGGACAGAGAGACTTGGCAGCCTCAGTAGCAGCAGCAGCAGTAGGGAGGAGCCTCTTCCAGGTCCTCGCCGTACCAGCATCCAGCAGGCAGCCGCGGTAGTGCGACTTCCTCCTCCTCAGGCTCGGGCAGTTCCGGTAGCTCTGGAATTCGCTCGCAGTTTAGGAAGTTGTCTACTCGCGGGGGTGGACGGAGCCGGCAGCAGAAGCGCCAGTCCAGGTTTGCAGAGCAGTCGGTTGTTCAGGGTGCTGAGCAGGGCAGTCAGGAGCCAGTGTGCTACACTTGTGGCTTGCCAGGCCACTTCAGGAGGGACTGCCCCATGGGGCAATTCCCGCAGCAGCAGCAGCCAGTGCAGTACGCGCAGCAGCCACCTCAGTACCAGTACCTTCCCCAGCAGCAGGCACCGCGTCAGCAGCAGCAGGGGCAGTACCAGCAGCCAGCTCAGCAGTTCCCGCAGCCGCAGTAGTACCAGCCGTACCAGCAGCAGCAGCAGTTTCCTCAGCACCAGCAGCTGCCGCAGCAGCAGCAACAGCCCAGCAGGCGCCACAGTGTGGGCGTGGTCGTGGTCGCGTGATGGCGCTCACCCGGGAGCAGGCAGAGGCATCGAACCTGGTGATAGGTACTCTACCTATCCTTGGCAGAGCTGCTCGTGTTTTGGTTGATCCCGGTGCTTCCTTGTGTTTTGCTTTCGAGGAGTTTTACGAGTCTCTTGCTCGTCACACACCCGAGAGGCAGTGTGACGTAATGGTCGATCTCCCGTCTGGTGACTATATGCGTTCCTTCGGTTACCTGGGGGTGTGACAGTAGAGGTTGAGGGTCACCAGTTGCCGGCCAGGTTGTACGCGCTGCAGCTTTGTGACTTCGACGTCATCCTGGGCATGGACTGGTTGGAGGCTCACTCAGCCGTGGTTGATTGTCAGAGGAAGACCGTTCGGTTCGAGATACCTGGAGCACCTGTTCTCTGCTTTCGAGGTATCCGGTCTACCCGTCGGCCGTTCATTTCCTTCTGTAAGGCTCGTTGTTGATCCTTGGAGCCTAGCGGTCTTCAATTTTTGATGTGCCAGTTGTTTCTGAGTTTTCTGACGTGTTTCCGGAGGATCTACCTGGCTTGCCGCCTGAGCGAGAGGTAGAGTTCTCTATCGAGCTTTTGCCTGGTATGATGCCTTTGTCCAAGGCACCTTACCGGATGGCCCCGGCGGAGCTGCGTGAGTTGAAGCGCCAGCTGCAAGAGTTGCTTGAGTTGGGCTTCATTCGTCAGAGCGAGGTAGGACACAAGAAGTTGACGTTTACTTCCGTTACATATCCTGTCAGACGCGTGTTATAGCCCTTCCGGGTCCCCCGGATCCGTGGGCGGCGATCGCGAAAATCGGGTCCTCGGCGTGGGCCGAGGGTCGGGTTCTCGGGTCGTTACAGAAAAGTTCTAGGATGTGGAACTATAGGATCAAAGGAAAAAGATTTGATAGAAGATGTTATGTATGTAGAAAGTCTAAAGCATAACCTGATTAGCATCAGTCAACTTTGTGACAAAGGACACTTAGTCAAGTTTCAGAATGATAAGTGTATAATCCAAAAGGATGAGAAAACAGTGTTTGAAGCACAAAGAGTCAAAAATCTGTACACTCTACAATTGACAGAATTAAAAGAAGTCAATCTATATCTTGCAACCACAAAGAGTGAGGAAACTGATCTATGGCACAGAAGATTAGGACATGCTAGTACTTTAGTGATCAGGAAACTAATCAAGCATGATCTAGTTGAAGGTCTTCCAAAACTAAAGCTAAAGAAATCAGGAATCTGTACAACATGTGCAAAAGGAAAGCAGACCAAGACTTCATTTCAGTCCAAAATAGTGGTAACAACTTCCAAACCTTTGGAACTCATTCATATGGACTTGTTTGGACCATTGAGAACAGTCAGTGTTGGAGGAAAAGTTTATGGCTATGTAATCGTAGATGATTATTCAAGATTCACTTGGGTATCATTTTTGGAAGCCACATCAGAAACATTCTCAGCTTTTCTGAAGTTTAGTAAATTAGTACAGAAGAATCAGAAATTTCAGATAATTAGCATTAGATCTGATCATGGTGGAGAATTCAAGAATGAAGAATGTGTCAGATTCTGTGAAGAAAATGGTATAGAACACAACTTCTCTGCACCAAGAACACCTCAACAGAATGGAGTAGTAGAAAGGAAGAATAGAACACTACAGGACATGGCCAGGACAATGCTTGCAGAATACAATCTACCAAAGTACTTATGTGCAGAAGCTGTCAACAGAGCCTACTACATTATCAACAGATGTATGATCAGACCAATCTTGAAGAAGACACCTTATGAGATATACAAGGAAAAGAAGCCAAACATCAGCCACCTTCGACCCTTTGGTTGTAAATGTTTTAATTTAAATAATGACAAAGATAATCTAGGTAAATTAAATGCCAAAAGCAATGAAGGCTTTCTGTTAGGATACATTTCAAAACCTAGAGGTTACAAAGTGTTTAATAGAAGAACTTTAACTGTAGAACAATCTGTTCACATTTTATTTGATGAAACTAACCATTCTATTAAGAAAATAGAAGAAGAAGATGTTGTTGAAGAATTGTGCAGGGATTTGGAACAAGCTTCTCTTGAAGAAAAAGAAGAAGACAAAGATGATCCACCACTAGAAGAATTACAACAACCAGAAGAAACACAGGAAGGATTACCTAAAAGATTAAGGTATCACAAAGATCACCCAAAAGAAAATATTATAGGTGATCCTCAAGACAAGGTAAGAACAAGAGGTGACAACCCCCTGTGATTTCACTGCATTCGTCTCTTAAATAGAGCCTAGGACAATCAATGATGCACTGACAGATGAATCTTGGATCCTAGCTATGCAAGAGGAACTTAATCAGTTCCAATGCAGTCAGGTCTGAACTCTTGTCCCTAGACCTTCTGACCATCCAGTTATTGGGACCAGATGGGTCTTCAGAAACAAAATGGATGAATCAGGAGTAATCACAAGGAACAAAGCCAGACTGGTAGCACAAAGATATTCCCAAGAGAAAAGCATTGATTTCGATGAAACCAATACTCCAGTTGCTAGATTAGAGGCTATTAGAATATTGTTAGCTTATGCATGCTCTCTTAATATCAACTTATTTCAGATGAATGTCAAGAGTGCTTTTCTAAATGGTTTCATAAAAGAAGAAGTTTATGTTGAGCAATTACCAGGCTTTGAAGATACTAAGTATCCAAATCATGTTTTCCGGTTAAAGAAAGCATTATATGGTTTGAAACAAGCTCCAAGAGCTTGGTATGAAAGACTAAGTACTTATTTTATATCACATGATTTTATAAGAGGTAAAGTAGAGAGTACCTTACAAGAAATTTTCAGAAGGAATCTTGATTGTGCAAATATATGTTGATGATATTTTTTTTGGTCTACTAATGAATCACTTTGTAAATTCTTTAAAAATCTTATGCAAAGTGAGTTTGAGATGAGCATGATGGGTGAGCTTAATTACTTTCTTGGCTTTCAAATCTAGCAGACCAAGGAGGGTACTCACATCTGTCAAACCAAATATATTTCAGATTTATTATCTAAATATAATTTTGACAAGTGTATGCCCTTAGGAACACCCATGAGCTTTTGGAATTAAGTTAGATAGTGATCCAATTGGCAAGAAAGCAAATCATAAGATCTATAGAGGCATGATTGGGTCATTACTCTATCTTACTGCTAGTAGACCAGACATAATGTACAGTGTATGTTTGTGCGCTAGATTTCAAGCTGATCTGAAAGAATCGCATGTCAATGCTGTTAAAAGATTTTTTAGATATCTTATAAATACAAGTAAATTAGGTTTATGGTATCCCAGATGTTCTAAATTTAAATTGCTTGGATATTGTGATGCTGACTATGTTGGATGCAAAATAGATAGAAAAAGCACCAGTGGTACTTTTCAAATTCTTGTAGGATACTTAATTTCCTGGTCTTCTAGAAAGCAAAACTCAGTAGCCTTGTCCACAATAGAAGCAGAATATATTGCAGCTGGAAGCTGCTACACTCAACTGTTGTGGATTAAGCATCAACTTGAAGACTATGGTCATACACATCAGAAAATTCCAATGTTGTGTGACAACACAAGCACAATCAACCTGACCAAGAATCCAATCCAACATTCAAGAACCAAGCACATTGAGGTCAAACATCATTTCATCAGGGACCATGTAAGTAATGGAGATATTTCACTTGAATTTGTCTCTACAGATAATCAATTAGCAGATATATTCACTAAACCTCTTCCTGAAGATAGATTTACATCTATAAGAAAAGAAATATGTATGTGCAATCCTGATTAAATTTTTTACTGCACTACATGCTTCTTTCATTGTAAAATTTCTCTAAGTCATGAGATTTTGACTCTTCAGAAGTCGAAGTTATGGGTACTGCGACTCTTGAGAAGTCGGAGTTCTGTACTGCGACTCTCAAGAAGTCAGAGTTTGTGAAGTTGGAGTATTTATTTATTTAAAAAAATATATAATATAATTTCATGTAAGATTTTATTTAAAGATAATTAATTGTAACTCATTTAATTATAACTGTTCATCTCCTCATCTACTGCCCGTTACACATTCCCTTTCTTTATTAAGATCCTTTCGTCTCCTATTCCAAATCACCCCTTTGAATTTTCTTCGACTCTCCTGTCGTCTTCCTTCTGCTTCCCGCATTCATAGTTTGCCCCGACGGAACCAACCTCGAAGCTTCTGCAAAATCTTTCAACTTTTCTGAACAAAGGTAGGTTCTTTAACCTCTACAGACCTTTTCGACATCTCATCTATCATCCCTCTCAGTCTCCTGTTTCGCTTCTGTCTAGATGGACTCTTCTAGGGCTCCGGAAGGCACCCTCTTCAGCCCGGAACAATTTATGAGTTTGTCCTCCTCCAAGGCCTCCATCTGTCCAGGGAAGATTGTAGACTTTAGTCAGTTCATGGGTAGACTTGGATGGGTAGCTGAAACCCTAGAAAGTTTGGGTTGGTCAAAGCTCTGCAGTATCGTTGAACCTACATTCAAGGGGGCTCTTAAAGCCTTTTATCTATCCCTTCAAGTATGTACAGACGGGTCAGTCACATGAATAGTCATAGGAACTATTGTTATAGTTTCTGAGGATCTACTGGTCGATATTTTGTCCTACCCTAGTACTGGACACAAAATTAGTGAGGCAGTGCCCGTTGAGATGCAGAGAGTAGGAATCATTGGTCACTTAGGATCTCTCTCTAAGAAAGGGCTCCTCATCAACAAACTCACAGCAGAAAAGAGGATCCTCCACTCCATCATCACCACTCTTGTCACCCCTAGGGCTGGCACTCACTCCTCAATCACAACTAGAGATGGTAGCCTGTTGTTCTGGGCAGTACAGAGGCACAGGGTCAACCTGCCCTCCATTATCTTGGAGAGGATGGCAGGGTCTAGAAATCTACAAGAGTCCCTCCCATATGGACCTCTATTGACCCTCATTTTTAGAAGGTTTTCTGTTGATCTATCTGGTGATATCTCTGTGGCAGTAAAAGAAAAGATTAGTCTTTCGACTTTAAGAAGAAGCCACTACTCTTTGGAAGACAAGGTAAAAAATCATTGGACCAAGGACTCTGTACTGAAGTGCTCACATGAAATATTTTCTGATGAGGCATAGAGTATCTCTTTAGTTCCCACTATCCAACATTCTGAAATTGTAAGAGAGGAAGTTATGATGGATGAATTAGTAGCAGAACAGGCTCAGCCTTCTATCCCCTCCCTAGAGCAAGATGCTCCAGAAGAAACCATCAGTCAAGTGCTTAGGGACTTAAGGGGGAAGGGAGTGGCACAGGAAGAAAATATTCCTAGCACAACTCCTATTGAGCCTCCCTTTGAAGAGTACCACCATATATCTCCACCACATGTTGATATAGGATCGAATAGGGTAGATGAACAAATCTAGAAGGGGGGGGGGGGGGTTGAATAGATCTAACACCAATTACTGTGGAAGCTTAAGCAGTTTAAAAAATCACATCGAATTAGAGATCCATTCAAGCAAGCAATCTAACTGATTTGATGTGTGAATGTGTGATTGTGTGTATATGATGTGTGAACCAATTAAGAGAGAGAGTGTGAAAGTGAAATCCTATGCAAGCATCTAGCGCAAAGAGACAGATCAAACCATAGCACACATGATTTTTTAGGTGGTTCGGAAGTCACACCAGTGATTCCTACATCCACCCCTCACACAGTGAGGCTACACTACTCAAACCCGAGTACAACACACACTGGAGCACGACGACTCAAAAAATCCTTGAGCACAACGACTCAACACACAACCGGAGCACAACTCCAAAACACCTTGAGCACGATGGCTCAACACACAACTATGAGCACGATGGCTTAAAACACACAACCGTGAGTTCGACAACCCACAAACTGAGCACGACTGCTCAAACCACAACTGGAGCACGACGACTCCAAATTGAGCATGACGTCTCAACACACAAGCTAAATCAAATCCACACAAAATTAGTGTTGCCCAGCTAGCTAGCCTAGAGGGGGGGTGAATGGGATATTAAAAAATATTTAATACTTAAAACCTGTTCACAGAATAGTCACAAAAACACACTTCGCAGATTGTTAGTGTTAGTGAAGGAAAAATCAAACACACAAAAGTAATCACACGACATGGAGAATTATCCTGGTTCGGATCTCCTCTCCTTAGGAGTCCTACGTCCAGTCCCTGAGCAATATCTCAGAATTTCACTAACAAGGGTACAGTCCCCCTCAAGGACACTACAACACCCAACACCCCAGCTGGTCTTCCTTCACACAAAGGGAACAACACCCTAGAACCCACCAGGTCTTCCTTCCAACGAAGGGAACAACACCCTGGAACCCACCAGGTCTTCCTTCCAATGAAGAGCACAACACAAGAAAAGTGTTCAGAGATGAAGCCCCTAGATCAAGCTTATAGAACACTGCTTGATCTGAAGCTAAGAACTGAGAAGGAAAAGATCTACAATAAAGGACTCTTCTTAGAACTAAAGTCTCTCTCACAGATCTACACTTAGCATAGAGAGCAAGAGCTAGAACAGATGGGAATTTTTGCTTGGCTCTAGAAAAGCTTGCAGAAGGTTGTAAGCGTTGTATCACTTGTTGTTCTCTAACTGTTCTGTTGCTTCAGGAGCTTCATTCTTCTATATATATCACCCTTTTTGAAATTTGAACGTTGAAGTGCCCGTTGTCTCTAAGCATAAGTGAACGTTAGACTGCTTGACGCTTGGAAGCTTCCAATCAACAGTCCTTTATCCTTTCATGCACGCAAAGAGAGAGAGGATCTTCTGTAATATCCTTTGGCTTCTATTCTGTCAAACGTTGTATGACAAATACTGTCAACGACCTGCACACATTTCAGGCTTAAACAATAGACAACTAACCTGTCTCTTATTGTCAGTCAACGTTAGAACGAATGTTCATTAAAATAGTAATGCCATTTGTTGTTCTAAAAGATGTTAACAGAGTAAGCACGATAATGGAAGATCTCATCTGCATGCATGCAGTGATACGTTCAGTCTTCATAAATGCACAGCTGACAGAAAGATATGAGTGAAGACTTTGACTTTTCAACGTATTGGAAGTTGACTTGAAAAACAAATCGTTGTCTTCCATGAAATTGTTGTATGCATGACTTACAGAATCGTTATAAACAAACAGATGCATACACAAATCGTTATACATGAATAACAAAATCATTATAAGCGAATCGTTGTGAAATGTATCGAATTGTTACAGCGACCAAGTCGTTATATAACTTGATGAGCCGTTACAGTGACAGAGTTGTTATGTAACTTATCAAATCGTTATGAGAGCAAATCGTTATGATCACTTGAGGAGTCATTGCGGAAAGCGAATCGTTATGATCACTTAAGGAATCATTGCAAGAGCAAGTCGTTGTGATCACTTAAGAAATCATTCTGGAACAAATTGTTATGATTACTTAACGAATCGTTGCGGGAAACAAATCGTTATGATTACTTAATGAATCGTTGTGAGAAACAAATCGTTATGATCACTTAACGAATCGTTGTGAGAGCAAATAGTTATGATCACTTAACGAATCGTTGCGAGAGCAAATTGTTGCGATCACTTAATGAATCATTGTGAGAGCAAATCGTTGCAATCAGTTAACGAATCGTTGTGAGAGCAAATCGTTGCAATCACTTAACGAATCGTTGTGAGAGCAAATCGTTGCAATCACTTAACGATATAACACATAGTGAATCCTTGTAAGTATGAAATCGATATGGAACTAAGGAAATTGTTATAGCTCTATAGAAATCGTTATGACCTATAGTGGAAATCGATGTGTACTTAGACAAATATTGATGCTTTGAACTCACATTGTTGTAGTGTGATGAATACTTACTTGATTGGCTTGTTTTCCCTTGTTTTATTTCCTGTGCTTAGACTTCATAGAAAATGTGTTAGTAACCTTTATCAGAGTTTTGTTAATCACCAAAATAAATAAGTAATTTGTATAAATTACATGGGGACAGTTGGATCATCAATCTCCCCCTTTTTGGTGATGACATAACATAGCATTAAACAAAGATGTTCCAGAAATGCTATATATTTCTCCCCCTTTTTGTCAATAAGCAAAAAGATAAAGCATTAAGACAAAGAAAGAGAGAAAGATAAATGAGAGAACAGAAAATGATTGTATTACTCTTGAAGGGGTACAGGGAGATAGAAAGCAGGAGACAAAAGAGAGGCATAATGAGAAATAACTTCCCAAGCCTTCTCTTCCTGCTGCTCAAAATACAACTTGAACACCCTAGGAGAAAGAGAATAAGTTGGTCCCATGGAGGGAGCCATCCTTATGAGATGGAGAGCCAATTGATCATCTAGGAAGTTAGCATAATGATCTCTGTCAAAGGAGGTTTTAAAGAAGCCGACCTTCCCAAAACTAGCACAGGCAAGAAACTGGTCTATAGAGACAGGGTAGAAAATCTACTTGTGCTTCAGTTCCTAGCGCATGGCTACATAAACCTTGTATCTTTCAACCCAAGTTTGAAAGGGATCATTGATAAGGTGAATGGAGTTCATGTCCAGAAATGTAGCAGCTGACACTGGAGGATTACCTTCCCTGGCTTGAGAATCTTTAATATCAGTGAGTTGCTGTGCTGAAAGGGGATAGAACCGGATCCAATTTGCAGAGGAGAGTCTTTCACATTCTGACAGGGCAGGAGCAAGAACATCAGCACTAACATGGCCCTGGTGATACTCTCTAAACAGAAATCTGTGGAAAGCAACCAGATAGTCCTTCTGCACTTTGATTCTGCCCATGACTCTGGAAAAACGCTCAAAGATAATTGAGCCTACACAGGAATCCATGATCAGAGAGTGAAGAGGGGGAAGAAAGGTAGTATCAGGCAACTGGAGTGTTGCAAAATCAACTTGGACAGCTTCAGTGTGGGCTTCAACTGATCCAAGTGCTTTGATGGCTTCCTTGAACTGACCCAGCTGAATCTTAGGGAGGCGATGGAGATACCGGTAGTCATTGAACATTTTGAAATGCCGGATCATCTTGATCTCCTTTTGAATGAAGGGAGCCCAGGTGTCCTTGTGGTGGATCAGGAACCATTCGGATAATGTCAGGGAATGGTCCCTTGGAGGGAACCTGGCAGATCTGGCAAGAAGAAATTTATCGTAGAGAGCTTTATGTCCCCGAGCCCACTGCTCTTCAATTTGGGATTCGGCTAGAGAGAAGATTTTAGATTTTATGAATTTGGAGAGGGAAGTATAAGGCAAAATGACATTAAGGTGATCAGTAAGATCTAGATGAGGGAGATTGAAAATGGAAGCAAAAACAACCTTTTGGAGGAATTCTCTGTAAAGGGGTTTATTTTTGGTATCCATTGTCAGAGAAAACCATAGAGGGGGATAACGAGGATTAGAGGATTTAGATGATGTGGAGGTGATTTTGCGTTTCTTATGGACATGACTAGAAGAGTCTGTCCTATGAACATGTTCTCCAACCTTCAGAACAGATCAGAGAATGGCTTCCTCAAACTCATCTTTGATGGCCCTAAGAAAGGGACCATCAACCTGAGCACCCTCCGGAATGAGTGTAATGAAGGAGGGAGGAGGAATAGGATGAAGAAAAGAATGAGAGGTGGAAGGCGGTATATCAATTGGTCCAGAAGAGGAGAGACCAGAGGATGAGGAGGCTGGAGGTACCTCAAAGAGAGGATTAGGTGGAGGAATGTGTGTGGAAGCGACAGGAGGTGAAGAGGATTGGGAAGGAAATGGGGTAGGAGAAGAGATGGTTCTGGGTTGTGGCTGTTTAAATGGTTGAGGAGCTGGTGGAGCTGTTGAGGAGGAAGGTTGAGAAGGAGGGGCTGGTGTCTGAATGGGTAAAGGAGCTGGGGGTTCTGGAGCAACAGCTTCTTCTTCTGCTTGGATTTGCTCAGACTCAGTCTCCACTGGCCCGGTTGGCCCTGACATTTCCTCAACTGGCCCTGCTGGCCCTTCAGTTGATGGCCCTGTTGGCCGAGGTGCATCTTCAACAACAAATGGCCCGGATGGCCTTGATTCTTCTGCAGGCACAGACCCTGATGGTCTAGAAACATCATCTTCAGTTCCCTCAGATGGCTGAGGAGCAGGTGGTGGAGTAGAAGGAGGTGCTGGTGCTCTTACCTCCTTCAAGATATCGGAAAGCATAGACTTCATGCTCCCTAATTCTTTATTAAACCATCTGATAGCATTCTTCACTTGTGACAACTCTTTTGCTGCCGAGGCCTGGCTCATAAAAATTGAGTTGACATCTAATTGCACTGAGCATAGAATTTCACCTTGGGCATCCAATCTCTCTATCACAGGACTTATAACAATTTTCTATCTCTGTGGCCTCTGATGTGAAGCATCCGCAAGGAGAGGAATATCTGAAGCAACTTCCTTTCCTTTCTCCCTTGCCTTGACCACGGGTTCCTGTTGATCACCATGATCATCCTGCTCATCTGATTCTAAAGAACTGGCGGTTTCTCCTTCTCTGAATTGATTTATTGGGGATTTTCTGTTCTCTCCCCCTGAGCCTCACCTTCTTTCTCACCCAAAGTTCCCCTTCAGCAGGGGCATCTTCCATGGGTGCATCATCATGAACTTCTACTGTTTGTTCCTCCTGGACAGGAGGATCTTCCATCTGAACATCATTGTGGCCGGATGCCACATCCTCATTTTCTTGATCTTGCTCCCCCTGAGTAGGAACATCTTCCACTTGATCATTTTCAACAATAATTTCTTGCTCCCCCTGAATAGGAGCTTCCTCCATAACAACTTCTTCAGTGTGGACTGATGCCGTAGCTTCAGGGATAGGTTCTTCTTGCTCCTTCTGGCTGGGAGCATCTTCCACAGAACTGCCATCTGTGTGGCCTGGTGCCACAAATTCCTCAACACTAGCAACCTCTTCCACACCTTGAGTGCTTGGAATGGACTCAAGTGCTCTTCGGAGGACTGACCCTATCCTAGAAGTAGGAGGGGCAATCTCTTGGAATTCTTCTACAGGTACGAGGTGATCTAGAGGAATATCCTCTATCCTTCTCTCACTGGTTTTGATTTCCTCAACAATTTCCTAAATAATATCTACTGCTTGCTCTTCTGCTGGTGCTGCTGCCTGGTCTGCTGCTGCTGGTGCTTCTGCCTGTACTGATTCCTCTTGAACCACTGCAGTCTCTGAACTGTGACATTCTTGTTGTTCTTCTTGGACAACAGGTACCTCTGCTGCTGCTGCGGATTCTTCTTGAACTATTTGGGCTGCAGCTTCTCCTACCTCTTCTTGGACTTCTTGGGCTTCGCCAATTATGGCCTTACCCTCAGTCACCGAAGTTTTGGTCCAAACACCATTTACTACAGAAAATCCACTTTTCCTTACATTTCTGCTGCGGATAGCTTGCCCCATCTTCTCTACTACTGCTCCCGATAAATTTATGCCAAAATGTTGGAATACTTTAGTGAGCAGATGGGCATATGGCAGAGACACATTTAATTTGCTCTTTGTGTCCCAAATCTGAGCATGAGCAAACTTCATTCGCTCTAGAATTACTTCAGCCATGTTTATCTCCTTATTTTGGAAGGCCCAGAACATCATGTCCGAATCTTCCTTGGTTCACGTGGAGAATGTAGCACTTATTGGAACCAAAATTTGACAAACTATAAAGTGCAATAGATGGTTGAATGCATTCATCTGATTAATATCAAGTTTTCCATCCTTCAACCAAAATTCGGGACCTATAATCCCTAGTCCCTTTGCCTGGGTATCCACAGTGTGAATCCCACTGTGACCAATGGTGCTAACTCCAAATAAAGACCTCAATAGCTCATGATCAACTTTAATCTGGGTACCTTTGACAGATGATGTCAAGGACCTGTCCGCCTCAGTTCTCAAGCAAACATAGAAAGCCTTCACCAAGTCTGGATAGCTTACCTCAGAGAAAGTTGCAATCTCTGTCCACTTCATCCTTTCCATTGCTACCACGATGCTGTGCATCCCATTCTTCTCCAAGTCTGCAATGTCCACTGCCTTGTTTCCACAGAGCTTCGTCTTCACAAAAGTGAACCTTTCCTGCTGCTCCGCTGTGAGGAACTCGGCTCCATAGCCCCCGACGCTACCGGAAACAACAGGTGCGGCCATGGATTTTGATGGGGAAAGTTTCTGGAGGGTTGGAGTGAGGAGAGGAGCAGAAACCCCCAAGAAATTTCTCGCGGGAAGGAGTTTGGAGCTTGAAATCTCAGAGAGTCGATGCCGGAGTCGATAGGGTATCGCCTCAAGCAGGAGGAAGGAGATGAAGAAAAGGATGTGAATCATTTCCACACAAATTTCGGGTATATCAGGGAAATAATGACTTTTTCGAAACCGGAGGCACCATTATGATGGAAAATGACAAAATGACCAGTTCAATAGGAATAAGAGACTTATAAAATAGCGAATCGCTAGGAATAATTTTACAAGAATATTTGTGGAAATTCACTTAAATCAAGGGAGTGAAAATAATTAACATTATGATAATTTATATTTCAATTTTATACGGATAAATCTTTCACAATTTACACATGGCTAATTTCCTTCTAAGAGATGTAAACCTCTCTTCAGGTAAGGCCTTTGTGAAGATATCTGCTAACTGATTATTTGTATCAATAAAGGAAATATCTATGTTCCCATTAGCTACATGATCACGAATAAAATGATATCTAACCTCAATGTGTTTTGTCCTTGAATGCTATACTGGATTCTTGGTGAGATTTATAGCACTGGTGTTGTCGCATAACAGGGGAATTGTCTTGATATGTATCCCATAATCCTCAAGTTGCTGTTTGATCCATAGAAGTTGTGTACAACAGCTTCCAGCAGCCACGTACTCAGCTTCAGCTGTTGACAGAGCTACTAAATTTTGTTACTTTGAGGACCATGATATCAGACATCCTGCAAGAAATTGACAACCACCACTGGTGCTTTTTCTATCTATTTTGCATCCAGCGTAGTCAGCATTAGAGTATCCTACCAAATTAATTTGACATGATTTTGGATACCATAAACCTAAGTCATGAGTTCTAGCTAAGTACCTAAAAATTCTTTTAACACTAATTAAATGAGACTCTTTAGGATCTCCTTGGTATCTAGCACACATGCATACACTAAATAAAATATTAGGTCTGCTTGCCGTTAGGTAAAGTAATGAACCTATCATACCTCTGTAGATCTTTTGATCTACTTTCTTACCATCCTTGTCACTGTCCATCCTTGTTGATGTGCTCATAGTTGTTGACAGTGGCTTGGCATTATCAAACCCAATCTTCTTTAAGAGTTCCTTAGTATATTTGGCTTGACAAATGTGGGTGCCATCTTTTCCTTACTTGATTTGCAATCCTAGGAAGTAGTTTAGCTCCCCCATCATGCTCATCTCGAATTCTCCCTGCATAAGCTTCTCAAAGTACTTGCAAAGAGATTCATCAGTAGAGCCAAAAAGTATATCATCTACATAGATTTGTACAAGCAATATATGTTTGACCTTAGACTTAATGAACAGAGTACTGTCTACTTGACCTCTAATAAAACCATGGTTTAATAAAAAAGAGCTAAGCCTTTCATACCAGGCCCTAGGTGCTTGTTTTAAACCATATAGTGCTTTGTGTAATTTAAAAACATGATTCGGAAATTCAGTGTCATCAAAGCCCAGAGGTTGTTTTACATAAACTTCCTCCATAATAAAACCATTAAGAAATACAGACTTTACATCCATTTGAAATAGTTTCAGATCTAATGCAGACGCATAAGCAAGTAAGATTCTAATAGCCTCAAGTCTAGCTACAGGTACATAGGTTTCATCGAAATCTAAGCCTTCCTCTTGGGAATAGCCTTGAGCTACCAATCTGGCCTTGTTTCTTAAGATCACACCAGCTTCATCCAATTTATTTCTGAACACCCATTTGGTGCCAATCACTGGATGACCTGATGGTCTAGGAACAAGTGACCATACATGGCTTCTCTTAAACTGATTCAATTCATCTTACATGGCTAAAATCCAAGATTCATTGGTAAGAGCTTCATTGACTGTCCTAGGCTCTATTTGAGAGACAAAAGCTAGATAATCACATGGAATAACATTACCTCTCGTTCTTACCCCTACAGATGGATCACCAATAATATTTTCAGGTGGGTGATCTTTCTTGTATCTCCACTCTTTTGGAAGATTTTGATGAGAGATATCCCTTTGTTGCAAGTCTTCCAGTGGTGGATCTTCCTTGTCATCAATTGAAGTATTCTTTAGTTTCTTTGACAATTCATCTACATCATCATTGTCACTATCTTCTTCCTTTCTTAAGGAAGGGTTAGTTTCATCAAAAATAACGTGTACTGACTGCTCAATTAATAAAGTGCGGTTATTAAACACTCTATATCCTTTAGGTTTAGAAGCATACCCCATGAAGATGCCTTCGTCCGATTTGGCATCTAACTTACCAATGTCTCTTTTGCCGTTGTTGTGGATGAATCATGGACATCCGAATGTCCTGAAGTGACTGATCTTCTGCTTCTTTCCCTTGTACAACTCATACGCAGTCTTCTTCAACATTGGCCTGATCATCACTCGGTTGATTATATAGCAAGCTGTGTCTACTGCTTCAGCCCAAAAATATCTTGGCAAATCATATTCTGATAACATCGTCCTTTTCATGTCCAACAAGGTTCTGTTCTTCCTCTCAGCAACTCCATTTTGTTGTGGTGTCCTTGGCGCTGAGAAATTATGCTCTATGCCTTGATCATCACAAAAATTTGCAAATCTTTCATTTTGGAATTCTCCTCCATGGTCTGATCGAATTTCAACAATGCTAAACTTCTTGTCTTTCTGTATCTTTTTACTGAAGCTTACAAAGTTCTCAAAAGTGTCATCTTTATGCTCCAGGAATGATACCCATGTGAATCTAGAGTAATCATCTACTATAACAAATCCATATTGCTTTCCTCCTAGACTGGTGGTCCTCATTGGCCCAAATAAGTCCATGTGAAGGAGTTCTAAGGGTTTAGAGGTGGTTACCATAGTCTTTGACTTGAATGAGGATTTTACATGCTTCCCTTTAGCACAAGGCCCACAGACACTGTCCATTCTTGCGCTAACTTTAGGTAGACCTTCCACTAATCTTCTCTTGATCAGCTTCCTTATGCCATCCAAATTGTAGTGGCCCAATCTTCTATGCCACAGCTCAATTGCCTGCTCTTTGCTTGCTGCTAAACAAATGTCTTGATCTTTCAGTTCTTCAAGGTAGAGTATGTACAGATTCTTTTCTCTGTTAGCTTCGAAAATAACTACTCCATCCTTTATAATACTATATTTGGATTCTTGAAATCTGATCTGATGTCCCCTGACGCATAACTGACTAATGCTAATAAGATTGTGCTTCAAGCCTTTTACACACAGAACATCTTCAATTACTATCTTTCCTTTGCTGCCTACCACTCCATTGCTAATTACGGTTCCCTTTCCATTGTCTCCATAGGTGACTGTGCCTTCTTCAGCTTCGAGGTGAGAGAACAGCTTTCTATTACCTGACATATGCCTTGAGCACCCGCTGTCCAAGTACCACTGGGATGCCCGAGGATTTTCCTGAAATGAAAACAAAAAGCTTTAGGTACCCAAGTTCTTTTGGGTCCTGGTTGGTTAGTGTCATCAATTTTCCTTTTGATTATCCATCTTTTATATTTAGTTGGACATGATATCTTGGTGTGTCCTAGCTTGTTGCAGTGACTGCAACATGTTGTTCTAGTTACCTTATCATATGGAACATATTTAAAGTTTGATTTATATGATGTATCTTGTTCAGTTACAAATTTAGGAGCTGGATATGTTTTTGGATACATTATCGTTTCTTCATTATCTGGGGGTGTGTAACCTACTCCATACTTCTTTTTGCCTGATCTTCTAGCTCCTCTTATTGTTAAGAAATTTTTACCATTAGTAAAATTTTCTAACGTACTTGATAGTTTATCATTTTCTTCTGTTAGTATTTTGATTTCATTTTTCATTTCATCTGAACTTTCTTATTTTTCTAGTTTGATTATTTGTTTATTTTTATCTTTTAGATCTTCGCATAGTAACTCACTTCTTCTCTTAAGTTCATTAACCTGCTTCTCTAGTTGTTCATTTTCTGATTTTAAATCTGAATTAGTATTCTCTAGACATGCAACATTTTTCTTACTAGTTTTTAGTAATTTAGATACTTCTCTATATTTACTATAAAGCTCGTTGAAAGCTTCTTCTAAATCATCTGAATCATAATCATTACAGGAATCGAAAGATGAGTCAGAAGTTACCTTTTCTTTAGTATTTGCCATGAATGCTAGGTTGGCGTCTTCTTCTTCCTCATTGCTTGAGTTTGACTCGCTGTCCGAGTCGCTGCTGTTGCTCCAAGTTGCTGCCATTGCTTTCTTCTTATATCTCCTGAATTTCTTGGAACTGTCTTTCTTTTTGAATTCAGGTTTCTTGAGCTTCGGACATTCTGCTTTGATATGCCCGGGCTTCTTACATTCGTAGCAGATGGGTTCAGCTTTCTTTGAGTGTTTGACTTCAGGCCTCTTGAAGTCTTTCCCTTTCTTGAAATGTCTTTTCCCAGATTGATACTTTTTCTTTCTGGCTAAGATGCGTTGCAACCTTCTTGACAGCAGTGCTTCTTCATCTTCACTATCTTCGTTGCCATCACTGTCATCTGAGAGTTCTTCTGAAATGTCCTCTTCTGCCTTGAGTGCGTTGGAGTGCTTCTTTCTGCTAGAGGACTCTTCTAACCTTTCCATGTTTATCTCATGGGCCATGAGGGACCCAATGAGCTTCTCCAGGGACATTCTCTTCAAGTCATTTGCTTCTTCTATTGCGGTTACTTTGGGAGTCCACGAAGATGGAAGAGACCTCAAAATTTTTCTTACCATATCCCCCATTTCATAACTTTTTCCTAGTCCAGCCAATCCGTTTGTAATATCTGTGAATCTGCTGAACATTTGGGTTATAGACTCTCCTGGCTGCATCTGGAACCTTTCGTATTGTGTCACCAGAATGTCTATTCTGGTTTCTTTCACTTTATCCGTGCCTTCATAAGTGATTCTTAATTTTTCCCACATCTCCATTGTGGATTTGCAGGCTGATACACGGTTGAATTCCTTTTTACTGAGGGCACAACACAAAATGCTTTTGGCTTTTCAGTTGAGAGATATTTTCTTTCTATCATCATCAATCCATTTGTCCTTTTCGTTGGTAACTAGAAGATCACCTTCTTCAACTATTGACCAAATCTGATAATCGAGACCTTGTAGAAAGTATTCCATTCTTATTTTCCAGTAGGTGTAATCTTCTCCATCGAACAATGGTGGCCTGTTGACTGACTGACCTTCGGAGTGACCTTGGGCTGCCATTTGATCTTTACTCTTCAGATCGTTGCATCTTCTTCTTTGTCGAAGAGACTTGCTCTGATACCACTTGTTGCCCAGCTAGCTAGCCCAGAGGGGGGGGGTGAATGGGATATTAAAAAATATTTAATACTTAAAACCTGTTCACAGAATAGTCACAAAAACACACTTCGCAGATTGTTATTGTTAGTGAAGGAAAAATCAAACACACAAAAGCAATCACACGACACAGAGAATTATCCTGGTTCGGATCTCCTCTTCGTAGGAGTCCTACGTCCAGTCCCTGAGTAATATCTCAGAATTTCACTAACAAGGGTACAGCCCCCTCAAGGACACTATAGCACCCAGCACCTTAGCTAGTCTTCCTTCACACGAAGGGAACAACACCCTGGAACCCACCAGGTCTTCCTTGCAACGAAGGGCACAACACAAGAAAAGTGTTCAGAGATGAAGCCCCTAGATCAAGCTTATAAAACACTACTTGATTTGAAGCTAAGAACTGTGAAGAAAAAGATCTACAACAAAGGACTCTTCTCATAACTAAAGGCTCTCTCACAGATCTACACTTAGCACAGAGAGCAAGAGCTAGAACAAATGGAAATTTTTTCTTGGCTCTAGGAAAGCTTGCAGAAGGTTGTAAACGTTGTATCACTTGTTGTTCTCTAACCGTTCTGTTGCTTCAGGAGCTTCATTCTTCTATATATATATCACCCTTTTGAAATTCGAACGTTGAAGTGCCCGTTGTCTCTAAGCATAAGTGAACGTTAGAATGCTTGACGCTTGGAAGCTTCTAGTCAACAATCCTTTATCCTTTCATGCACTCAAAGAGAGAGAGAGGATCTTCTGTAATATCCTTTGACTTCTATTCTGTCCAACGTTGTATGGCGAATGCTATCAGAGACCTGCACACATTTTAGGCTTAAACAATAGACATCTAAGCTGCCTCTTGTTGTCAGTCAATGTTAGAACAAATGTTCATCAAAATAGTAATGCCATTTGCTGTTCTAAAAGATGTTAACAGAGTAAGCACGATAATGGAAGATCTCGTCTGCATGCGTGCAGTGATACGTTCAGTCTTCATAAATGCACAACTGACTGAAAGATATGAGTGAAGACTTTGACTTTTCAACATATTGGAAGTTGACTTGAAAAACAAATCGTTGTCTTCCATGAAATCGTTGTATGCATGACTTACAAAATCGTTATAAATAAATAGATGCATACACAAATCATTATACATGAATAACTAAATCGTTATAAGTGAATCGTTGTGAAATGTATCGAATCGTTACAGTGACCAAGTCGTTATGTAACTTGATGAGCCGTTACAGTGATAGAGTCGTTATGTAACTTATCAAATCGTTATGAGAACAAATCGTTATGATCACTTAAGGAGTCGTTGTGGAAAGCGAATCGTTATGATCACTTAAGGAATCGTTGCAAGAGAAAGTCGTTGTGATCACTTAAGAAATCATTTTGGAACAAATCATTATGATTACTTAACGAATCGTTGCGGGAAACAAATCGTTGCGAGAAACAAATCGTTATGATCACTTAACGAATCGTTGTGAGAGAAAATCGTTGCGATCACTTGACGAATCGTTGTGAGAGCAAATAGTTATGATCACTTAACGAATCGTTGCGAGAGCAAATTGTTGCGATCACTTAATGAATCATTGTGAGAGCAAATCGTTGCAATCAGTTAACGAATCGTTGTGAGAGCAAATCGTTGCAATCACTTAACGAATCGTTGTGAGAGCAAATCGTTGCAATCACTTAACGATATAACACATAGTGAATCCTTGTAAGTATGAAATTGATATGGAACTAAGGAAATCATTATAGTTCTATAGAAATCGTTATGACCTATAGTGGAAATCGATGTGTACTTAGACAAATATTGATGCTCTGAACTCACATTGTTGTAGTGTGATGAATACTTATTTGATTGGCTTGTTTTCCCTTGGTTTATTTCCTGTGCTTAGACTTCATAGAAAATGTGTTGGTAACCTTTATCATAGTTTTGTTAATCACCAAAATAGATAAGTAATTTGTATAAATTACATGGGGATAGTTGGATCATCAATCAGATCCTCTAGCAATGATCTTAGTCACAGACTCAACAAACACAAAAATCTGCACAGAACTTCATGTACATATCTCACAAATAGAAATGAGATGAACACTCCAAGAATTAAGTGAAGGAAATATGAATTGGATGTTCCTCGAGGAAGAAGTCTTGCAGAAGCTTGAATTGAAGACCCTTGAAGGAATTTGATGGAGATCCTCTTCAATTCACGATGCTCTGCTCCAGTGGCATTCGAATTGCCAGTACTTTTTCTTCTTCTGCTGCTCCTCTTCTCAATCTGCTCCTCTTTCAGCACTTCTCTTCTTGGCCTTGATCCACACGTCCTCTTGGATGAAATGGCGGGAAGGCTGAAGGCTTTGATTCTGATTCTTGGATCTCATGTGATTAGATGAGATAGGAGAGCTTTTATAGCCTTTGTGCAGTCTCACATATGTGAGAGAGAGGTGCACAGAAACCTAGAATGATTCAGACTACCACGTGTCCAAAAGTTCTTTACCACATTGCCACTTGGATGACATGTCATTTTGGTAATTATGGAATCTCTCATATAGATCTCAGAAGGAGATCACAACAATTGGATTCTATGCTCTGCATAATTCTGGATTTACAAAAAAAGAGAGTCAAAATATTCCCAATAGAGTCGACACTATTGACCAGAAACCAATTTCATCTCACTAGAAAAACACTAGTGTCGACCTGACAGACCACTAGTGTCGACCTGATCACGTGGTATAGTCGATCTGATCAGTAGCTAGAGTCGACCTCCTGTGCATTCCATTAAATCAGGTTCACTGGACGGATACTAGTGTCGACCTCACTCTCAGCTAGAGTCGACACTTCTGACGTTTTCTCTTCAGAAACTTGCTGGGCAGCCTTTAAGAGTCGACCTGTCTGTCAACTGGAGTCGACCTGTCTGTGACTTTTTCTTCACGAGCTTGCTGGGCAGACTGTTAGAGTCGACCTGTCTGTCAACTAGAGTCGACTCTACTTTGACAAGAACTTTGTAAACCTGTATGAATGAAGAGTAGACCATCAAAACATGTCACTCACAGTAAGATATGAGATATTAAATATCAAGAACATGTTGTTTGAACATTATTGTAATATATTTAATATGTACAATATGTTCAATATACCATCATCAAAATCAAAGTATGAGTGATGTTCATTGGTCATCATTAAAAATTCATCTTTAAGAAATTCCAATACACTCTCAACACAACATTCTCCCCCTTTTTGATGATGACAAAATTAAATGCACAAACTTGGTCTTTTCAAATGATTTCTCCCAAAAGCTCATAAGAACTCATTCTCCCCCTGTCTACAATTTCTCCCTCAACATACCAATTACCCCAACAAACCAATTTCTCCAATTTCTCTCTCTTAATTCTGTAATATTCTCCCCCTTTTTGACAGCATCAAAAAGATAGACATGAAAAATTTAGATGGTAGGAGTGCAGGAAATGAAGTGATGATAAAGAATGTTCAGGAACGATCAAAATAAATGAAACAAAGTGATATGGACAGATGAGAGAGTTTTTTCAATTATAGTGTTTTGTGATTGTGCATCAAAGTTTAATTAAGAAGACACACTCAACACAAAGTATAGCAAAATATAATGATCTGAATGTAGTTAAAATAATGATGCAGATGTGTTTTGAAGTGAACTTATGAGTAAACAGAAGTATTTAACAAGAAAGTTAGAAGCTTTAGATGTAACACAATGTAGAATAACAAGTCTAAACTCAATATACATGAACTGTATGCAGGTCTGAAGCTTTTCTATCTTGCCTATTTGAATTTTCTTTCATTTTCAACTAGGAAAGAATACAAGAATAAATTAGTAAAATCTCACTTTTCAGTGCAAGAGATCACATTTGTCAGATGCAAGACCTTCTGATTACTCAGTGGTTTAACTTTCATTATCTTATACAGAGTTAAAAATTTTGTTTTCCACTTTTTGACTTGAGACAAATCACGTTTTAAGTGAAATGGCCTGGTTACTCAGTGGCTCAAGAATTTGCATTGCTCTGTTTGTATCTTTCCAGATAATTGTTCATTTACTTTTAATGTTCTGCAGGATTATTCTTGCTTAGACCAGAAAAGTCATGGCTGCGAATGTAGAGAAATTATTCTTAAACATGTGGTAAAAATGAAGCTTAAACTTACACATGTTAAACAGTAATGCCACTCATGTGCCTACAAGTGTGTTGCAAATCATTTTAAAGACATTCAGTATTAAGATGACTCAACCTTGATATGAAAGTGAGTCTTTGAAATTAAACTAAATGCACAATTAGTTTAGTTTCAATGTTTTTATTCTCTCATATGAAAATAGCACTAAGACTAAAGAATTCTGATAATTGGGGCTCAAGATAGGCAGTCAAGGACAAGAGAAAAAAGTGAAGAACTGATAATAAGCATAGATTCTGATACTAAAAGACTCCCCCTATCATGTAGCTCTCCCTTACAAGGTGAACATGAAGATTATTAAAGAAGAAAAACATCAGTGAAGTAAAAGACAAGGCTCCCCCTCAACATTTGCATACAAAGGTTCTTGATACTTGGCGGAGACATATACTCACGGATAGTGAAAGTGTCCAGACAAGCCTGACTTGCCTTTCTTCAAATCACTATTTGATATATCAAGAATGCCATGCAATGTGAGAAGCAAGAAATTTATTTGCAAGAGGACAAATATTATATTTGCAAAAAGAGAGGGAAAACATCAAGAATGTGGAAGTTTGCACAAACCAAACTCTCTTCTTAAGGATGAAAATATGTTTTCGGGAAGAGGTTTAGTGAAAATATTTGCAACTTGTTTTTCTATTTCAATAAAGTGAAGTTTAAAAGATTTCTTAGCAACCTCATCTCTTAGAAAATGGTGCCTTATTTCAATGTGTTTTGTTCGTGAATGCTAAATTGGGTTCTTAGACAAATTGATTGAACTAGTGTTATCACACAAAATAGGAATACAACCCAATTTGTGATTATAGTCTAGGAGCTGGTGTTTCACCCAAAGAACTTGAGTGCCACAACAACCAGCCATAACATATTCAGCCTTTGCAGTGGATAGAGCTAATGAATGTTGCTTTTTGAAAGCCCAAGAAATTAGGCATCCACCTAGATATAAATACATGCCACTAGTACTTTTTCTATCAAGCTTACAACCAGCATAATCAACATCACAATAAGCAATTAAATCTAATTTGCAACCAGCATGATACCATAGTCCAAGTTCACATGTTCCAACAAGATATTTAAAAATTCTTTTGACAGCTAACGTATGACTTTCTTTAGGATTGGCTTCAAATCTAGCACACATGCACACACTAAATTGAATGTCAGGTCTAGAGGTTGTGAGATAAACTAGAGAGCCAATCATACCTCTGTAGGTCTTTAGATCTACTAACTTACCAAAAGAATCTTCCTCTAATCTTACATTTATTGCAATTGGTGTGCTTGAGTGCTTGATGTGTTGAAAGTCAAATCTATTCAAAAGTTCTTTCACATACTTTGATTGACTTATGAATATCCCTTCACTGGTTTGATGTACCTGCAATCCTAAAAGGAATTGTAAATCTCCCATCAAAATCATTTCAAATTCAATTTTCATATGATTAGCAAATTCAGTGCACAGTTCTTTATTTTTAGACCCAAAAATTATGTCATCAACATAGATTTGAACAACAATAATCTGATTGTTGACATTTTTTGTAAATAAGGTTTGGTCTACACTACCTCTTGTGTATCCTTTATTTCGTAAAAATGAGCTCAAGCGATCATACCAAGCTCTTGGAGCTTACTTAAGACCATAAAGAGACTTATTAAGTTTGAAAACATGATTATGATATTTTTCATTTTCAAAACCAGGAGATTGTTCTACAAAAACATTTTCTTTGATGTAACCATTCAAAAATGCACTTTTCACATCTATTTGATAAACTTTGAATTTCAAAGATGATGCGAAAGCCAGAAAAATTCTCACAGCTTCTAGTCTAGCTACAGGGGCATATGATTCTTCGAAGTCAATCCCAAACTCTTGATTGTACCCCTTGGCAACTACTCTAGCTTTATTCCTTACAATCTGTCCATTTTCATTCAATTTATTTCTGAATACCCATCTAGTGCCAATCATAGATTGGTCACTAGGTCTTAGTACTAACTTCCATACTTGATTTCTGTCAAATTGATGAAGTTCATCATGCATTGCATTAATCCAGTCTTCACTGGTTAGAGCTTCATCAATAGACTTGGGTTCAATCTAGAAAATTAGTGCCAGTGGGTCTTCATTTATTACATTCTGAAAGGATGACCTAGTCCTAATTCTATCATGCAAATTTCCAACCACATTCTCAATTGGATGATCTCTTAAAAGTCTGGTTTCAAGAATTACCTCTTGAGGTTCATTCAGTTCTAGAACAATATTACCTGATTCAATTGTGGTAGGTGATTGATTATCCAGATTTTCAAATGGATCTTCTACTCCTCAATGGTTGGTGAAGATTCGACAATGAAGTCATCTTCTTCATTACTTTGTGGAATCTTGCAAGATGTAGAGTCATCAGTTTGATAGGAATTTTCATCAAAAACTAAATGTGGAGACTCTTCCATAATTTTATTCTTGAGAATGTAAACTCTATAAGCTCTAGAAGTTTTAGAATAACCAAGAAAAATGGCTTCAAGACTTTTAACATCAAATTTGTCAAGATTTTTTTTATTGTTGTTATGTACAAAGCACTTGCAACTGAAAACTTTAAAATAAGACAAAGTTGGTTTTTTATTTTTCAAAAGTTCATAGGGGTTTTTTCTAATTTTTGGTTTGACCAATGCTCTGTTCAAAATATGATTTTTTGTGTTCACAGCTTTAGCTCAGAAGGATTTGGGCAATTTACTTTTCAAGAGCATAGACCTTGCCATTTCCACAAGAGTTCTGTTCTTTCTTTCCACAACTCCATTTTGTTTTGGTGTTCTAAGAGAAGAGAATCTATGGAAGATGTTCAGTTCAGCACATAAATAAGAAAAAGTCTTGTTTTCAAATTCACCCCCATGATCAGTCAAAATAGATTTTATTTTGTGTGAAAGTCCTATTAAGGCAGTGTTACAGAATTTCCTAAATTCTTGACAAGTATCGCTTTTGTGAGATAGAAATATAGCCCAAGTATATTTAGTAAAATCATCAGTGATGACAAATTCATATCGTTTGCCACTAAGACTGAGAATTCTTGTTGGCCCAAAAAGGTCCATATGAAGTAATTCTAGTGGCTTAGAAGTAAGTACATCATTGAAAATTTTAAAAGATTTTCTGGTTTGTTTTCCTTGAGCACATATCCCACAAAGTTAATTTTCAATATTCGGAAAAGATTCATGAAGTCCTTTAACCAGATTTAGCCTTAAGAGTTTATTTATGGGTTGAAACTTGTATGACCAAGTCTCTTGTGCCATGTCCATCAAATTTCATCTTTATTAGCAACAAAATAGATATTTTCAGCAAAATTTCTATCAAGATTTATTGTGTACACATTGTTTTCTCTTTTTCCAAAAAAAATTATTTTCTCAGATGAAGAATCAATTATTTTGCACAAGTCTGATTCAAAAATAACTTTGTGACCCTTGTCACACAATTGGCTTATACTCAAAAGATTGTAGTCTAAACCATCAACTAGCAGAACATTTTCAATTGAGTTTGAGGAGGATTTACCAACCTTTCTAGATCCAATTATTTTCCCTTTTTTTTACCTCCAAAAGTAACGGATCCTCCATCCTTTTCAATCAGAAATGAAAACTTTGTTCTGTCTCTAGTCATGTGTCGTGAACACCCACTGTCAAGAAACCACACATTGGAGCTGGGTGCACGACCTTCCTGCACAAATCAGATCAGAGAAGAAAATATTTTGGTACCCAAATATTGTTGGGACCATCAGTTTGTTTGAGCAAAAACAATAAGTCTTTTTTGATCTACACTTGAGTTGTTTTTGGTTTTTGTTTTTTCTCTGAATTGATTTCCCTTTTTGGTATTTTAACATTCTGATTTGGAATGAAAGCACCAGTGTTTTTCATTTCATTAGTAGGGAAATTGTGCATTTTGAAATGATTGTTCATGTATGGAAATTCAGACCAAGAGTTCTGTTGAAGTCTTGGAAATTTTGGATACAAAGACTTTGAATGGTACCGATGAGGATTGTGATACCATTGATTCCAAGAATTGATCCAATTGGATTGATATAATGTCTTGGATCTCCAATAAGTATCATGAAAGTGTGTTTTTATATTTTTATAAATTTTTAGATTTTATTTAATTTTTATGAAACATCCTGTTGTTGTTCAGAAGTGGATAGGTCGACCTATGTTGAGCTAGAGTCGACTCAGTGACCACAGACTTGGACTTATGGTTAGTCTGTGTCGACCTTTCTACAATATGTGTTGACCTGTTCTATTTCTTCTGATTGGACATTTTCACTTTATTTTATTTTTTGATTGTTTCAGATGTTTTCTTTGACCCTTGTTTGTTTTTATTTTCTGGACTAGTGCTTTTGACAAATTTTATCAAAGAGATTTTTGAAGATTTTTCTTTCTTTTCAGCAGATTTGTTTTTCATAGGTTTTTCTGTGGTGAATCATAGTCCATGTTTTTTAGCATTCATTCTTAGTCCCAACAAGGCATCAAGGTTTTTTTTTCCATTTGTGAAATTCTTTATCACTTCATCTTTTTCAGCCATCAATTTCTTAAGTTTCTGAATTTCATCAAATGCTTGTTGTTTTTCTTTTTGTTGCAATTGCATTTTGTCAGAGAGCTTTTCAAAATCAGTGTTAGCCTTTTGATATGCAATTTTAAACTCATATATTTCATTCAAAAGTTCTTCTTTTTCATCATGAAGTTCAGATATTTCATTCTTAAGTTCATACACTCTTCTAGTTAAGGAAGTATCATGCCTGACATTTTCAATTTTCTTTTTCAGATGTTTATTTTCTTTTCTTATTTCAGAGTATTTTCAACCAAAACAGCATCTGCATCTTCCCAATCTTAAACAATTGTTCAAAAGAAGAATTTACCTTTCCATCACTACTATTAGCCATAAAGCATAACTCCTCATTTTCTGAGCTTGAAGAGTTCTCTTCTTCATCCTCACTTTGGTCTTCATCCGACCAAGTTGCTAGCATTGCTTTTGGCTTTTTCAATTTTTTGTTCTTCTTGTATTTGTTCTTCTTGACCTCAGGACACTCATCCTTCATGTGTCGTGCCTTGTTGCACCTGTAATAAATAACACCTTCATCAGCTTTTTGATTTCTGCCAGCATTAAGGTTTGAAGGAGAAGCATTCTTTTTGCCAGAAGAATATTTTTTCTTTCCATTGAATTTTCCTTTTCTTGATTTTAAATTTTTTTTGAATTTCCTAGTCATGAGGGCAATTTCATCCTCATCAGACTCAGACTTTTTAGAACTAGATTTTTCTTGAATTTTCTCCTTGTTGCTTGATGAAGCCTTAAGTTCTACTGGTTTGGATTTAAGCATATGTTTTTCAGTTCTTTTCAGATTTATTTCATAAGTCATTAAAGATCCTATGAGTTCATCCAAAGAAATTTTGGATAAATCCTTAGAATCTTCAATCACTGTAGCCTTTGTGTGCCAAACTGATGATAGAGAGCACATGATTTTTCTTACCAGATCAGCATCAGTGTATTCCTTACCTAATGCCTTCAGTCTATTGACAATTGTCATAAAACTAGCAAACATTTCAGAAATTGATTCATGAGATTTCATCATAAACAATTCATATTCAGAAACAAGTATGTTTGCTTTGGTTTCCCTAACTTGAGATGTTCCTTCATACATTAATACAAGTTTATCCCACATTTCCTTAGCGGATTTGCACATGGATATTCTTGAATATTCTTTAGGGTGAACTGCATATTGAAGCATATTCATGGCACTATAGTTAGGGTGAACTGCACATTGAAGCATATTCTGCACTAATATGGTATCAAATAGGGTAGATGAACAGATCTAGAAGGGGGGGTTGAATAGATCTAACACCAATTACTGCAGAAGCTTAAGCAATTTAAAAAATCACTTCGAATTAGAGTTCCATTCAAGCAAGCAATCTAACTGATCTGATGTGTGAATGTGTGATTGTGTGTATATGATGTCTGAAGCAATTAAGAGAGAGAGTGTGAAAGCGAAATCCTATGTAAGCATCTAGTGCAAAGAGACAGATCAAACCATTTCACACAGAATTTTTTAGATGGTTTGAAGTCACACCAGTGATTCCACATCCACCCCTCACACAGTGAGGCTACACTACTCAAACCTGAGTAGAACACACACTGGAGCACGACGACTCCAAAAACCCTTGAGCACGATGGCTCAACACACAACCGGAGCATGACGACTCCAAAACACCTTGAGCACGACAGCTCAACACACAACTATGAGCACAACGGCTCAAAACACACAACTGTGAGTTCGACGACCCACAAACTGAGCACGACGGCTCAAACCACAACTGGAGCACGACGACTCCAAACTAAGCACGATGGCTCAACACACAAGCTAGATCAATTCCACACAAAATTAGATCATCTAGCAATGATCTAATTCACAGACTCAAAAAACACAAAAATCTGTACAGAACCTCATGTACAGATCTAATAAACAGAAATGAGATGAACACTCCAACAATTAAGTGAAGGAAATATGAATTGGATGTTCCTCAAGGAAGAAGTCTTGCAGAAGCTTGAATTGAAGACCCTTGAAGGAATTTGATGGAGATCCTCTTCAATTCACGATGCTCTGCTCCAGTGGCATCCGAATTGCCAGTACTTCTTCTTCTTCTTCTTCTGCTGCTCCTCTTCTCAATCCGCTCCTCTTTTAGCACTTCTCTTCTTGGCCTTGATCCACACGTCCTCTTGGAAGAAATGGCGGGAAGGCTGGAGGCTCTGATTCTGATTCTTGGATCTCATGTGATCAGATGAGATACGAGAGTTTTTATAGCCTCTGTGCAGTCTCACATATGTGAGAGAGAGGTGCACAGAAACCTAGAATGATTCAGACTACCACGTGTCCAAAAGTTCTTTACCACATTGTGAGGCCCCCGAATTTTGTTCACTTTATATTCTATATATGTGATGTTTACTTGTTCTTGCTTATATGGTGTATTAAATTTGTGCATACTATAATTATTTAATTACTCATGTGTATATGTATGTATATATATTATTTTGTGGATGAGTGCTTAGCTAATTTTATACATCATAGAATTTATTTAAATCCTATGTATTTTTAATTTAAGAGATGTTGTGCATATAATATGTAGTTATTGCTAAATATCTTATGGATATATATGAGTTTAATTCTATGCATTCATTATATTTTAATGTGCACGTAGTATCTAAGTATTTTTATGTACATATTATATCTATTTATTCCGTGCATAGCGTATTTAAATAATATAGTGTATATAGTATGTAACCATTGTTGCATATCTTGTAAGTACTCATAAGGTGATTTTGTACATGTAATATATATTTAAATATGCATGCATTATCAATTGTTGAAGTACATAGTATATACATTTAAATCTATGCATGTAGTATGTAATTATGTTATATATATATATATATGTGTGTGTGTTTAACTTTGTGTACGTAATATCTACTTATTTTCGTGTCCATTAAATTGTTATGATGTGTTAATACATCAATTTTGAATGAATAGTTGTTTTCTGGCCGAGATGCACAGTTGGCGGCAGCATCCTATGCCGCTAACTGCATGCCTTGGTTGGTTAGCGTCCAGATCGATGGACGTCTACCTATCTGTTGGCGGCACCTTATGTGGACGCCAAGTTCCCAGCTGTGCGCCAGTTTGAGATTTGGTAACGCTCGTGTTTTGCCCGGTTCCAGTTTAGGAAACCCACCTAAAATCGTAGGAAACCTACCCTTAAGTGTACCCTGACCCCGTGGCTTATAAAAATCTCCCTATTTTGGCCGAGGGAAGTCTTTTGGTCTTTGGGGAGAGCTAGGGTTTTCTGTGTGCAAACCTTGATCTTGGAAGAGTTGGATCCGACGACTGGAAGGACCTTCTGGCAACCTGCACCGACTAGGCGATAACCCATACATAGGAGAATCATCCCCAACTCCGAGGAGCAAGCTACATCAACAAGAAAGACCTGATTCAAGCAGTTTTAGACATCTTCTTGGCTTGTCCGAGGAGGGCTTCACCGGAAAATCTAGATCCTTTTAGATTTATTCCAGACAAGTAGCTTAAGGTTTCAATCCACAGACTTGTCCTCTAGGGTTTGCACATTTTTACGGATTTTTAAATCATGTCCTGGACCCCTAAATTCACCTATTTTTGTGTTAGCTCTGCACTGTGTGCAGACAAGAAGTAGACGGCCAACTTGTTTCCGTCTAGTTCTTGTGTCGATGGCGAGAGATCCTGCTGTTAACTACTTCTGACGGCCAGGACCATGCTGTCAAGTTCACTTGTTTTTGCAAAAATACTGGTTAATCTTTGTAATGTGATTTTGCTTGCTCGATGGTCTGTACATGTTGTGAAAATCAAGATTTGTCAAATATGATATTTAGGTCATATCATGAGAATCTACCAAATTTCTGAGCATGATAATAATTAGAAGGATTTCTGTTAATTAAGATTAATTATGTTTTGACTGTAGTAAATTCTGATTAAATGGTTTTTGTTGCATGTTATGGATTAAGGAAATTTTAGTGATCTTGGAATGATTGTTCTCATGTTTTAGACCTGCTAGAATCGACTTATCACTGTAAACCATGCTTAAATGATTTATCTTATTAATTCCATGTAAACTGTGTTAATTATTAAAAATAGTGTTTTACTCTAAAAATTGTGAAAATTTTCAGGTATGTTCCCTTTATTTTATGTGAACTGTAATTAAAATTTGGTAGGATTCTAAGTACTGTGCAGAGTGCTATTAATTTTTGAATTCTTGAACACCATGATATGATAAATTTAAATACAGAATAATTATACATGTTGAAGGGTATTGTTTCAGATATTTTAATGAAGTTAGAACCACTGTGTGCATGTTTTATATCTGTTAGGATGGATGGTTCACCGTTTACCATGTTCAAATTGAAATATCTTGTAAATTGCCGAAAGTCTATGTTTAATATTAAAAATACTTTTACTACTTATAAAATTCTAAAAAATTACAAATATGTTCCTTATGTTATATCCATCTTGTGGAGCGAGAAGATATTCAGAGCTATCAGGTGTGCAGAAGATGACAAGATCAGTTTGGCGACGTACATGCTTCAGGAGCGAGCGGATGCGTGGTGGCCTTCTATTCTTCGCATGCAGTTCGAGGGAGTGGAGCTAGATGTGACTTGGGAAGAGTTCGTAAGGTTATTTGAGGTCAAGTATGTTCACGAGCATATACAAGATAAAATGGAAGAGAAGAAGGCTCGGATGAAGGGAGTACCAGAACCATTCCAGCGGCAGAAAAGGAAGATGAGGAAGCTCATGAAGAAGCAACAACCAGTTTCAGTGCCAACAAAGTCAGTAGCTTCTTCAAGCAGTGAGAAGCTCGAGTGTGTGCATTGCGGAAAACGGCATGGCGAAAACTTGTGTTGGACAAGGACGGGAAAATGTTTAAGGTGTGGCAGCAAGAATCATCGGATTAGAGAGTGTCCGAATCCGAAGAAGTTCGTTGCACGGGATGTACCAGTAGCAAGGAAGCTAGCAACAGGAACTTAAGCACCAGTGAGGGTGTATGCGTTGACTGGAGTTGACACCAATGATGTCACCATAGGTACATGATCCGATCTTCGAGGACGAAGATCATTTAAGGGGGAGAGTGTGTGAGGCCCCCGAATTTTGTTCACTTTATATTCTATATATGTGATGTTTACTTGTTCTTGCTTATATGGTGTATTAAATTTATGCATACTATAATTATTTAATTACTCATGTGTTTGTGTATGTATATGTATTATTCTGTGGATGAGTGCTTAGCTAATTTTATACATCATAGAATTTATTTAAATCCTACATATATTGAATTTAAGAGATGTTGTGCATATAATATGTAGTTATTGCTAAATATCTTATGGATATATATGAGTTTAATTCTATGCATTCATTATATTTTAATGTGCACGTAGTATCTAAGTATTTTTGTTAGACCCTGAATTTTTATTCTCTTTTATATATATGTATGTATATGAATGGTGTGTTGGGAGTTCGCTTGTTGTGTGCATAGCATGCGTAGTTCATTGTGCCTACTATAAGTTTTATACTTCTCTTGAGCATATATATATAATATATATATACGTGTATTCGCGTAGAAGTGAGCAATTAGCTAAATTAAGAAGTAATATGAATGTTTTCTTTTCTTTTCCAAGAATCTTAGACTTAGAATGATTGAGTATATTATGTATGTATTTTCTAAATATTGAAGAATATCCTATACTACCTATTTCATGGAATTTTGTATGAGGGTATATGAAGTACATATGTGTATGTACATATGTATGTTATCTTATGCCTGTGACAATTGTATACCTAATTCTACATGCATAACACCTTGGTGTACTTATGTATGCATGTGTATGTTTAGTTGTAAACATGGTTCATTGCGTGGTTTAGTTAATGCGTACATTGTACTTCGTACATTGCATGTACATAAAGAGTTCAAGCATGGCGAGTGTATTTAGTAGTTTATATTGGGATTCTATACTCCTCATGAAAAACATGCATGTATTTTTATGATAATTAGGTGAGAATAGTCATTGGCTAAATTATGCATATAGTGCATATTAGGAATCCTATGCATATAGTACTTAAGCAATGTTAGGTAAAGTTGTGCAAGTTAATCTAATTACCGGTGCGCATGTTGTATCCATCTATTTCAAGCATAATGTACACAAGTATGCTACACCCATGTGTGTATACTATATATGTCAAATCAAGTGTGTGTATGCATAGGTAGATATCTACGTACATCTTATCTTAGTGTATTCATGTATGCTTGTGTATGCCTAGGTATAAATGTTATTGATTGCCCGGTGTAGTAATATACATATTATACCTTATACCTTGTATGCGTATGAAGATATTCATGCGCGTGTTGTTATCTTGATGTACCTATGTATGTATGTGTAGGATTAGTAGTAAATATTGGATGTTTACATGGTGTAGTGGTGTATACACTATACTACATAGGTTTCATGTGCATGTATGAGTGGATTAAGCATGGTTCTGCATGATTTTAAGTTTTGGCAGAAGAGTGTCATGGCGTCAACATGGATGGACGCCCATGTTATGTCAGTGTCCATATCGACGGACGCCAACCCTAATGTAGCCGTCCATGGATGTGGATGTCAATATCTCTAATTTTCTGTGCGCAGCAGAGCGCAGAGAGCACTCATTGGGCCAGGCTTCTGATTGGGGAGATGTCTTCCCAACGTCTCTTACTTGTCCCTTCAGTCCTGCACGAGCCCCTCTTGCCCCCTTATTCTATAAAACACTTCTCTTTGCAACCTAGAGAGCTCCCTTGGCTCTTTTTCTAAAAGGAAACCCTAGCTGAGAGAAGAGATGAGGGACTGACCTTGGAAGGCTTAGATCCGGCGACTGGAGGCGTTTTCGGGTGAGCTTCTACAACAAGGAGGAAGGCCATACATAGGAGAAGGCTTCCCCGGCGTTGGACTGCGGCTTGCAACCCCCTGGAACCCTGAGCAAAGGATTTCTGGAGGCTTCTTGGCAAGTGCCAAGGAGAGCTCCATCGGCTATTTTGATCCATTTAGAGGGTTTTCTTCAGGCAAGTAAACCAAAGAAAACCCTAGGTCTTGAGCCTAGACATGTCCCCTAAGTCTCAGGAATTTTGTGGATTTTAATTCGTGTCCTGGAGCCCCTATTCTGAATTTTTTTCCAAGCTCGGTCTGTGTTCTTACACAGACAGGAACTTGACGGCAAGAGACATTGCCGTCAAGTGCATCTGTTAACGGCATGCGATAATGCCGTCAACCCCTGTACACGGCCAGGTCATTGACGTTGAGTTCGTCAGGACAGAACCGTTAACTGTTTTCTCCCTTAAATGACTATTTTCGATGTGTTTCTCGCGATGAGGATATACTGTAAACCTATACGTTATGTAAGATATCTATTGTGGTGTGTGGATGGGTTATTGAGCATGGTATGAGTAATGCAATTTAATTGCTTTGCCAAAATGCATGTATGTTAAGGCAATGACCTTCTTGACTCACTGTTTGGATGATTTAGTGTGCTAAATGTTGTGAGCCATGTATGCATGCATCAATTTATTCCCTGCAATTTCTATGATTTTCCCATGTTTATATGATTTGTTAGAATTCATGTTTTGGGAAATTAGAGAACATGTGTAGGACTGCTAAATTCTCTAGTAAATCGTGCTTTGTGCAATAAATACGGGTAGAATTTCGTGCGAATACATGCATGTTAGGTCAGGGCTGAGGCATGTTAAATCAATTGTTTATGCTAGATTTCCATGCTAATAGGGATTTTAAATAGCATGTGAAATGGATGTTTGATTTTCTGTAAATTCGTTTTAGTTCAGAAAAATCTGAAAACTTGCATGTAGAATCCTAACCTGAAACCAGTATGTGGTCAAAGTTTCAGGTCATTTGGACAATTATACAGTGCAATATGAAATTTCCATGCAAAATGCGTGACTAATGCAAGCTATTATGAAATGATTTGGTTTCTGAACAATTTAACCTGATTAATGAAACTTCCGGAATGTTAATTATGGTCATCGGTAATAGCATGATTAGGAGAAAAACAGAGTCACATTGTGCATGAGAAAATGAAGGAGATGTGAGTGTTATGTGTAAAATACGTGTTAAAACTCGGCATGAGTAAAGTGTAAAAGTTGTGCCTATGTGACACTGCTACCCTAGAGGCATCAGGAGCCGTATATAGAAAAATCCCTATGGAAGGCTCCATGTGATATAAGTTTGTCCCAAAGGCATTGGGAAAACCCCGGAGGTGGACAAGTACCACTGGATAGGGTGGAGAGGGCTTCTCCCGGTCTGCGCAGTTACCAAGATTCACCGCTGTATTGCCTAGGTGGTGAGTATGTGTATGAGTTGTGTCATGCGTTGTGATATGAGTTGTGTTATGAGTTGTTATGAGTTGTGTTGAGAGCTGTGCTAAGGAATGAGCACGAGCTATGAGATATTTGTTAGTGTCCTCTACTGGTGGTTAGGACTATGTGTCATGGCAAATTGTTTAAGCAATGAAAAATGAATAAAGTGTGAAATATGAGAACATGGCACGTGGTAAGTGCCCATGATGCACGTGGTAAGTGCAATCGATGTGATACGTGATAAGTGAAAGTGGGGAGTAAATGATGTGGAAACGTGTAAATTGTGTAAGTGTGAACATGTGTACATGCCAAATGTGTAAAAGTGAACAATGTGAATGACTAAGTGTGCAATCATGTGGGATAAATGTGTTAGATTGTGAACTTATGATATATGTCATGAAAGTGTTAAATGCATATCCAACAGCGACCTAAATGTATGCAAAACGATGTTTCACATGTGTGAGAATGAGTAGAATCCATATTAGGAACTTCCCTTTCAAACATATGAGAATCTCACGTTAATTGCTATCGTGTTGTGATTGAATTGTATATATATATAGCTCTCACGTGAATGAAATGGTAGTGAGCATGTAATAGGATTTTCACATTTGCAAAAGGTTGATTATGAATATGGCAAATGCATGAAAAATATTTGGATTCCATGCTAGTTGAAAGGCTCAATAAGTATAAAAGTTTCATACTTAAGTGCTCATGGATTGCTAAATGGTTTCATATGTTTTAACCTTCAAGTCATGCTACAAATGTGAAACTATGTGCATGTGATTTTATTATGTTAAAACAGCAAGTAAATTGTATAAATAAATACAAAAGGCCATGTGAAAAGAAAGTAGTCATCGTGCTAGCTTGTTCTTTTCTTTACGCTCAATTGTATGCTCTAGTAGTAGAAATATCTATGGGTTAAAAGAATGTGTGGACGAATCATGCTACATGTTAAGTGTATTAAATAAGTGCATGTGTATGATGTAATGCTCATGATTTAGAATAGAATTATGGTAGACTAAAGCATGCTCCTGTGAAGATAATATGTATTGCTAGTTGAAAGTAAGGACCATGAGTACCTTCGTGATTTGATGATAGTGTGCATCTCTTTAATGTTAATGCCATATTGTGAGTGTGACATGTTTAAGTTTAAGAGTCTTTGGTTTGCTTGCTGAGTCTTTGGACTCACTCTTGCTTCGGCGTACAGGTTGACAGGTATCGGGTTCTAGAAGGAAGCTTGGTGAGGATCGTCATTAGAAGACTATTTTGTGGAGCTGTTGATGACCAACTGTCCCCATAATAAATATTTCCATTTATTTATATATTAATTTTGATGATTAACAAAATAACACTAATGGATTACTTGAGCCTTAAGTACAGGAAATAAAAGAAAAATGAAAGTTCAAGACAATCTGGTAAGTCCCATCAGTTCTATCCAAGTCTTTGTATCGACTTCTTTGATAAGCAGAACGATTTCCTCTTTGACCGGAAAACTCACAACGACTCTCTAGCCGTAACGATTTCTTTAGACCTCGTAACGATTTCTTTAGAATTCGCAACGACTCTTAGTCATAACGATTTCTTAGAACTCACAACGACTCTCTAGCCGTAACGATTTCTTTAGACCTCGTAACGATTTCTTTAGAATTCGCAACGACTCTATAGTCATAACGATTTCTTTAGAACTCGCAACGACTCTCTAGCCGTAACGATTTCTTTAGAATTCGCAACGACTCTATAGTCATAACGATTTCTTTAGACTTCATAACGATTTCTTTGGAGTTCATAACGATTTCTCACTGATCATAACGCCTTGCTTTGCATAACGATTTCGTGTAACGATTTCTTTAGAGTTCATAACGATTTCTTCACTGATCATAACGCCTTGCTTTGCATAACGATTTCGTGTAACGATTTCCTTACAACTCGATAGTCATAACGATTTCTTGTAACGATTTCTTCAGAACTCACAACGACCTGCTTGTTGTAACGACTTCATAAGTTATCACATCGACTTCCTTACAGTTCATAACAACTTGCTATAATTCATAACGATTTCATAAGTCAGCAAGATTCTTTTTATCGAATTTCTTGATGCATCAGTATAATGCTTTTTTAGTAGCGTTGAAAAGTCAAAGTCATATCTTGTCCGTTGACTGCTATGCATTAAATGCTCTCCGATCGTATCTCCCATGCATGCAGACAATATCTTCCATTTCTATGCTACTCTGTCTACGTACTTTTTTTAGACAGAAAGGAGCTTTGCTATATACTGCAATATCTGTTCCATCTCAACTAACAATAGACAGCAGTCCTAGCTGTCTTCTATTTATTGATGATATGCTTACAGTTATCTGACAAGACTCATCTGGACAACATTGGACACAAGATACAAAGTTCTATGACATCTCTTTGGCGTGTACACAAGGATAAAAGACTGACGATCAGAAGCTTCCTCAGTGACCAGTCTAACGTACACAAGGATAAGAGACAACGGACACTTCAACGTTCGAATTTGAATCAGCAGTTTAAATAGAAGACTCAAGACGGAAAAGATGGTGTGTGCAACAACGCTTGATTTTAGAAGAAGAGAAAGAAATCCATCTCTCAGAATCTTTAGAACTTTGAAGAAGAGCGAAGCCTCCACTCCAAACCTCGTTCTAAGCTCTTAGCTCTCTGTGCTCAGAAGGAATCTTCTCATTTGTAAGAGCCTGTGTGGTCCTTGGAGAGAAAACCTTGTTAAATCTCTTTCTCTCTCGGGGGCTTAGGAGCTTCAGTGTGTAGCTGGTCAAGCTAGAGTCTGAAGCTTGTTTTCACACCCTTTTTCTTATTAGGTTGTGTTCCCTTCTGGACGAAGGAAGACCTGGTGGTATCCAGGGTGGTTGTTGTTCCCTTCAGACTGAAGGAAGACCAGTTGAGGCTGGGTGTAAGGATCCTTAAGGGGGATTGTACCCTTGGTAGTAAATCCTGAGGTATTGCTCAGGGACTGGACGTAGGTCTCCTGTGGAGAGGAGTTCCGAACCAGGATAAAAATCCTTGTGTCTTGTGGATGTGTTTTGTGTGATTGTTGTCTTGTTTGCTCTAACTCTAACCTTGTTATTAAGTTGTGCAATCCTTTCAGTAAACAGGTTTTAATCAGAGATCGAAGTTTTAATAACCCATTCACCCCCCCTCTGGGCTAGCTAGCTGGGCAACAAGTGGTATCAGAGCTCGTCTCTTCGACAAAGAAGAAGATCCAACGATCTGAAGAGCAAAGATCAATGGCAGCCCAAAGTAACTTCGAAGGTCAGTCAGTCAACAGGCCTCCCTTGTTCGATGGAGAAGATTACACATACTGGAAGACTAGAATGGAATATTTTCTACAAGGTCATGATTACACAATCTGGTCCATTGTAGAAGAAGGTGATCTTTTGGTCACAAACGCTAAGGCTCAGTGGACAGATGATGATAGGAAAAGAATATCCTTAAACTGCAAAGCCAAGAGCATATTATGCTGTGCCCTAAGCAAGAAAGAGTTCAATAGAGTCTCAGCCTGCAAGTCCGCAATGGAGATGTGGGAAAAGCTCAAAATTACCTATGAAGGGACAGACAAGGTAAAGGAGACAAGAATTGATATTCTAGTAGCTCAATATGAAAGATTTCAGATGCAGACAGGTGAATCAATAACTCAAATGTTCAGCAGATTCACTGACATCACAAATGGATTAGCCGGTTTGGGAAAGGTCTATAATGCACCAGATATGGTTAGAAAAGTCCTCAGATCTTTACCATCTTCTTGGACTCCGAAGGTAACAGCCATTGAAGAAGCCAATGATTTAAAATTAATGTCATTGGAAAAGCTAATAGGATCTCTCATGGCTCACGAGATAAACATGGAGAGATTAGGAGAATCCTCCAGCAGAAGAAACAATCAAATGCTCTCAAAGCAAGTGAAGATAATTCGGAAGAATCTTTGGATAATAGTGAGAGTAGTAAAGACAGTGATGATGAAGAAGCGATGCTGTCTCGAAGGCTTCAAAGGATTCTAGCAAAGAAAAGAAGTATCAGTCAGGAAGAAATTTTTTAAGAAAAACAAAGACTTCAGAAAACCAGAAGTAAAGGATCAAAAGAAAGGAGAAGTGATCTGTTATGAATGCAAAAAGCCTGGACACATCAAGGCAGATTGTCCCATGATCAAAAAGAGTGATCACAAGAAGAAGGACAACTTCAGAAGATTTAAGAAGTACAAAAAGAAAGCAATGGCAGCTGCTTGGGAAAACAGCAGTGACTCAGACAGTGAGTCAAGCTCGAGCAGTGAAGGTGAAGAAGCCAACTTGGCTCTAATGGCCAACACCGAGGACAAGGTAACTTCTGACTCTTCTTTTGATTCATGCAATGATTCAGATTCTGACAATTTGGAAAATGCTTTTAATGAACTTTATGAAAAATACAAAGAAGTATGCAAATTACTTAAAACTAGTAAGAAAAATATAATCTGTCTAGAAAATACAAATTCAGACCTAAGAACAGAAAATGAAGAACTTGAAAAACAAATTACTGAACATAAAAGAAGGAATGAATTATTATGTGAAGATTTAAAAGAGAAAAATAAGAAAATAAATCTTCTAGAAAAACAGAAGACTTAGGTGAATTTAAAATAGAAATAGAAAGACTAAATAAAGAAAATGATAATCTATCAAGTACACTAGAGAAATTCACCAACGGTAAAAACTCTTTAATATTAAAAGGTGCTAGGAGATCGGGTAAAAAGAAAAATGGATTAGGATATACACCCCCAGACAATGAAGAAACCATAATATACCCTAAAACATATCCAACACCAAAATTTGTACCCGAACAAGATATAGCATACAAAGCTGATTTCAAATATATAGAAAAAGTGACTAAGTTATCCTGCTGCAGTCACTGCAACAAGTTAGGACATATTAAAATTACATGCCCAACAAGACATAAAAATGGATATTAAAAGGTAAAGTTGATGATACTAACCAATCAGGACCCAAAAGAATTTGGGTACCTAAAGCTTGATGTTCTCATTTCAGGTTAACCCTCGAGCATCCAAATGGTATTTGGATAGTGGGTGCTCAAGGCATATGTCAGGCAACAAGAAGATATTTGTTGATCTCCAAGCTGAAGAAGGTACAGTCACCTATGGAGATAATGGAAAAGGGACTGTGATAGGAAGCGGGTCTGTGAACATCAAAGGAAAATCAGTTATAGAAGATGTAATGCTGGTCAAAGGGTTAAAGCACAATCTCATCAGCATCAGCCAGTTGTGTGACAAAGGCCATCAAATTCAGTTTCAAGAATCAAAATGCAGTATCTTAAAGGATGGTGCAGTCATATTTGAAGCCTACAGAGAAAGAAATTTGTATGTTCTATATCTCGAGAAACTCAAGGATCAAGATGTGTGTTTGGCAGCTAGTAAAGATCAATCAACTGAGTTGTGGCACAGAAGATTGGGCCACTGCAGCTTGGATGGGTTGAACAAGCTCAGAAAGAGAAAACTAGTTGAAGGACTGCCAAAGGTAAATTTCAGATTGGATAGCATTTGCAGACCTTGTGCAAGAGGAAAGCACACCAAGAGCTCCTTCAAATCAAAGACTGTAGTAACCTCCTCAAAGCCCTTAGAACTACTTCACATGGATTTATTTGGGCCAATGAGAACTACCAGTTTGGGAGGAAAGAATTTTGGATTTGTAATAGTTGATGATTATTCAAGATTCACTTGGGTATCCTTTTTAGAGCACAAAGATGACACATTTGAAAATTTTGTCAGCTTCAGTAAGAAAGTTCAGAAAGATCAGAAATTCTCAATTGTCTCTATTCGATCAGATCATGGTGGTGAGTTTCAGAATGAAAGTTTACGAAGTTCTGTGATGATCAAGGAATTGAGCACAACTTCTCAGCTCCAAGGACACCTCAACAGAATGGAATTGCTGAGAGGAAAAACAGAACTCTTTTGGATATGGCAAGAACCATGTTGTCAGAATATGATCTGCCAAGATACTTCTGGGCCGAAGCTATCAACACTGCATGTTATATCATAAATAGAGTGATGATCAGGCCAATTCTGAAAAAGACGTCTTATGAACTCTACAAAGAAAGAAGCCAAAGATTAGCCATTTCAGAATATTTGGATGTCCTTGCTTCATCCATAACAATGGAAAAAGGGACATTGGTAAGTTGGATGCCAAATCAGATGAAGGCATCTTCATGGGGTACTCTTCTAAACCCAAAGGTTATAGAGTTTTCAATAAACGTTCCTTATTGATTGAACAATCAGTACATGTTATTTTTGATGAATCTAACCCTTCCTTGAAAAAGGAAGAAATTAGTGACATTGATGATGCAGATGACTTGTCCGAAAAATTAAAGAATACTTCAATTAAGGACAAAGAGGATCCAACTCTGGAAGAACTGCAGCAAACAGAAATCCAACATGAAGATCTTCCAAAGGAATGGAGATATCAGAAAGATCACCCTCCTGAAAACATCATTGGTGATCCATCTGTAGGGGTAAGAACTAGAGGTAATGTAATTCCATGCGACTATTTAGCATTTGTTTCTCAAGTAGAGCCTAAGACAGTCAATGAAGCTTTATCTGATGAATCTTGGATATTAGCCATGCAAGATGAACTAAATCAGTTCAAGAGAAACCAAGTATGGTCACTTGTTCCTAGACCATCCAATCATTCAGTCATTGGCACCAAGTGGGTGTTCAGAAATAAACTGGATGAGTCTGGAATAATCTTAAGGAACAAAGCCAGATTGGTGGCTCAAGGCTACTCCCAAGAGGAAGGCATAGATTTCGATGAAACTTATGCACCTGTAGCTAGACTTGAGGCCATTAGGATTTTACTTGCTTATGCATCTGCACTTGATTTAAAACTTTTCAAATGGATGTCAAATCAGCCTTTTTAAATGGTTTCATCAAGGAGGAAGTTTATGTTGAACAACCTCCAGGTTTTGACGACACTGAATTTCCAAATCATGTATTTAAACTACATAAGGCTTTATATGGTTTAAAGCAAGCTCCTAGAGCCTGGTATGAAAGGCTCAGTACTTTCTTATTAAATCATGGTTTCACTAGAGGTAAAGTAGATAGTACATTATTTATAAAATCTAAGGTAAACATATACTTCTTGTACAAATCTATGTAGATGATATTATTTTTGGATCTACTGATGAATCTCTTTGCAAGTACTTTGAAAAGCTTATGCAGGGAGAATTCGAAATGAGCTTGATGGGGAGTTAAGCTACTTCCTTGGATTGCAAATCAAGCAAGGGAAGGATGGCACTCATATCTGTCAAGCAAAGTACACCAAAGAGCTGTTGAAGAAATTTGGATTTGAAGATGCAAAGCCATTATCAACTCCAATGAGCACATCAACCAGAATGGACAGTGATCCAAAAGGTAAAAGGGTAGATCAAAAGAATTATCGAGGTATGATAGGATCATTACTTTACTTAACTGCCAGTAGACCAGACATTTTGTTCAGTGTATGCATGTGTGCTAGATATCAGGCAGACCCTAGAGAGTCTCACTTAATTTCTGTAAAAAGAATATTTAGATATTTAGCTAGAACTCATGACTTAGGTCTCTGGTATCCTAGATCTTGTGAGATAAATCTAATAGGATATTCAGATGCTGATTATGCTGGTTGCAAAGTAGATAGAAGAGCACCAGTGGATGTTGTCAGTTTCTTGCAGGATGCCTAATATCATGGACATCCAAGAAACAAAATTCAGTAGCTCTATCAACAGCTGAGGCGGAATATGTTGCTGCTGGAAGTTGCTGTACACAACTTCTTTGGATAAAGCAACAACTTGAAGATTTCGGCATTCACATCAAATCAATTCCTCTATTGTGTGATAATACAAGTGCCATCAACCTCACCAAAAATCCAGTTCAACACTCAAGGACGAAGCACATTGAGGTAAGATATCATTTTATTCGAGACCATGTAGCTAGTGGTAATTTAGAAATTTCGTTTATAGATACAAATGGTCAATTGGCAGATATCTTCACAAAAGCCCTACCTGAAGAGAGATTTACATCTCTTAGAAGGGAACTAGGGATGTGCAATTTGTGAAAGAATTTCTGTGATTTTATTGACATATAAATTTTTCAGATTAAATGAAAGTTCTCTCTCCGTTAAAGTTAAGCAAAACTCAGTTATCTATATGCTTTGACCGCTTCTGTGTGGAAAGTTGTTTGACTTGTCAAATCTTTTTGTCGCTTTCTATCTTTACCGCCTTTGGCGCTCCTCCCATCATAAAGTAATATTATTTTATCCAAATCGCTTTGAGATCGATCGTCTTCTACCTTTACCCTTTTTATCCTCTATCTGTTCACCCAAAGCCGATGCCCTAACGATTTTGGGATCGACTCTCTGCAACTTTCGAAGCCTTCTTCTCTTCCCGCGAAGAATTCCTTCGAGAACTTCCGTCCCTTCCATCATCCTCCCTTCCAGAATCTTTTCTTCTCTGCACCCATGGCCGCTCCGTTGATCTCCGGAAGTGTTGGGGGCTACAGTGCTGAGTATTTATCCCCAAGGGAGCAAGAAAGATTTACGTTTGTGAAGACGAAGATTTGCGGAAATAAGGCAGTGGATGTTCAGAATCTTGAGAAGAATGGCATGGCCAGGCTAGTTGATACTCTAAGAAGATTGCAGTGGATGGATGTGGTCACCTTCAGTGAGGTAAGCTACCCGGACTTGGTAAAAGCCTTCTACATTTGTCTGAAGTCAGAAGCAGATGGGTCCCTTGTTTCCTCTGTCAAGGGCATCCAAATCAGAATAACCCATGAGCTTTTGCGTGATTTGTTTGGAGTGAAGACCTCTGGATTTAGTGGCATTCACTCTGTGAATGATGAAGTCAAAGGTCTCGGGATTATCGGTCCAGGATTTAAGTTAAAGGATGGGAAGCTTGATATTATCAGATGTCCGCATTCAATAGATTGCTTCACTTTATAGTCTGCCAAATCTTAGTACCTCGTAGTGCTACCTTTTCTTCATGCACTAGGGCAGATTCGGACATAATGTTCTGGGCAATCCAGAACAAAGAGATAAACCTGGCCGCAGTGATGATTGAGCGAATGATGTTTGCACATGCTCAGTTATGGGAAACAAAGAGCAAGTTGAATGTTTCCCTTCCGTATGCTCATCTACTGACCAAGATTTTCAAGCACTTTGGAGTAGATTTGTCAGGTGCAGTAGCTGAAAAGATGGGCCAGTCTATAAGGTCCAGAAATCTGAAGAAAAGTGGATTCTCAGTGGTAGATGGAATGTGGTCAAAGACTTCTGTGGCTGAGGGAGAGGCAATCATTGCAGATCCAGCAAGCAAGCAGCAGCAGATCCAGCAGAGCAGCAGCAGCAGATCCAGCAGAGCAAGAACCAGTAGAGTCAGCTGTGGGATGCCAATCCGAAGCTCAATTGGAAGAGGGTGCAGCTGGTGTGGCAGATTCCTTGCCCACCACCTTAGTCGCCTCTATTTTAAGAGAGGTATTGGATTCCATTCCCTCCATCTCAGTCTCTTCTAAGGCAGGTGGACCTGATGAAGAAGTTATGGCAGCAGGCCATACTGAAGTTCAGTCTGAATCGGTTGCAGATGTTGAGGTACAAGCAGGTACTCAACAAGATGTGGTCATGGAAGAAGCTCCTGCTCAGGGGGAGCAAGAAGTATTGAAGTCCCTGCTCCCATTCAGGGGGAGCAAGCTGAGATTGAAAAGCCAGAGAATGAAGCTTTTCCTGAGAAAGCTGCACCTACTCAGGAAATTCCAGCTCCAGCCTGGTTGATGTTAGTGAAGGCCCAAGTACAACTATAAATCTTGAGGAGCCTGTCACTCATCAAGGTAAGCAGAAGAGAATTGTTCACAGAAGGTCAAGGAAGGGCCCTAGAAAAGTGAACTTGAAGCCTGTTATGGCTATGTTAAAGGCCCAAGGAGTGATCTTGGCATCAGTCCAGTCTAGCATACAAGGCATTGTTTCTAATCAAGCTTCAACTTCCTCAGACGTATCTTCAATAAGAAATGCAATGAGGTATTTCAATAAAGAATGTCTGATATGAAGAATTTGCTGGCTAATCTTTCAAGGTCTAGTGGTGTCCCTCCTGCACCCACTCAGAGCAGTCCAGCTGAAGTTCCTAGGCCACCAGGGCCTCCAGCAGAAGTCTCTCGGCCAACAGGGCCACCAGTTCAAGGTCAGGGCCATCAGGGCCATCAGTCGTGAGGTTACCCGGACCAGTGGCAGCCTCAGGGTCTTCAGGACCCTCTCCAGCAGTCAGAGAGAGTCAGGCCAAAGGAAAGAGCCAGTGTCAGTCTCCAAGGCCCCTGATACTTCATCTCTTGCCACTCCAACCCTCTCCACACCTTCATCTCCTTCTACTGCACCTCCTGCTCCACCAACCATAAAACATCCCATGCCTCGCACCCAACCTTCCTCATCCTCTACTTCATCTCAACCCTCCTTCTCTCCTACTCCAGCTCACATCTCAGCTCCATCCTCATTAACTCCTAAACCTTCACCTATTAAAATTCAAACATCTCCTCTTCAACCAACCTCTTCCTTAATCCTAAACATTTTTCTATCCTCCTACTCCTCCTAATTCTGTTATCTTTCCTCCAGATAAACCTCTGCCTCTTGGTGTCTTTGACACCAATGTTCCAGACAATTTTGAAAGGAACACCCTCCTCACCATTCTTTCCACAGCCTCTCACATTCACAGGACTGACCCTCCCAGTCCTGCCTTGAAAAAGAGAAAAACCTCCTCATCTCTAAGCACTCCTTCTGTTCCTCTATACCCTCCTTTATGGTACTCTCTTACCCTTGATCCTAAGAGAAGACCTATCTACAAAGAATACCTCCAGAAATGCATTCTTTCTACCATTTATGGTATTCCTTTTCTCAACCTATCCGAACACCTGGACATTGTTCTTCCTTTTACTCAGATATCTCAAGCTTTCAAATCCAAAATCCTTGAGGGCACTGAGTTCAAGACTGAAGATCAGTGGGCAGCTATCAAAGGAAATAAGGCTCAGTATGCAAAATACCTGACTGCAAGGGCCGAATCCCTCTCTCTCAGAGCTCACCCACTCACCTTCTCTGAGTGGTTTATCATCCAGCACAAGAACTCTTGGGGATCCTTCATTTTGAAGGAAATTCGCATTGCCAGAGCCTTTCAGCTGTACAGTGACTTCTGTTACTTGAACAAAATTCCAGAAGTTCAGTTTTGCCAGTTCCATTCGCAGATTACTGTGCTGAAATCAGAAACCCCTCTCAACCTTCCTCTTAAAGTAGACTTTGTCTCTTTCAAGGTTGATTTTCCAGTTCTTCTGCCGAAGCTGCACTCTTTAGTGTTTGATTCAGATGCTGGGTCTCATGCTCTAGATATGTTTGCAAGACAGTGGGCAGGATGTCAGCCAAGCAGGGCAGATCTCCTTCCTTTTTGCGGTTCATCTTCAGAGAATATCACTCTGGCCGCATGTCTTCTCAGACCTTAGCCACTCATTTCTGAGTGTGAAAGACTCACCTCATCAGAATGGACGCTTCTCTATCAGGCCTCTTATCAGCAATTGGAAGCCATCAATCAAGATCTTGTTAGTCAGAGGAAGCCTGCTCTTTCTGCAGAAGCTTTTATGGATCTAAACTCCATCGCACCCATACCAGAGATCTATGCTGTATGGGCATCTAGATATTCTGCTTTCTATGCCTTAAAGCAGGATTTGTTAAATCAACAAATTCACTATCCAATTTCCTTGGACAGATTTCTCCATAGGGCCAGTTTTGGTAAGAGTACTTACTTCAGATTCATTTTGGACAAAACTCAGTATGGAGAATTCTTAGAGCAGCAAAGGCAACTCTACATTCAGAGGAACATCCTTCCATGGGACCCTCCTTCTCAGTTGCCTCTGGCGTTTTTCTGCAAATTTTTGAGGATCTTGAGATCAAGGCATGGGCTGTTGTCTCACAGCATGCCTCCTTGTTATCTCCTCTGTATTATCTTTCTCCATCCTAATATAAATCTTTCTCTCTTCTTTGTCTCACGCTTATCTTTTTGCTTAATGACAAAATGGGGGAGACAACTAACGTAAATCTGAAAAACATTTCATTTTTTGTATGATGTTTAGTATATTTTGTCATCATCAAAAAGGGGAGATTGATGACCAAACTGTCCCCATAATAAATATTTCCATTTATTTATATATTAATTTTGATGATTAACAAAATAACACTAATGGATTACTTGAGCCTTAAGTACAGGAAATAAAAGAAAAATGAAAGTTCAAGACAATCTGGTAAGTCTCATCACTTCTATCCAAGTCTTTGTATCGACTTCTTTGATAAGCAGAACGATTTCCTCTTTGACCGGAAAACTCAAAACAAATCGAATCGTAACGATTTCTTTCTTTAGACTCGCAACGATTTCTTTAGCCGTAACGATTCTTTAGTCGTAACGATTTCTTTAGAACTCGCAACGACTCTCTAGCCGTAACGATTTCTTTAGACCTCGTAACGATTTCTTTAGAACTCGCAACGACTCTCTAGCCGTAACGATTTCTTTTTAGAACTCGCAACGACTCTCTAGCCGTAACGATTTCTTTAGACCTTCGCAAACGAACACGACTCTATAGCATAACGATTTCTTTAGACTTCATAACGATTTCTTTAGAGTTCATAACGATTTCTTCACTGATCATAACGCCTTGCTTTGCATAAAACGATTTCGTGTAACGATTTCTTAGAGTTCATAACGATTTCTTCACTGATCATAACGCCTTGCTTTTCATAACGATTTCGTGTAACGATTTCCTTACAACTCGATAGTCATAACGATTTCTTGTAACGATTTCTTCAGAACTCACAACGACCTGCTTGTTGTAACGACTTCATAAGTTATCACATCGATTTCTTACAGTTCATAACAACTTGCTATAATTCATAACGATTTCATAAGTCAGCAAGATTCTTTTTATCGAATTTCTTGATGCATCAGTATAATGCCTTTTAATAGCGTTGAAAAGTCAAAGTCATATCTTGTCCGTTGACTGCTATGCATTAAATGCTCTCCGATCGTATCTCCCATGCATGCAGACAATATCTTCCATCTATGCTACTACTCTGTCTACGTACTTTTTTAGACAGAAAGGAGCTTTGCTATATACTGCAATATCTGTTCCATCTCAACTAACAATAGACAGCAGTCTTAGCTGTCTTCTATTTATTGATGATATGCTTACAGATATCTGACAAGACTCATCTGGACAACGTTGGACACAAGATACAAAGTTCTATGACATCTCTTTGGCGTGTACACAAGGATAAAGACTGACGATCAGAAGCTTCCTCAGTGACCAGTCTAACGTACACAAGGATAAGAGACAACGGACACTTCAACGTTCGAATTTGAATCAGCAGTTTAAATAGAAGACTCAAGACGGAAAAGATGGTGTGTGCAACAACGCTTGATTTTAGAAGAAGAAAGAATCCATCTCTTAGAATCTTTAGAACTTTGAAGAAGAGCGAAGCCTCCACTCCAAACCTTGTTCTAAGCTCTTAGCTCTCTGTGCTCAAAAGGAATCTTCTCATTTGTAAGAGCCTGTGTGGTCCTTGGAGAGAAAAACCTTGTTAAATCTTTCTCTCTCGGGGGCTTAGGAGCTTCAGTGTGTAGCTGGTCAAGCTAGAGTCTGAAGCCTGTTTTCACACCCTTTTCTTATTAGGTTGTGTTCCCTTCTGGACGAAGGAAGACCTGGTGGTATCCAGGGTGGTTGTTGTTCCTTCAGGCTGAAGGAAGACCAGTTGAGGCTGGGTGTAAGGATCCTTAAGGGGGATTGTACCCTTGGTAGTAAAATCCTGAGGTATTGCTCAGGGACTGGACGTAGGTCTCCTGTGGAGAGGAGTTCCGAACCAGGATAAAATCCTTGTGTCTTGTGGATGTGTTTTGTGTGATTGTTGTCTTGTTTGCTCTAACTCTAACCTTGTTATTAAGTTGTGCAATCCTTTCAGTAAACAGGTTTTAATCAGAGATCGAAGTTTTAATAACCCATTCACCCCCCCTCTGGGCTAGCTAGCTGGGCAACAAAA